>VZTJ01003662.1:386514-441474 GCA_013397795.1 Orthonyx spaldingii
AGGGAGGGAAGGATGGAGGGAAGGGAGGAAGTGAGGAAGGAAGGGAGGAAGGAAGGAAAGAAGGGGAGGGAAGGGATGGGAGGGAGGGAAGGATGGAGGGAAGGGAGGAAGTGAGGAAGGAAGGGAGGGAGGAAGGAAGGAAAGAAGGTCACAGAGAGACCAGCAAAGCCAAAACCACTATTGTAAAAACATGAAACTCCAAGGTTTGTATATAGATTTGTATGATTTGTTATGAATATACAGTGAAAAGCAACACGTCTGAAGGCTTTACAACAGAGCTAGAAAATAACCATTTCAGCTCGTTCATTCCAAAAATACCTCCAAATAGGACAGCCAAACAAGGTCTTTGTTTAGAATTGTCCTGCTTACTTGCCCAAGCTGGAGCTTGACAGAGGAAGTCCAGCCATGCTGCTTGTAACATGCCCTTACTTCACTGATATTTCAGTGACTTGTTTTCTCCCTGCAGTTCAGACAGTATTTTTTTTAGCCTTGACAGAATGGCTAGACTAGGTAATCCACGCAAACAGCTGCTGCATGCAATGTGATCTTTTCTCCAAACCTTTTTAACAAAGACTTCTGAACTGTTCCTTAGTTTTGGATATGTTGGAAATATCCAGAAGCTAAAATCTCTCAATATGAATGTAATTGACATATCAACTGTCTGACCATACTGCTTTTAGCTTAAGGGTCCCAAGGAGATTAACAAGGGCTGCAAGTTCACAAAACCACTCCCTAATCAGAAAGCATTCATCAGGAAAATACCTCTGCTTCAAACCATTTTCACAGAGGATTTGTTTTGAATATCAGTGTTCCTGTCTGTAGTGAGAAGAAACATCCTCCTGATTTTTGTAGCATGAGCTTTGCAAACTTTCAAACTTCCTCAAAATAACATAATCAGCATTTTTCATTGAATTACATTTTATAACTTGAATTTTTTTTTCTTTTCTGGTCATTTCTGTCTAATGGAACTCCTATATGAGCCCAAATAATATTGAAATAAGTGTTCCAAATACTGAAGATATAAAATAACAGTAACGGATGCAAGGAGATTTAGAAAAAGAACAGGAGTAAAGAAATAAAGGGTCAGTCTTTAATGAAGCCAATGAATTTAAGACAACACATTGAGATGAATGAAGGAATTTGGAAAACAGTAATTTTAAAGAAGTCCAGTGGTGAGAGTGGACAGAAAATGAGAAATGCATTAGGAGCATGATATAACATCCAAAAGGGTATTGCAGCTGTAATTGCATAGGTAAGAGTTACATCCCTGGTGGGCAGGATGGCAAAAATCCTTTACACAATACTCCACTGTATTTTAGGAACTTATGTCCTGAATAAAAATCAGTGTATTGGAGAGGATTGAGGGAACAATAAAATAAGAGTAGGGGAGAACAGAATTTATTTTAATTTATATGATCAAGTACCAAATCTGTCATAGCTGGGAAAAAAGATCACATGGATAAATATTTAAAAGGTGTGATAGGAAAGGAATTATTTTAGGACCATGAAAATGCTAAGAAAGTTAAAGGAGGATGAATGTGAGAATGAGGTGTATCAGGCTGTGAAATGGTCCTCTGTGAGATGAGAGAAAAATGATTCTCCTAATGAGAACAACTTTAAACAAGTTTGGATTTTATCTTAGTGACCAAAGGGGCATCTGGGAATATCAACTATTTTTGAAATTTTGTAGGCAAGGATCCAAATAAAATAATTCTATGAAGGTCTTATGTTTTGCTGAGCCACACACCCTTTCTTTTTCTGAGTTATATCTGTTGGCTAGTGGAGTCTCAGTACTCTGCTACGGCTGGTTGCTCTCTGAGTTCATTAGGAAGAAGGTGAATGGCTGAACGCTTTGCCCCCGAAATCTCTGCCTGCTCAACATCCCTAATAAAAGTAACAAGGACAGCTGTTTCATGGCAATAACATTACTCTGCACTGTGTATTTCCACATCCTATGGTCTTCCAGGTAGTCTGCCTACTGCAAGTACAAGCCCCCAAGGCAAGTGGAGAGTCAGAACGACCTAGGTATTGCCAGTAAACTAAACCTTTAGGCATTTCTTTGCTTTGATCCAGAGAAATGCATGTGCTGTGCTGTTTGTACCCTCAGAACAAACGGCAGTCTTGGGAACTAGCATGGATATTTAGAGATGGTATTTAAATAACATTACTTCGGAAATTCCCACTGCTTAAGAAAAGACCAACTAAAACAAGAGTTTTCTTTCCCAGAAGGCTGAGACAGGTATAATGAGGATTATCAGGCATAATTGATATAATTTCTGTATCCTAGAGGATCATATGACTCATCTTCATAGTCACGTCCTCCCTATTCTTACTACTGATGAGACTGAAAATGTTGCTGTGAAATGTAAAGAGAAAATATGAACATACTGTGTGATACAAGCAACTGATTGCAAACAAATAACCATGTCCACAATAATTTCTTACTTTTATACAGCATATTTCCTCTGCAGATCTGAAAGTGCTGTACAGATGGAAAAACTCAGGAGGTAAAATGACTTGTTTGAGGTCATTCAGGTAGACAATGGCAGCTCTGGGAATAAACTATGCCACAGTGCCTCACTTTGCATTATAAATGCCCCTCCTGTGCAGTCCTGGAAAGGATCATGGCAGTGAGCCTTTGGAGAGGGAGAGGGTGTAGCTGGACCTGAAATAAGCCTGAGTCTGATCATAAGACCACTGCGAATTAGAAAAGCCAAATTCCACCCTAATGTGCAATCTCTCCTAAAATCAACTGGAGCTTTATATTTAAGTACTTCCAAGGTTCTCTTTCCCATGGTGTCTGAGTACCAGCAAAATTACATCACTCTCGAACAATCTCTGAGGATGATTCCTTACTACTTTTTCCTATTAGCCCTAAGAACCAGTATAGATTGTTTTATTTTTATAGTTTTTTTAAAAAATTGACATAAACACTGGTTCTAATTTACTAATCATGATGGGAAATGAAGGAAATTATTACTTGCTACCTAAAACTACAGTATTACAGGATGCTTCAGGACTAGAAAATATGAAAACCAGCAAGAAAAGGTTTTATTCTTAACTATGTATATAATTTTGAAAGTACAGGGGAAAAAATTCTACATCCCTAGTTCACAATAAGAGAAGCTAGGCAGATAATATCCACAAACAGTTCATAAGATTAAAAAAAATAAAGGGCAGAATGTGAGAGGAATCAAAACAAAATATATCATAAATTCCAAAATTACAAATCCCATTATGCCTGATATTTGGAAGGTAGAATGCTTCCTACAAATTCCTGGAAGGGAAGAAAAAGCCCTGGTTCTGAAGCCACAAGTCTAGAGTTCCTTGCTGGCTCAGGTGCAGGCTTCCTCTGTAATCTTGGGCATATTGCTTTACTTCTGTTTCCTCTCCCACATTGTGGGTGTGCCTACATTGCAGTCAAAGTGGGATATTAAAGTTTGACAGCCCAACTGAAGTGACTTTAACCAAGTCAGCTTATATGTGCTGTTAGCACTGTGTGTGGAGTTGGGTGCAAACTAAATTCTCAAGGGTTTCTAAAGAAATTTGGAGAACAGAATCTGAAAACAATCAGACAAATCTCATTCAGATCTATAGTTCCCATTATTCATTATTTTCTGAAAGAATACTAGGAAAAAAATCTGATTAATAGTAGAAGCTGAGCCAGGAAACAAAAAAAAAAACCAAAACCCAAAAAGAGAGAAAAAAAGATGGTCAGTGTTTTCAGAGTCATTCAAGGGATTTAGCCACATGCTTCACATTAATGTGAGAGTGCTGCTCTGGGATGCAGATCTTAAGAATGAGAATCTGTTCCTGAACTCCATCCAAATAGTATTGTAACCAGGGTATGAAATGAGATGAGTTAGTCTTCCACAGGGGTAAGACCAGCTGAGAAAAAGTGTATTTCAAAACTGTGAAGATATTTTAAAGTAAAGTTGCTTATTGTTATCTGAAAGTCTGGCCAGCTGGTAAATATAATTGTATTAGTCTGTAATTATATATATTTATAAGAAAATATTCATCTATTATGCAAGAAGAAGATTACCTACTTTTTTTTTAATGAAAGAATAGCAGAAATATAACTTAGAGTGTTGAAATCAATAACACAATCTGATATGACACTTCTCCCCACCCAGGTAAATGACTCATGTACTCTTAGAAACAGCATGATAGTTAAAATACAAATAATGGGTATTATATGGAAATGATAGCTGTAAAGTACAAACACATGTAAGAGAGTTGTTTTAGAAAGTATAGTGAGAGACAGGGTAAGAGGAAAACTTTATTAATGTCAGAAAGATACAGTGAAATATTTAGTGCACACATGTCTGGAACAATAGCTGGGTTGAGAAGCCAGATGCTCAGCTAGTGAATGTTGATGCATCTCTGTTTAAATCGGTGGAATTATGCTGATTTACATCATCTACAGATTTTGCAGCTGGTTTTGACATGCGTACAAGCTTTGAAAGTTAAGCAGACCTACCTGCCCTCTACTCTCTGGAAACAAGACTGGCAGTCTGGTGGGATAAAGATTCTCAAGGAGACCTCTAGCATTCTGTGGGCTAGAAACATGGTGAAGACAAGTATTATTGTGGTTAAGACAGTATTTCTACATTTTCCTAACTCATGGGAAATCAAAATGCACACTAAAAGCGAATAATTAACCTAACTTTGTAAGCCTTCAAGAAGCATTCATTCTTGTATGATTTAAGCTGTATTTTATGTGAATCAGTGTTCCCCTCCCTACTTAAATGTAGACATGTTATTTTTGTGGTCTGGAAGCCGAGATCAGATTTCACCCATAATGATTTTAGCTGCCACACAGCTCATCAAAATTGCAATTATGAATACCAGTGTTTTTCTTTTTCTGGAATGTAGACTGCATCATGCAAGATCCTGCCAAAAGATGCAAAATTAGCACTGCAATGGATATACTTGTGTAACCTCCAGGGAAGGACAATTAGGGAATGAGGAATAAGAGGAGAGAGGGAGTTGTCACTACACAAATGACCAAAAGTCTAAATCATCTTTATATCCAGCTCTCCTGTAGTGGGAACTTCTGATTCAAGTGGGAGTAGGTTTAAACTGAAAAGAGGGTGAGTTTAGATTAGATATTGGGAAAAAATTCTCTACTGTGAGAGTGATGAGGCACTGGAACATGTTTGCCCAGAGAAATTGTGGAAGTGTTCAAGGCCAGGTTGGATGGGGCTTTTAGCAACCTAGGCTAGTGGAAGTGGGGTTGGAACTAGATAATCTTTAAGATCCCTTCCAACACAAACCATTCTTTGATTCTACACCCAGTAGTTTTCATTGGTGTAATGAGCACAGTGGCAAAAAAATGCCAGAATTCACTTAATTCTTTTCCATTCTTTCTTAAACAATGTGTTGTTGATGTGTTGCTACTGAGCTTCTGCTCTCAGTGGATCAGGCTTGAGTTAGGACAGCTATCCAAATTCACTTGGAGGCTGTCTGTCAACAAGAACCAGTTTTAATGTTTCTCTCGTGTTTACATTCTACCTGTGCTGGCTTGTATTAGAATTAAATCTCCATTGAATCTATGACAGGTGTAGCAAACATATTGTAAATAATACCAGACTCCTTAGCACTCTCACTACAGATGGAGAAAAGATAGGGGAACCACAAGTGGGTCAGAGAGACATACCTGGAAGTGCAGTGCTATTGATCCTGCCTGCAGCTTAGGGCTGGTCCAGGGGCAGTTCAGTTCCTCATTCCATTCCATGTGGAAATCAAATATACATTTCCCATCTGTTCTCTTTGAAGTAGTATCTTTACTTTGGCAGTGCTTTGAACAGTCTCCCAATATGCATGAAAAATTCCTTAGTGTGCTCTGTTTAATCATGCTCAGAGATTTTTGGGAAATGGCTCTGATTAGTTCCAATATCATTAGGAATGATAAGGGCTGTGCTTTTACATGTAGACTATATAACTTTTCCAGATGAACAGACTTTTATAAAATGAGTAATTACAACATCAACAGGGAAGACAAGAGAATTGTAAAGAATTTTTATAAAAATTTTAACCTCTAGAAAAATAAAGACGTCTGTGAGTCCTCAACTCACCTGCTCAGTTTTCAGGTCAGATGGGAGACAGACCTACAGGACACTACACAGCTTTCCTAGTTCAGGAAAGTTTTAGCACTATCTGAAAGGCTATGAGGATTTTGATTTACTCACACTTCAGCTAATGGAAATTAGAGGCATGGAACAGAGTTTGCTGCATTTTAGGAAGAACAAGTCTGAACTACAATTTGTCTGAAGACTTAAGATTCTCACTAAAAGTATTTGTGTAATGTCTGGCTAGCCAAGTAGTTTCAGATGTTAATTGTATTCAGCAGCTCTATTAATGTAACCAGAAGGTAAAACAGTACAGATGGAGGGGTTCAAATATATAATCTCAGTGAACCAGAGGACTCAAGTTATCACAGATGAAGTAAGGTTGTGTTTACCCACACAATTTTACTCCTTGCTTTTTAATGACTGTGCCAGCCAGACTGCAGAAATCCAAGCAGCAGTTCCATTACCTGGATTTTGTCTGTGCTACAGTCTACACTATTTTTTGTTTTATATAATTGGACACTATTAAGTTGGTTGTTAAGAAAAAAGATAATTTGTCTACCAAAAGTCACTGAAGAATTTTTTCTTCCAAATCAAAGTAATTCTAAGAAAATGTGAATATTTTGTGTGGCTGCCTACTTTCCCTTCATAAGCAATTGTTTAAAATTTAGGAGCTCTATGTGATAATTCTGGAGGACGTTTGATAGGCTGCTACATAAACTTGTGATTGAGAAAATGAATACATCTGGAAGACAGTTTGGATGGAGGATCTGGGGAACTTCAAACTGGTCTGGCCTCACTGCAGGCAAAGGTTATGGAGTAGATTGTCATGAGTGCCGTCACATGGCATGTCAGGACAATCAGGGGACCAGGCCTAGCCATGATGAATTCAGGAAAGGCAGTTCCTGCTTAACCAACGTGAACTTCTGTGACAAGTCGAACCACTTCTGGGATGGGATGTAATGTGGAAAAGTGGTTGAGGAAAAGGCTGTGAATGTTGTCTATCTGTACTTCAGTAAAGCCTTTGACACTGTTTCCCACAGCATTTTCTCGGAGAAACTGGCTGCTCATGGCTTGAACAGGTGCACTGTTTACAGGGTAAAAACTGCCTAGATGACCAGGCCCAGAGAGTGGTGGTGAGTGGAGTTACATCCAGCTGGTGGCCAGTCAGCAATGGCGTTCCTCGGGGCTCAGTACTGGGGACAGTTCTGCTTAGCATCTTTATTAATGAACTAGATGAGGGAATTGAGGTGAAACCAAATGGTACAGGAGTGTTGATCTGCTGGAGGGCAGGAAGGCTCTACAGAAGGATCTGGACAGGCTGGATCGATGGGCTGAGGCCAATGGTGTGAGGTTCAACGAGGCCGAGTGCTGGGTCCTGCCCTTGTGTCACAACAACCCCAGATAGCACCACAGGCTGGGACAGAGTGGCTGGAAAGGACCTGGGGGTGCTGGTAACAGCAGCTGGACATGAGCCAGGGTGTGCCCAGGTGGCCGAGAAGGCCAATGGCATCCTGGCCTGGATCAGCAATGGTGTGGCCAGCAGGACCAGGGCAGGGATTGTCCCCCTGTACTGGGCACTGGTGAGGCCACACCTCAAGTGCTGTGTCCAGTTCTGGGCCCCTCAGTGCAGGAAAGACATTGAGGGGCTGGAGTGAGTCCAGAGAGGGGCAAGGGAGCTCGGGGAAGGGTCTGGAGCACAAGTGCTGTGAGGAGCAGCTGAGGGAGCTGGGGGTGTTTTTCCTGGAGAAAAGGAAGATCAGGGGAGACCTTATCACTCCCCACAACTTCCTGAAAGAAGGTTGTGGCCAGATGGGAGTCAGCCTGTTCTCCCAGGTAACAAGAGATAGGACAAGAGGAAATGACCTCTCTTGCACCACGGGAGGTGTAGATTGAATATTAGGAAAAATTTCTTCACAGAAAGACATTGGACCAGGTTGTCCAGGCAAGTGGTAGAATCACCATCCCAGGCAATGTTCAAAACCTTGTGGATTTGGTGCTAAGAGCCATGGTTTAGTGGTGAATTTGGCAGTGTTGCATTAATAATTGGTCTCAACAATCTTAGAGGTCTTTTCCAGCCTTAATGGTTCTATGATTCCAAGTAAGTGTGGCATATACAGGTTAAAATGACTTGACTGATAAGCCTTAACCTACAGCTGTAATCAGACAATCACTGTTCCTTCTGAAGTTGCTCTACAGCCTGTTCTTTGTTCCTCTCTATTTGGACTTATTCTATCCTTAACCTGAAGTGAAACATAAAATTCCTACCATTAAAATTTACAACCCATGCAAATACTGGAGCAGTGATAGAAGACAGAAAAGAGAGAAATCACCGATGCAAGTAAATTCTGAGTTATTTGGTATTTCACAGGCTAGAAAACTGTATGCATACGAATACAAAATCAAGCATGTGTGAGAAGAACATAGGCTGTATTTAAAGGAGGATGAAGGCTCAGTTTGGTAAGCAACAACTTAGAAAAGATACTATGTAGTCTTGGAAGAAAATCAGCTGTTGGGATATACAACAGCATGCAAGTTATCTGCCTGGACAGGCTGCATACCTCTTGAAGATGACAGAAAAGAACCACTACTACAGCTGCCTTACCTGCCAAATGTCTCAGATGAGCGTGCATGTGCACAAAAAGTAGGCTGAGACAAGCAGACATGAGAATTTGCAGCACTGGGCAACTGTGCATGCAGCAGAGCTGGGAGGCACCCTCACAAGGCAGCATTCAGCTTCCATGTCTCCCTGGTCAAACCTGGCTGTGCGTCTTGTGCCAAAGGGCTACCTGGCTTCCGGGCTGTCCAGAGAGGTGGCTCTGGGAAATGTGCTGCCCTCCTGCCAGCATGACTTGCCCAGCCTACAATTAGCTCTGAAGTTGCCCCAGAGAATGTACTGAAGGGCCACAAATTGACCTTACCCCCCAAGGCTGCATAAACCTCACGAACTGTGGGCTGACTTTCCACACCATACCAAAGAGTAGTAAATTAACCCTTGAATGTCTTACTAAAGGAATCTCCACCAAGTAGTTCTTTTATTTCTTCTGAAAAGAGTCTGGTTTTTGGAATATCAAGTAGGATTAATACCACCTAAATCAGATCATCCACATAGAATTGCTCACCATAGGCTTCCTTACAGTAATGAGTGAGAAATAGGCATTTTTATGGTTTGATTCATTTAGGGCAGATTTCTGAAATCTGCAAAATGAGTTCTGTCCTCAAAGTGACTGTCTGTCATCAGTGACATATAGGGCTCTTGAATGAGTAGTTCACCTTTTGTCAGTTTTCTCCCACCTACTCTGTCTTTTCCAGTGTACACTATGGTGAAAATATGTGGATACTTCACAGAAGATTGCAGATAGAACCTTGAGAATGAATAGGTAATTTGGAAATTTACTTTACATTGAGGGAGTGTAGGAGCCCTGTTTAACTGTTTAGCTTAACCAGAAGAAAATTAAGAATCAATCTAACCATAATCCATAACATACCACCAATCATTAGATTTTCACTTTAATAGATACTAGTCCAAAAGGCTGTATTAGAAGATAGAAGAAATGCATAATACAAATAAGTAACACAGTCTTAACAGTGATGATAGTTAAAATGGCAACAGTTCTGCAAAATTATTCAAATATTAGCATCACATCTTTCTGCATCACATAAAAAAAGGATGACAATATAAAAAGACATAAATTAAATTAGAGCCAAGTAATGGGCAGGAAAAAATGATGCTGATATATACCTCCGCTTGGGAAATTCTGAGTCAAATTTCATTGAGCTCAACTCACAGGTTTTTTAAAAGTTTACCGATTGGACTTCTTTTCTAATACTGAAGGAGTATTAGAAATTCCTGAAAGAGGAATTTTACTGTTCTGGAAAGAAAAGCCTTGTCTAAAGGTGTGAGCTTAAGTCAATGAGCCAGAAAGACTTTGTGTCTAATCCAATCTTGTCTCTAATTCCTTCTGTTGCCTTGGGCAAGTCACTTAAAACCTGAACTAAGAATAGTAAAAATTTAAGAGCTATATTAATACAAAGTATTTTTATTGTCAAAATAAAATTTTAATATGTCAAAAACCATCAATACAAGCAGAAAGGAGAAGAAGTCCAGCCTTGCAAGACTCATAAGAATTTTGGAGTCTCAAGCAATACTGAAGCCAGAATGAATGAATTGGAAAAGTGGGGTTTGGATCAATCCAAGCAAGTTGGGACTCAAACTCATTAAGTTTTACTCACCTGATACAAGATCATCTAGATACTTGCTCAGCAGAGTACATAGTGAAAGTTTGTGTAATGAGGGGAAAAATCCTACAGCATGTGGTTGTCATTCCAATTTGATGAAACATAAAAATTATAAACCTGTCATGGGTACACCAACAAAGTGGAACAAAGACTGACTCTTGAAAGCTTTAATATCCTCCCACCAGGAAAAAGTTAGAAGGAGTTGAGCTAGATTAAACACTACAATCTAAATTCTGCTCCTGAGTGCATGCATGCAAATCTTAAATAACATAACTTAAAGACCTATTTTGGACTTAAACTGGTGTCTGTGTACGCCTGAATTTTGGCCAGCTTTTATTTCAGCTGGGAAGAACAAAACATGTTTATAAAATCTGAGCAGCCTACAGTTTATCTGCCTTTAAAAAGACACGCTGTGAGCAAGCCAGTAATAGACTTCCAGCTGTAGAGAGAAGCCGGACTGTACTGGATAACATATAACAGCATACAGTCTGCTGGCTGGAGAATAGCTTATTATCTTCTAACCATGTATCAGTCCCAACTCAAAGGCATGTGGGCAAGTTGGTAATACACATAGATTGTCCTGAGCTTTATAAAACAACACAAACTTCTCTCAGAAAACAGCTAGTAGAAACAGCTAGGTCAGTGATATGGGACTAGGAGGCTGCAGATTTTCATGGCCTGCTTCAAGCATCTTGTCATATTGTGGGCAAATCCCAGAGATTCACTTTCGTCTCATCCAACTCATAGCACACAGAGTCCTCCTGGATATTGATAAAAGTCAGGTACATTTCAGGCACCTTCTGGCAAGACCTGACATTCCCTCCTGAGTACAGGCGTTCCTCACAAGAGCTGAGTGCCTGACTTTGGTGCTGTAAATGGCATAAAAGCAGGGTAAATCCTCCCTGGGTTGCTGGCTGATTTGATTGCTCAGCTATACAACGGAAATAATAGGATCTGACAAGGGAAATGTGAAGATAACAACAGAGACTGTGAGACACTCAAATGTTATGATAATAGATGTTGTACATGACCTTAAAGTAGATAAATATGAAATGAATTATTCACATATCTTTCATTAGTCCATGACAGAACCATTCTGATTCCAACACAGCTGCAATGACCTACACTGTTTTCAGCTGTTCCTTCTCCTTGTTTTGTTTTTTTTTTAATATCTTACTTGCATTTAATATGTTTTCAGGGCTAACTTTTTGCTAAATATGTATTATTCAAGAGTAGTAAATAAAAACTGTAAAAACCTTTTATTTCCAATGAACCCCAGGAAATGTTTGGTTCTCCCTCTCCCCACTTTAAAACCTCCACCCTAGGAGTATACACAGCACATGTGAAGAATGTCTGGATAATGAGCAATTCTGAGTCACGAATAATACTTCCAGATTTGCAATGTTGGCAGCTGAGAGTAGGATTCCCTGTTTGTACTGTGTCCAGTCCTTTCCTGCAGCTCTTCCCCCTCAGAGGCCCTGATTCTGTGGACATATTTAGCAAGAAGGTCCTTTCATTTACACGAAGCTCTACCGCTATCTGAGGATCCCTCCCAGGAAGTCTGGCAACCTGCTTATCACTGCAGGATGAGAAGCTTTTGCCTTCTACTTCAATGTTTTAGCTGCTAAAACACAAACAGGTGCCTAAGCACCTAATTTCTCCAGAAATCAATGAGGGACAAGTACTCAGGCAAGCAGGTAGGAGCCCGTACACATTAAAAATTAACAATTCCATCCCTTAAATGGGGTCCCTTGTACCCTTTCATGCCCCACTGAGGCTGTCTCTGTCTCATGCATGCTGTGGAGTGCCAGCTGATATTGAATGGTTTGCAGTGGCCTGTAGAGCAGTCCAGACAGCCATGGTAACTTACGGGTGCTCAGCAGCTGCATTTCTATCAACACATTCACTTAAGCTTCTGCAGATTTTTGGTGATGAATATAAATCATTATTGCTTTTTATGAGATAAGTTGGCAATCTAAGTCTACTTAACATATGACCATACTACAAAGTCATCCATAGCATTTGCTGATACAATGAGGTTACCACTTTTTCAGTCACATCATTATGATTCACATAGCTATTTGTGCCGTTGTTCACAGTTTCAGTGAAGAGGTCATACCACAGGCTCATGGACAGCATAGGTTGAATGAAGTAACCTCTAAGTCTGGCTCCTTCAAGTCAAGCCTTTGGTGAGGAAAGTATGGAAGGATTTGCATCCTACAGTTTGTGAGTTTGTGAGAAAAATGTATTTTCTATCAAGAGTTCAGAGCAGCAGCCATAAGACCTTTAATGATCAGTCAGATAAAGACTTCATAGATGCAAATATTGTTATTGGTTTGGGTGAGTTTACTGAGGGAAAGCTTCACTATGCATTTTGTCTTTATTAAAGGAAAATCCATAATCCTACAAGTGTCAGCAATTCTTGTTTCAAGAGAAGTTATCACAGAACCACAGAATGCACCAGGCTGGAAAGGACCACAGTAAGTCACCTGGTCCAACCTTCCTGCTCATGCAGGGCCATCCTAGAGCACATGGCACAGGATTGTATCTGGATGGTTCTTGAGTATCTATCTCTAGTGAGGAAGACTCCACAATTTTTCTGGGCAATCTGTTCCAGTGCTTGGTCATGCACACTTGTAAAGAAGTTCTCCCTCATGTTCAGGTAGCAGGTCCCATGCATCAGTCTCTGCCTGTTGCCTTTTTTCCTATTGGTTGGCACCACCAAAAAACACCCAGCCCCATTATCTTGACACCTGTCCTTCAGATACTGACAGACATTGAGGAGGTCCCTGTTCAGCCATCTGTTCTCGAGGCTGAAAAGGTGCATCTCTCTCAGCCCTTCCTTGTGAGAGTGGTGCTCCAGTCCCTTGATCATCTCTGTTGCTCTCATTTGGGCTCACTGCAGGAACTTCATATCTTTGTGCTGAGGAGTCCAGAAGTGGACAGAGTATTCCAGACTTCAGCCTCACCAGGATTGAGTAGGTGAGCAGGATTAACTTTCTTGACCTAATGCACTCCAGGATCCTGTTGGCCTTCTTGGCCACAAGGACACACTGCTGGCTCATGGTCAGCTTGTTGTCCACCAGGGCCCCCAAGTCCTTCTCCATAGAGCTGCTTCCCAGCAGGTCAGCACCCAGCCTGCATTGATGCATGGAATCATTCCTCCCTGGTGCAAGGCTCTGCATTTGTATCTACTGAATTTCAGATTGTTCTTCTCTGCCCATCTCTCCAATCTATCAAGGTCCTTCCAAAGGGCTGCACAGCTCTGTGTGGTCACTCCTCCCAGCCTTGTATCCTTAGCAAACCTGCTGGGGAGGCATCTGCCCCTTCCTCCAAGCCATCAGTGAACAAGTTAAACAATACTGGGCCCAGTACTGAACTTCCTGGGGCATCATTAATGACAGGCCTCAAACTAGACTCTGTGTCACTGATTACAGCCGTCTGGGATCTGTCATTGAGACAGTTCTCAATCCACTTCACTGTCCTCTCACCCAGTCCACACCTCCTGAGTTTTCCTATGAGGATGTGAGAGACAGTGTTGAAAGACTTGCTCTAATCAAGGTAGAAAACATCCACTGCTCTCCTGTCATCCATTCAAGTAGTTGTTTCATTGCAGAATGAAATAGGTCAATATTCATAGAATGAATAGGTCAATAAGGTCAGTCAAACATGACTTACATTTCGTGAATCCATGCTGACTGCTCCTGATCAGCTTCTTGGCTTCCATGTGGATAGAGATGGCCTCCAGAACGACATGCTGTACTACCTCTCCAGGGATTGATGTGAGGCTGAGTGGCTGGTAGTTCCCTGGGTCCTCCTTCTTGACCTTTTTGAAGACCAGGGTGTTATTTGCTTTCTTCCAGTCCTCAAGCACCTCTCCTGATTGCCACAACCTTTGAAAGATGATTGTGAGTGGCCTTGCTATGGTGTCTGTCCTCAGCACTTACGGATGCATCTCATTAGCACCCATGGACTTATGTCGAGTTTGTCCAGGTGCTCTCTAACCCTATGCTCCTGGACCAAGGGATAGTCTTCACTCCAACATACTTTTACCTTGGACTCAGGGGTCAGAGATCCCTGAGGGCTGGTCTTGTCAGTGGTGACTGATGCAAAGAAGGTATTCAGTAACTCTGCCTTCTCTTCATCCCTTGTTACCATGGTCCTCCCTCTATTTAGTAAGAGTCCACATTATCTTTTGTTTTTCTTTTATTATTGATGTATTTGAAGAAGTCCTTCTTGCTGTCCTTGACATCCTTGGACAGATTTATTCCAAATGGGCTTTGGCCTTCCTTGTCTCATTTCTGCTTACTATGACAAGGTCCCTGTATTCATTTGAATGACCTGATCCTGCTTCCATCTCCTTTGTATTTCTTGCTTATACTTGAGAAATGACAGGAGTTCTCTATTCATGCATGGAGATTTCCCACCTCTTTGGCCTAATTTCTTTCTCATTGGAATGCATTGGTCTTGAGCCTGGAGGAAGTAATCCTTGATTACCATAGAATCACAGAATCTTCTGGGTTGGAAGGGACCCACGAGGATCATCAAGTCCCACACTTAAGTGAATGGCCCATTTGGGATTGAATCTGTAACCCCATGGCATTATTAACACCACACTCTAATCACCTGAGCTAATCTTAGTGGCAACTTGCCACTCTTTCCTGCAGGAGCCTGTTTTCGTGGGATTCTTCCAAGAAGATCTCTGAAGATGTTAAATGTGGCTCTCCTGAAGTCTATGGTTATGATTTTACTTCTTGCTCTGCTCCCTCCTCACCCAATACTGAACTCCACAATCTCATGGTCACTTCAGCCGTGCCTTTACATCTCCAACAAGGCCTTCCCTGTTTGTTAGTTTAGGGTCAAACAGCACACTATGCCTTGTGAGACCCTCCACTACTTGTGGCAGGAAGTTGTCATCAGTGCTTTCCAGGAACCTCTTGGACTGTTTGTGTTTCACTGCATTGCTTCTCCAGCAGATGTCACAGAACTGCAGAATGTTCTGAGTTGGAGGGGACCCACATGCATCATCACAGTTCAATTCTTGTCAAGATAAAGTCCCTCACAAAAACCAGAGCCTGTGATTTGGCAGCTGTTTCTAGTTTCCTGTAGAAGGCTTCATCCACTTCCTTCTCCTGATCAGATAGCCTGCAGCAAACACCCACAATAGTGGGTGTTTATTAGTCTGCCCTTTTGTCTTAACCGATAAGTTCTTGATACACTCATCATCCACTCCAAGACATTCCAAGTGTTGCTTCACATTAAGGGCAACTCCACCACCACTCCTTCCTAGTCTATCTCTCCTAAACAGGGTGTAGCCCTTCCTGACAACATTCCAGTCATGTGAGCTATCCCACCACATCTCTGCAATGAGATCAAAATCCTGTGACTGCACATAAATCTGTAGTTCATCTTGTCTGTTCCTCATACTCCATATGTTGTACAAGTACTCTACAGAGATATTTGATTGTGTCAATATCTCAGAAAGGGTGTAAAGAGGTGCTCCATAGTCCTGTCTTGTGGTTACACCTTTGTCTGCTTGTGATTGCTCAAGGTATTCTGTCATAAGTCTCCTTTTGCTACTAGGGTGGTTACAACAGTCCTCCCCTTCCCGCACGGTATCTCTGTCAAGCCTGGTTATGTTTCCATCCCCCTTAAAATCTAGTTTAAAGCTCTCTCAACAGACCTAATAACTCCTGAGCTAAGCTGTTTTTTCCCCTTTGTGATAGATGGATCCCATTAGGTGCTACTCATTGATGCTAAGAGTATATGATTTCACTCATATGATAATTACCCTCTTGTCTAGTTGTCTGACAAAACCAGTTCACTCATTCTCATTCATGTGCTGCCTGATGGTGTGGGATGCTCTTACCTGCCTCCTCAATTTCCATATAGGCAAAAGAGCAAGCAGCTGATGCACTCAGTCTCTCAATCCAACATGCTTAATTGCAACAGGAAGAAACCAAAAAAATTCAAGAAACCTAAAGAAAAACTGCAGCCAAGCAATTACTGTTAATCTGGTTTCAATTCCACTCAACTGTAGAGAAAAACTTATACAGGTTGTGAAAGAAGGACCCTTCACTACTAGTTTTAATAGTATAACTGTATCCCTCTATTTAAATAAAATGGTTCGTGGCTTCTAAGTACCGTAAGTTTAGGCAAAGTAATAATTAGCAAACACACTTCATGTGTGTTTTAATTATTAACTATTTCTTTCAGACTGAGAACTTTAAGGTCAATGCAAGGTCAAACAATAGCTGAGTCAGTCCATTTGTATCATACAGCCGCCTATGTATCTTCTAAAGAAAGTCGCCAGGGAAAAGGGGTTCTGTCTTCATTCCTCACTCACTGGATACAGGCATTTAAAATATTCAACACCTATCTACGTCAGTGAGTGATGAATCACACAGGGTGAATACAAAGGAATATTTTGCCCTAATTAAGAATTTTACAGATCCAAATCTGGAGGCTGGATGATGCATCTGGTTCTTCTCCATAAAGAATTTCATATTCCAGGGCAGATCAAAGACAGCAGAGAGTATGACAACATAACACTTTGTACTGTACAGTACAGGGAAGGGCTGTCACCATCAGACAGCTTGTGGTGTTGTGCCCATCATCCAGTCACCACCTTACCTCCAAGAGAGGGACTGGAAAAGATAAGTCCTTTGAAGCACATGTGCTGTACATTTTAAGTTTGACAGCTCGTTAAGTGTCACTGCAGAAATCAGCTGAGGGATTTCCACCTCTGCGTTCCTCATTCAGGAAATAAAGAAGTAAATAATGAAATAAATATTTTGGAAAATCATAATAAACCAATGCTAAACTAGAAAGCAGATTTCTGAAAGGCACAATTAAACATTTGCCATTTGTGACTCAGTTATAATAATGCAATGTGTCACACTGAAATACCACAAAACAATGTCTGCTCCCTGTTCTATTAATGTTCTTAGCATTGGGTGGGATTCAGTGATATGTGCCTGGCTTAGGAATTGCCTACATCTTAGTCACTCAGTTCCAGGAGGGATGATCCTGTCCTTCCAGAAAAACTACTCACCCTCCCATAAAATCAGTTGAGAAAAGCTGGGGACTTGAAGACATCTTGTAAGAGATTCCATCCAGCTACATGATCTTTGTCTTCACTGAACCTGTAGAGACCATAAGCAGGTGGTCTCACAGGACTTTTTCCCAGATAAAGGAAGAACCATAAGGAAGGTTCTGGACCCATGCCAATCTAAAAGATTTGAATCACAGATCTCATGGGTCAGGTAAGTCACTTACTCAGCAGTTTCAAACATGCACTCTCCATCTTTTGAAAAGCACAAAAGTAAGCATTCAAAAAGGAAAAATGTCTCGCTCCTCAGAGGGGAGAATGTATGTGCACCAAAACCAACAACAACAACAATAATAACAAAAAATCCAGCCAGGAGTAAATATCAAAAGTCTTTGTCTATTCTTAAATTTGCGTTAGAGCCATATAGGCTGATCTCCTTCTAGCCCCATATGTATTCATTTTCAATTTGGAAAAAAGAGCATTGCACCCAAATTTCTGTGCATTGCCATGGTTCATACCTTCTCAGGGTCAGAAGAGCATGGTAACATCCTTGTAAGCAAGAGGTCACTGTTATGACATGCCAAAGATAAGGGGAACTCAAGTTCTTGTTAATAGATCTCTTGGGGTGGATTAGAGTGAATGACCCTGAGTGATTGGTGTTTGTAAGTATACACACGTACGTTTAATATAGAACAATTTGATTACAAAGGAAAGCAGGTATGTAGCTGTTTCAGTTATTATCTATAGTACTATAAAAACATGAAAGCATTAATATATAGAAGAGCAACAACATCACCCAAGAACATGCACAAGGCAAAAGACAGAGAAAGCACAAGAGAGAGAAGATCTCACCACTCATAGGCCCCACAACGAGACTTATGCTGCACAGTTTTGATCAAAGTGGTGGTCACAAAGTGGATCTGTCAGGTCACAGATGAAGTCCTGAAGGAGTGGTGGGGAGAAATCCCTAGGAAAATCCATGAAACACAAAATCTACTGGGTTTCTATCCACTCAGGTTCCAGTGTGAATGCCAGGCACCTCCCCCAGATGGGGACACTTTGGGAGTCTTTGACACCTTCTGAAACAACACAGCTGCCCATCACACCCACACAGTTGAGTCGATTATGGCCCTTTATGGCCATTCACAGAGGTGACACCCTCAGACCACAGCCAATGTCCCAATACTTCAGGGGAGAGAGCCCCACAACCCAGTGTTCTGTGCAAGGCAGGACAACTTAGCATGGCAAGAGGCATCTGCCTGACTCCACAGGACCCTCTCCTATCTCACTCACAGCCCATCCTTCACCCTGTGTCTTTTCAGATCAGAGGTTTAGCCACTGCACAGCCAAAAGCTCACCTCCTCCACCTCAACAAAGCACCCAAACATCTCCACAAATGGGGGAACTTTGGAATCATTATCTCTTAACAGTTCAGTCTTTTGCACCACCCTGTGACTCAATACATTCAATAACTGAAATCTTCTTCAAGGGTGGTAATTTACATAGTGGACAGGACAAAAGAGAGAAGAAAGGGAGAGGACAAAGCATTGTACAATACAATTCAACTAGTAAAAGAAAAAGTAAAATAGTAAGTATCAGGAGAATAATCATAGGGTGTGATTGGATTATCAGGGTCTAAGTAGTTAAAATCACATTCCTCAATATCAACAAACACAAAAATTAGGCTTTAATACTCTTCTACTATACCACGTCTGTTGGATGTGGGCTCAATATGTCTTCGCTGGGTAATTCTATACATTATGAAAAATTAACTTTGGTTGTAGAAAATGTTCATACAAAATACAAAAACATTTTCATTCTTATGCAAATATATAATATACTTGGTTTGCTTGAGAGCTGGTAAAAGGCTTTTCTGTATTTTATAAATGTCTCATTTGCAGTCTGTGGGTGTCCCTCCTTCTGGTTTAGGAAGGGAGACTCAACCATTTTTCATGTAAAAAATTTAGCCAAATTATCATAAATTTGAAAACTTCTGAGGAAGAACTGGGACAGTTGATACATATATCTGTGATTCCAAATACATATAAATTCTTGCAGCAGCTGCCAGGTCAAAATGGTTGAGACAAATTATGCATTCATAAAAGTTTTTCCCATACAATTTTTCTTTTTTTTTCAGCAAAGAGAAGAAAACAAACCTGGCAAAAATAAAACTTAATAATACATAAAATGGTTTGACTAATATTTAGTCTCCCAACAAATCATAAACACTAATCAGTTGACAGTACAAATTAAGATAGCAATTAAACATCTCATTGTTTTCATACAGCTCCATCTCATCTGTTAACAGATTCCTATGAAAAGAAAGTGAAAATTCTGTGCACTATAGACTGAATATTAAGAAGAAGAAAAAATCCATTAAGTATTGATATGATGGTTCTTTCCATGTGCATCAGCAGCTACCCATGCATAATGGTTGGCCAGGAGGTTTAGAGTACATGGCACTAGTTCCAGAGAGGGTAGGTTCACCAACACATGTTGTCCTGGATAATGGAGTGGGTTTACAGGACATTTATCTTCCTTTTTGTCCAGTGGAGTAGTGGGAGATTCAGGGCAGAATGCTGTAATTCAGGGGCAATCACTGGTTCCCTATTGGCTATACTTTTGGTTAGTGCACCAGAAACTCTGAAGGCCCATACAGAATTATGAGGCTTTTTAGTTTGCTTTAGGAGCACATTGGTGCCTTCCACAATACCTTTTGCTTGTGGATAATATGGAGGATGGAAAGACCACTGAAATCCTTCTTCTCAGGCCAACTCATTTACCACCATGGCAGTGAAACGGTTTCCATCATCTGATTGGATAGACTTTGGTTTGAGCAGCCCACTGAGCCTTAACTTTAGGGGTTCTGCAGTATTTTCTCCTGTAGCTTGTTGCACAGCTTCAGCCAGAATTAGTCCTGATGTTGTCTCGACCGCAAACAGTATGTACTGTTTTCCGTTAGCAATTTGGAAGGGACAATTGTGGTCTACCTACCAGTCCCTTGTTATGTCTGAGGTGCAGTGGCGGATCTTTCAGTGGACCACGATCTCTCAGCTGAGTGTGGCACAGGCTACAAGCAGAGATCACTGTGTTGCATAGTTCCCTAGTCACTGGCCACCCTCTAGTGATTGCTTCTTTAAATAGAGCCTGGTGTCCTGAATGGTCTTTTTTCACATGTAACCATTCCAACAGATACTCACACTTTTCTCCCCCTATTGCTACCTTAGCTAATCATGTCAGTGAATCTACCTGATTATTCAACAGGCACACAGGATTATTCCATGTCTGGTGTGCAGAAACCTACCCCACAGGGAAGGTTTTTTGTTTGGAAATGTTTAGGATTTCTTCCAATTTTTCTTGTTGCCACAATGATATTCAATTTACTTCACAATGATTCGGTTTCCAAAAGGGGACCCACTCTGTACATGCTTTGAGTACTGTGTAAGAATCTATGTAAACGTATATGTCTTCCTCAATGTCTGATTCTCTGGTAAACACACTCCATACTGCTATAATTCCCCCACCTGGGCACTCCCTTCTTCTGTCACCACCCTGTTCCCCAAATCAACTTGCAGAGCCACTGCTCAGTTTTTCCACGCTTTTCCCTCTCATCTGACGAACCCATCTGTAAACCAAACATTCTTTAGGTGAGGTTAAAAAAGGGGAACGGGTTTTATACAGGAAGGAGGAGGGGCCGAGTCAGGTTGTTTAGCAGATTGTTCTTGTATTAGAAGTATTTTTGGGCTCCCTCAGTTACTTTGTGAGAGTGACAATAATGATCAATTTATGCATACCGTTTCCAAACTGTCTCCCTCTGAGTTACCCCTGCGGGGGCAGGAGTTCCAGACAGCACTGGTTTGAAAACCTTAAAAGTCCGTCACAAAATGATCAATTGTTGTCAATTTGGGTTTTTTGCTTCCTGCAGGGCTAAGCAAACCACAAACCGGGCCTTTTCCCAAGCAGAATATGGCTTCTCAGCATCTTTAAAGCTAAAGAATAAAACCCAATGGAATGGGTGGGACCTTCAGGTCCTCACTGCCACATATGCATGGATAGACAAAGGATTGCAAATCCCCATTCAATTTGGAGTGGGTCTGTAAGATGTATTTGCCCCAAAGTTTGATGTACACTGACTTCAAATGAATAGTTTTAGAGCTTCCTCATGCTTGGGGGTCCAGTCCCAAGCTGCTCTTTTCCATGTTAGATCATACAGGGGGCAAGCAAAAATAGAGAGGTCTGGAGTATGTTTTCTCCAGAAAGCAAATAAACCCAAAACACACTGGAGTTCTTTTATATTCACAGACACCTTTACTTGCTCTAGGGTGGTCAAGGTTTCAGAAGGAATACACACTGCTTCTCCTTTCCATCATATAACTAGGAATTTAACCCCAGAGGAATGAAGTTGTACCTTTTCTCTGCAGATCTGAAGTCGCAGACTCTCCATGTAGGTGATAATATTAGTCGGAGTCTGGCGCACTGTAGTGACGTCAGAGCCACCCATCAGTACATAATCAACGTATTGATATACTTTAGTTCCTCCTTCATGGGCAATCTGTACCAACTCCTCTGCTAGTGCGTGATGGACCAAAGCAGGGGCATGTTGGTATCCTTACAGGAGTGAACAAAGGGATATTTATTCCTCTCCCGTGTAAAAGCAGAACAATCCTCGTTGGCCTCCTGCAAAGGAACCATAAAGACACGTCTTTGACCCTTCACCCTCTGTCTTTTCAGATCAGAGGTTTAGCCACTGCACAGCCAAAAGCTCACCTCCTCCACCGCAGCAAAGCACTCTGGTGTCTTCACAGATGGGGGAACTTTGGAGTCATTATCTCTTAACAGTTCCGTTTCTCACAGTTGCTTTATAAAGACACTTTTTGAAATCAACCACAAAGTCATGCAAACTTACCAGACTTCTTCAGTTACTTAGGAAAAATGTAGGCAGCCTCCTCCACTGGAGCCAACACAGCAGTGGTGTTAGAGCAAGTCATGGGCACCTAGGTCCCTAGCATTATCTGTGAGTAGATGTAGACAAATGAAGTCAGGCACCTGGGAAATTTGCAGATCAGTTAGGAAATATATTAAATTTATGCTCCTCAACAGGGATGGAAAGACACAATGATTGTTACATTATCTGCAACATATTCAGAATTTTTATGTATGTTCCAGTTACAATAGGATTTTGGGTACTACCTGCTTGGGGTTTTTTTTGTATATGAAGAAAACCCATTTAGTTCATTTATATATTGCTATTAATTAATTGCATTTCCAGCCACATCAGAGATTAAGACATTGTCTTGGCAAACAATGCCTATTTTGGGTAAGCTTTTTGTTTAATTTTAGGGTGAATTATTCTTAAATTCTTTTCAAATGTTGAACATTTTACTTATCTGTTTACAGATAACATCTTCATCAGAAGCCGCTTAACTGGGATACATTGGAAGTTTATGGCATTATCTACTTACTTTCTCTTGAATAAAATGGTATCTAAGATTGTGTTCATATATTTCTAGCATTCTATTAGTTAGGTCTCTGTTGTATTACTGTTTTCAATGCTGAGGGCTGATTCTTTTGTCATTTCTCATGTTGAAAATCACCTTACTTCATGACCAATAGAGATGTTTTAGGAGTCATGCACAACTAAATATGAGAAACATAAATACTCTACCCTAAAATTTTTAAATGAAAAAAAAAAAAAATCACACAGTTGCCATGAAATTTTCTGTATTGTCATACAACAATACTAAGAAATAATAGACGAGGCTATTAATATTCAAAGACCTTGACAGCTCCTGGTGTAACTTATATTGAAACTATGTTTAAAAGTATCCCACCAAATCAAGTGTTGCAGTTGTATTTTTCTTGTCAAAAGCTGTAAAATCTGTAAAATGCTTCAAAAGCTGCAGGCTAAAAGGCTATGCTTCTCTGCACTACATGCACAGAACTCAGAGGACCTCTAACCCAAAAATCATTAAGTTTTTTACATCTGTGCACCTGATAATTGTTCTGAATTTTTGCCTCAAATTTGTCTTTAAATGAGTTGGTCACATGGATTTTAATTAAGAAATATTAGTAACATTCAACTTAAATTTGTTTCACTCTAGGATTCTTCTTTAATTCAAACCTTGTATAACACAAGTGAAAATATTTAGTTCAATCCATTATGAAACTGAAAAAACAGATTTATCACTACACTCACCACAAGTCTTGATGCTGGAAGATATAGCAGCTTTTTTATGTCTCACCACTGAAGTGACACTCTAAATTGTCTGCCACCATTTGGTTGAGTTTGCCTTACACACTGTGAAGACCAACCATACTTCATCTGGATAGGTGCACTAAGTGGACAATCAAAATCATACCACAGGTGCCCAGTGATATTAGAATTTCTGAACCTTTATTTGGTATGTCTCTTGAATTTAGATAAAACAATCTACTAGTGTTCAGAACATGAAAGATGAGTTGGGGAAAAGAGAGTCAGGAAGCAGCCTAGCAGCAACAAAAGGGTCAGCAAAATTGAACTGCTCTCCCGTGCCTTACATTGTGCTACACTCTGTAGAAGTTTGGAGTTTGCTAAGGTAACAAAAAATATTTTCCATGTTATCCTTTCAGCACTTATTTAGAAAGAAGGAATAGGGTAAAGTCTGGATAAAAGAAAAACAGATAAATGACAAGTTTTTTATTATTATAGGCTTTCCTAAAGCGGTTTGTTTATTTTTGTTTTCTTTGTATAGAAAGGTTGGCTAGGTATTTTCAAAAGCAGTGTTAATTCCTTTAAATCCCTGAGATCTTTAGGAACTTTTTGTATTTTGAGACACTAAGATCCATCTCCTGTATGGGAGGAATTAGAGTGAAGTTATAATAACAAACAGATTTTTGAAAAGCCTTTTCTGTACTATTACAAGTCCGTCAGAAAATGAAATAAATAAATAAAAAAAGGACTGAATGGTGTTGATTTGCTTTTGGCCAGAACAAAAGTTCCAGAATAGTTAAGGCAAAAGTAAACAGATTTAAATCAAAAAAATTACATGATGTCCCAGCTCAAGGATAAAGACATTCTCAGAACTATTCCATCTGCAGGGAGAGTTCATTTAGGTCCCCACTGAACTTGTGCAATTGAATTCTTTTTTTGTAGTGATAGCCAAGTCATATAGGGATTAGAGGTAAACATCACAAATAAGCGTGTGTGTCTCCATGTGTGTGTGTGTTTTCAGGAAGAGAAAGCAGGAAAGCAGTTTCAATAAAGTTTCAAGGATGACCCATACAGCTTCTTTAAAAAATAGTATGTATGTTTTCATACACTAACTAACACTTAATAATAGAACCTTTTTCAAATAATCAGTAAAAATGTAATCTTATTGGGAAGGAGTTGTTTCACATGACTATTGATCAATAAATAGCATTTTTATTATAGAATTTTTTTTAACTTAAGTGTATGTTAAACGCAGTTTATTCTGTGTCATATATAAACCTTTGACATGTAACATTCTGAATCCATTTTTACTGATTATAACTACAAGATAAGTTAGAGGAGGATAAAGAGGTCTATAGATCTGTATTTCCACAGTCTGCAAGCAGTTAGGTCCTGTGTCCTGGCCAGGACCTTCCTACAGCAATTATTTGTTTTCACATACGGGAGAAATGTGTTTTCTGCACCTACTGTTTCTCACTCTTTTTTTGCTCCTCCTCTGCTCATACACTGGTTCTGTGTTTCCCAGAAGTGCCACCAGCTTGACTGGTGGGCTCAAGCCTGTCCTGCCACGGGTCCATTGGAACCAGCTAGGCACAGGGCAGCCCCTGGTTTCCTGCTGCAGAGGAGACCCTGAAGTCTATCTCTCTCAAGACTGCCAGCTACAGGCAACACAACACTTTACTGACACCGGAAGTGATGAAAAACATAGTGTGAAGCTGCATTTACTGGTAATCTTATGTTTCATTGACTGATCATGGAATTGGTTGAACAGGGAACAGTTGTGTCCATTAACCCAGGCCTTGCAGAGCAAGTGAAAGGTGACTTTAACTGACTAGATGCCAAAGAACTTCTTTTTTGAAGACTAGTGTTGAGAAAACCACTAGGATGAAAATGCGTTAAGGCATGAACTAAATTGTGTTGCAGTTCTATAGCAGACTATAAAGCTGTGAGCTGTTGCAGCCCTCCTTAAACATAAGTTTACTGTCATGGTGAAGGCTGAGTGAGACATAATTGGTGATGTTTCCCTCATATATGGGAAACAGAAGAAGCCATTGTAGTCCTTCTTAGTGTAATGCATATAAAACAGCTGAAACTTGTGAGTCACTACTCAAACCTCTAGTCATATGCAAGTTGAATAAGAAACTGAGATGGTGAAAGACTTTTGCTGGAAAATGTCTGTAAATTCAATTAATATACATACTGTTTAGTATGTATATTAGTAAAAATTTGCATGTTTATGGACAGGAATAGCCAGATGCAAACAAAGAAGCCAAAAAGACATCAAGACAAATACTTGAGGGTTTGAAAGAAAGCCAGCTCATGTAATCTGGGGGACAGAGTACCGGCTGAAAAAAATGCTTGTATCTGTGAACATTGAAAATGCTTTCTCTTGGATGACCTTTCCTGGAATCTGAAAGGCTTTTTTGTACACCTTGTAAATAAAGAGCATAGCATCAAAAAGTACATGGCTATAGTACACATATGCTCTTAAAACAGAATCAGTCTGAACAACTATGAATGCTGACTACCTGCTCTATAAAAACAGTAACAATGGTGTTACTAGTGAGATCTTTTTGAAGAGAAAATCAAGGATTTCATTTCCCCAGAGGAAGAAATTGTGAGATTCCTGTTTAGCATGCTAAAGTCCAAGACAGTCAAAGATGCTTTCAAGTCAGAGGCTGAAACTTCACAAAAGGAATTATAACAACATCTGGAAACTTCCCAGGAAGGGCTTGGAGAAAAACTTATAAGAAAGAGGAAAAATACCTCTGTTCATTAGTGACAAATGTCTGGATTCATTAGAAAAATCAATAACAAATGGTCCCATCATTCAGTAGGAAAGAGAAATCAAGAGGTAATCAGCAATCTGGGTTTTGTGTATTAGAGGGCTTTCTGGAAAATAAGGGAGGCTGAGAAAGGTGTTGCCAACTTCAAACTTGCTAAAAAAGTTGAGTTGCAGCAAAGACTCAAAGGGCAGATGGTTCGCACTGAGAAGAAAATCAAAGGATCACAGACCTCTTTGGCAGACAGCCATCTCAAGCGGCGCTGATCCAGGCAGAGGACTGTAGTAAGACAGAGTAATCACAGTATCTTTCTAGTGCATCTGTAACCCTCAGAGGGGAGAATTTGGATGGTCAGATGCTTCCATTTGCCTTAACTTTCCACACCTCATCACAAACTGTCGGGCTGACCTTTGAGGACAAAATGATAGTCCTCCTCCTGGACTGGTTTGAAAGGTGCCTGATGGGAAATCAGTAAGATATCATAGTACCCGAATTCCTAAGAAGTGACCAGATATAAGTTTTTTTAAGTATTACCCAGAAATCCAGACAGGATTCTTTTTCCTTGATTCCAACTAATCAGGATTTTCAAGAGTCAAGGGATCAAGAAAATGTTCCAAGACCAACTCTGAGTCGGATGGGACAGTGAACAGCCTCAACAGCTGGGTAGCATTTAAAACATCAGGAGTGGGGCAAGTACCAGCACATCCCATTCCTTGGTGGTTTATTAGCACCACATTCCATCAGGGTGCAAAATATACCCTAACCCTTTCAAACCTTGGTTACAAGCTAAGGAACAGCTGCAGTGGGAACTGCTGAAATGGAAAAATGGCATTAAGACCATTTGTATTATTCAGAAATGTACAATCTCCAATTTTAAAGAAGTTTACAGCATTTGCTTATTACAAAGTAGGGACAGACTAAGAAAATAACTGGGAAGAGAGATACAAGGTCATGTAAAGGAACTATAAAACCTGGCCACCTGTGCTGTTCCCCTGAGGCAGCAGAGGAGGTGTAAAAACGCAAGGTATTAGGTTTGTGCAATCCTGCTCAGAAGAGCAGTAGCAAGCATATCGTGAGATCCCATTAGCCCTTCAAGTATTGCATATCCAAGCACTACAATTGCTCAGAAGTCCATAGGACATCAGGATCATAAGGAGATGGGGGAGTACAGGTGGACATCCACATGCAGGCAGCATTCCAAACCTAAAACCACATTTTAACAATTCGGTCCAAGGATAGACTTTAAATTATCCATAGAAAGGTCTGAGAAAGGAGTAAGGGAAAAATAAGTCAGCAGGACCACAATCAAACACCAGAGGTGAATACAAGAGGCCAAATTGAATGTTCTATGTTTACAAAGTCACTGAAAGCAAACAGCCCAATTCTTGTCATGCTTATTCAGGTAAAAGTCTCAACAGTGACTACACAGAAGTAAGATATGCAAGGTGGGAGAGGAGCATTAAGTCCAGAAGAAACAACATTAACAAAACTTCCATTACAGAATTTCCTTATCTCTTAACATTGAGTGGTTGAATAAAAGACATAGCAAATCAAAAATAAACTGTCAGTTCCTTACTGCTAGCACTCATGGTGAAGAAGGATTTTGTTTTTCAGGATATTTGGTTGTGATTTTTTAGAGCAAAGTTCTTTCTAGGTCACAAAACTTTTTATAAAATTGAGTCCAGTTTCATGGAATTGGGCAACATTGTTGCTTTTATATTCCTGTTTCCAATCTGCCTATAGAAGTCTGGTTTGGGGGACAATTTATTGAAAGGGTCATTGTTTAGAAAAAGTTCTGGTAGCAGACTCACAGTTCATGAAAATTGTGTAGTAGTGAACTGCAATTGCTTTCCCATGACATAGTAACACAATAATTTGAAAATTATTGCATTTTCAAAGTATTAATAGAATTTTTACATCTTATAAGCTAAATTGTTTCATTTAAAAGCTAAAATATGAAAAATTAACTTATGGATCACTTAAATCTTCATAAATATTTTCCTGCTTCATTCAATAAACTTAGATGCTGCAGCAACACTTTAACAGGAAAGGACACATGAAGCAAGAATGTGGGAACAATCTTGACTCCTGTCAGATATACTAACTCCAGTTTACCTTTGCCTGTGTAAAGACTGAGAAAGAGAAAAAGAAACTCTCTGAGAAACAAATCAAAACATATGTAATAATATAATATAATAATATGTAAAAATAATGTGTAAAATAGTAATAATAATAATAATATGTTAAAAATGCTATTAACTTTAATTGTGACTTGTTCTTCTAAATCTTTTAAGCCTTTAAAAGTGCAGACAAAGGGTTTTCCAAAGCATGAAAGCACATGGACTCAACTGAAATTTTGGTATGAGTGCCACATAAGTCCTAGATATTACTCGAAGCGTAAAATAGAACACTGAAGTAAATATTGGCTTCATTTGTAGTACTTACACCCGGTACTCACAACCCTATGCACTTGGTCAACTTTATGCAAAAAAATGTTGTTGTTCTGTAGAACATGTAATCAAAGAGAAGTGACTTACAGGTATTATGAGCACAGATAAAATATGCACCTAAAGACTTTAGGAACAAGAAATTATATAACTCTAATTTTGTAAGCAAAAATAGTACAGTTGAACTATGAATGCATGACTTCTGGATCACGATAAGCTCCCGCTGACTATTGATCAGTACCACAGTCTCTATTAGCAAGAGGAACTTTTTCTTATGTCATTTATATTTCTTAAATTTATTGCCTAATTCCTCATCTCTGACTCATAATAGAAGCTGCAGAACAGCTCAAAATGAAAATGATGGCCAGGTTTCTAGATGGGCTGTGTTCAGTCCTTTCAAGTTAGACAGTCTACAATATGTACACTTCTGCACCTTTGCAATCCAAGACCAAAGGCCAAAGTAAACAAAGATGCTTTTTGCCCTTTTCAGTCTTAAATTAACTGAATACACTCTTTCAAATGTAGCAAACCAGTCATTCCATCCCGTGTAGCCTTTCATTCTGTCTCGACATTCTTCAACCGCAGAACCAAATTACGTAGTTAGCAAAAGACATCAGATATTCCCCAGAGAGTTTGCAAACTAAGTATTTATCCAATAATTTATTAAAATTCACACCCACTTGTATGCAGAAATAAGGAGCAGAACAACCACGGTAAATGGCTTCAAATATCCAAAGATGTAAACACCAAATATGCAGTAATTAGGTTGAATTATGTACTGACATTTTGACATATTAGATTTTGGAATAATTCCCCTGGAAATGTGGTTAGGTTCCTCAAAGACTTTCAAAATTAGTGAAATAACCCTACTAAACCCTACTTACCTTAAAGTGGGAAACTACCTGACAAAGGCAAGAAGTTGTAAAGTTTGAGGTAAAAAGTCTTTATCAAACATAAATTGTACTATTTTGCAAAAATACATTTTTAGGCATGTTATTTCCATGTTGACATAGTATACTGAATTGGGTGTAAGAAAACCTGTATCCCATCTGACAACAGTATTTTAACCAACAAACAAGCTGGTCACTAGAAATTTCAGTTACAGAGTTTGTGGGTTTTGAAGAGAACCTGCCTGCATTTTGAAAAAAGTCTCCATTCTACACATTGACTTTTAAAATATGGTCTACATCTGTATTAATGAGTGACAAGGAATTTGAGAAATCTGGTGCACATGTGGCTTGGCAGGTGCTTTATATTGAAAGGCACATGAGGTTTTGTCAAATTGTGTAGAGCTGCTCTAATCATAACGTCTGAGCATCAGTCATTGTTTACCTTAATTCTATCATAAGCACATCTGGGTAACTCCTTAAAATAATGGTAAGGTAATTAGTCATGAATTGAGTTGGAAATCTGATAAAGTACTTATGACATCCATATTGGTACCAAATTAATTCATCATGGTTTTACATTGTTACAAAAACACCAAAGGAATTAATAATAATTTGTGCCAGCATTTGAATGTGTTGCTAACATGAGATCAAGTACAATGAATGCTTTTTAAAAAAATAAAAAAGTTATTGCAGAGGTGTCTCAATAGCCCTACAAAATTTTATGTCTGCATTTTTTTATTGATAAAGCACATAACTCTTTTTCATGTATTACCATCCCTGGGGGAAAGGACAGGCAAGTTAATTTTGTACATCTTTTCCAGTGAGTTTTCAGGATAACTCTTTGAGGCTGTATTACAAGAACTGAACACTGTCTATGCATAACCCACAGCCAGAGATCCTAGTTGGAGGCAGCATATACAGTGTCCCACTAGAGAAATCCATAAATGGATAGTCAGGGCAGATCTGATTCTTTCCTGTTTTGACTTGGCACAGCTGCATCTAAAGTTGGTGAATCAATAGCTCACAGCACCAAGAATCTGTCCCTATATGTCCATTGCAGTGCCACTGCCATGTGAATCTAGGGAAAGGCTGGCACTGTAAAGTGGGCTGTATGCTTTGAACCAAGTCAGAGGTTTTAATCAGGAATAACCTGGTTTATTCATGCTAAATGGCTACACAGTTCTGTGTTGACTGCTTAAAAGGTATTAGCTAATATTTTCATCACTCTGCACTCATGAAAGTTGCCTGGCACCAAGGGGGAAAACATCTGCCACAGAGAAAGCCTAGTTATAACCTGCTTATGAAAGAAGAAAGAACCCATTCCCTGGCATGTTTATGTGTGTCTAATGTTTGTGCAGTGTATATGTACAGTACTGTCCTGACACTTTCTATTTTCAACTATGTCAGTACTCAGCAGATTTTTAACTCATTATTTCAGAACTTTGTTCCCCAAGGGAATTGCAGATCTTGCTACAATAGAAAAAGCATAGCATAGAGAAGAGTACAGACATCAGGCTCTATCCATGGGAGGGCGGCTGGATCTACATATCCACTTCCTGATGTTCAGGTATCTCCTTCTCTAGTTTTCCAGCATTTCCATTTTTCTCCATTACGACACTGATACCTCCCTCATTATTTCCTGGTTACCATCTAAATGCAGCCTGCCTTTGTTTTCCATCCACTGTTTTCATATTTCTCAGTATTTTTCCTCTCTCTTGCATTCCCAGACAGGATTGCAAGACTTCAGTAAGCTTATAGATTTGTAGCTCTGTTTGTATCTGAATGAGAGCTTCATATTCTCTGTGTCTGTACCTGAAACCTCTTCACAATCAAATTCCTGGAAAATCCTGTCATTTTTCTTTTCTGTTCTCCCAGTATTTATCCTTTGTTTCTCACGTCTGCCACAAAAAGCCTTACTTGTGCCTTGGTCACTCATTATACCTACTTCCACAATATTTTACCTTAGCCTCTTTGCTCTCATTTGCTCAGACTCAGTTCCTGTTCTCACTATTCAAGAAAACAGTGCTCATCCCTTTGAATTGCTCATTATCCCATCTGTGAAGGGCACAGTCAGCCCTTCAAAATTTGCACAATAGAGCTGTGGCTACATCCCTGCACTAATATCCACTGATTCTCCCTCTGTGCTTTCTGCCCTGCCCAGACTCCTCCAACTTTTTTTGCTGCACTAACTCCCTAAAAGTACATTCCATGATCCAGTCCCCTGCTCATGTTGATGGAGCAGCTTTGTAAATATGAACTCATCCTATTTTATCTTAGCTCATCTTGCTTCGGAAGTGCATAGAGTACCTCTAAGTCCAGTGGCTCTCCAAAACCTCTTTTGTCTATTTTTCACCAGCCCCTTCCTCCAACACACCTGCAACTGTCAGTCTCACAACTGGTTCAAGTCTATATCCCTGACAGGCATATTAAAAGTCTCCTCTGTAATGCCTCTGTCTGCATCAGGTTGGGAGCTCTGCAAAGTTTAAAAATGCCTCATTCTGTGTCTGTGTAACATCACACCGGTGCTCAGCACTTCAGAAGAATGATTTATTTCTCCCATTTATATATTCTTGATTTAAAGACATGTTTTCTCACTTGGAATGTATTTTATAGCCTGATTTGAAATTTTCATGTAATCATAACAATGTGTTTGTGACAGTACATTACATTCCATGGCAAAAAAATATTATGTCATAAATACAGGATTTATATCTTTACTGCAAAAATCAAGCTGAAGAAGCAAATGGATGGAAAAAACCTCATTAAAATACCAACATTTCCTATAATTGCAGTAAAAATATCAATGGAAACCCAGACACACATTGTTTAATAGTTTTCTTTTTATACATGTTTCCTGATTTTTAAAAGCCTGCTTCTCTGAATAAGCCCTTTTTGGGGGGTGGAAATATATTTTAAAATAGCTGCAAAAAACTAAGTGTTTGGATTCAAGGCTCTAAAATTCAAAACGATTGCCTTAGACAAATTAAATAGAATGGAAATAAAAAGGGCCACAATGGTGAGAAAACACACATAAAAATTTCTGGGCTACATTTCTCAAAGCTGAGCTGCCTCTGCTGCACTCTCATTAGAGTGCAAATGACGTATTAGGGATGTACTTGCACAGATTATTTACAAGAACTGAGAAGTGATTAATAAGAGGATGGATCTGAAAACATCCTCTGTGTTGTTCTTGCTAACAAGTGGGCTCAGCTTTGTAATCAGACATTGTCAGGAAAAGCAGCACATCCCAAAATGGTATGAATCATTTCTGACTTCCTGCCCTCCCTCACTGAAAACATAGACAAGGAAAACCAAAAACTTCTGAAAATAATACAGCAGTTAAAGACATATGTTTGACAAAATCATTGAAATTTAAAGACAAAAGGTGTTTTTAAACAGATGTCCCTAAACAACTGGTGTATTTCAAACACAGGAATTTCATAATATTATGATTCACACATTAAATTATTTATAATAGAGATTTTTTTGCTGGAGTTTTCAGAAGATTTTGCAACTGTAAGTTAAACAGCAGAAAATTGTTTCCTGTAGAGGAGTTGTCTCTAAACTGATTTTAACAATGGTGTTGGATAGAACATAACCTGTTTCCACACAGTTTGCCTGTTACTCCCACACATTCTATTCCAATCAGATAAATGAGGAAGTTACCCTTTCCTCACCTTTCAAGTAGGTTGGGAATAGACCACAAAGAGGTTGTTTAACATTTGTGATTGGATGTATTTGGGTTTTGGGGAAAATAAAATATTTGAAGAACAAAGGAGAAAGATGGAAGGCAGTACTAATATCTGAATCAGACAGGTCTCAGAGCTATTTAGCATCACTAAAGAGCATTTGTCACAGGCCTTGATCTGGTTTAGATAGCCCTCCCATTCCTGGTGTTGCAACTTGTATGGACTACAATAGTCCTCTTGGGCCAAGCTACACTTGGTGGAGATCCTCTCTGATGGTGATCACTGTCTGAGACTCCAGAGTCAGTCAAGGCTGCAGTCAGAAGGCTTTTTCTATGAACAGATTTTTAAACACCTTTTTCTTCTCATGTACCCAAACACTTCTTTAGGCTTCTCCTACCTAACAATGTGCGGTTTTACATGTAGAGTTCCTTATTTAGTGTAATATTTTGCACTATGTAGAATCACTTCTTCCTACAATCTCTGAACAATTAATTTTTTTGAAGATAATTTAGTATCCAGTGTAGGGATACAGATAATCAAGACAATGCAAACAGACAAAAAAATTATATTTTGGGACAACACTGAGCACTGTCAGGCCTTGCACATGCCCAGGAAATGGATGACAAGTAGACAATAGATGCTCTCTTAAATAAAAAGTGCCTCTTTCAACTGTTCATTTGGTAGGTTCACCATGTCTGTCCAGAGAGTCATATAACTGATTTAAAATACAAAAATACTGTTTGCGCTTAGAGATGGAAGCCCTCTTTCTGAAACAGGAAACAATATATTCAGGAGTCCAGGCATGGTTTTCAATGTGAATCCACATGGATTTAGTTACAATTCTGTTACCCACAAGAGCTGTGAGAGTCAATTTATAAACCTTATAAGATGATGTATAGATGATCGCACAGTTCCCACCAGCCGCTCTACAACCCTTTCAATTTGCTGTGCAAACAGTATTGTGTATTTCAGTGGAACTGCATTCAGAATAAGACAATGTTGTGTGGGGTGATTTTTTTTTTAATGTTGACTTGTGATTTGGGATGTTGCAAAAAATGGCATTTAAAAGTTTTGCAAAATTGTGTCTAGCATGTCCTTAACTTTTGATGTTTGCTTCAGCACAAATCTTTATTTGCTTACCCATTCAGATCAGCAGACACAATCCTCTACTGGATTAGCAGAGAATCGTACACAATCAGCTAAAGGCCAAACCTCAGAAAAGGTTGCCTGTGCTTGTGACAACACAATAAACTATTGCAGAGACCTGATGACAAGCAGTCCAAATGAGATCCAACTGGTCTGATGACAAAGTAGTCCTCAATGGCTTTCAGAAGATGGTTTTTTGTAACTCTCTGATGACTCTACAAAGAAATAAACACCACAGTCAGTCAAACTGAGGTATAATATGCCTAACACACTGCTGGCATACAACTCATTCAGTAATGTAAAAAGTGGCCATACATCTTTATGTTACAAACATTTCCTACCTATATTTATACAGATATAAAACTGTTAGCAAAATGGAAGCTATTTGAGGCTTGTAAAAGAAAGCAGACCATATTATCTGGATTATTTCCATTTTGGACATATTTTTTTACTTAGTCCAGTATGAGTGGTTTATATTAAAACATTTAAATATTGAAAGAAGTTTTGGGTTACAGACTGATAGTAGTTCCATAAAAACAAATTATTTTTCCATTTCTACAAAATTTAATTAAATACGTGAAAACAAATATGTTGTGTAATATTATTCTTTCTTGCCTTCAAAAATAAGCCAGGACCCCAGTAATCTGCTATGGACAGATTTCTTTTTGTGGCTGTATGGCTGGTAGCTCTTTGTGAATTACTTCGCTATATTTTCTCCCTGTTTATCCCCTCTGTTTTCTGCTAATTTAAACTTAAAATATTTTCCTGTTGGAAATAGGAAAAGCCTATTGCAACTTTGAAGTGACATATTGGTATCTGGTAATTTGTAATCAATTATAGATGCAAAATTTGTGACAGCAAAGAGTGTAACTCAATTATTACTGCAAAGTTACACTACAAGACACGCCTAAACATCAAGACCTGCCTTAAAGCATGACAGGCAGATGCACAATCTCAAGGCTTTCCATGCAGACCTGAGACTTTGTACCTAAACCATTGACATTAACTGTAATCTCTCACTTCGTTTGAGTGAAAAGGCAATGCAAGATATCTCACTTGGAACCGATGTTTGGCATTGTCACAGATACTTCCTACCTGTGTTAAGTTAAGATGAATCTGGATGTCGTAGCACAACTTGAGGCCCAGAAGCTTGAGATAAATTCATGCATGGCAGGAAATTTGTAGCCTCTCAGATGGTGTTCTCCTCAGACCCCAGTGCACACCATTTACTTCAGTATGTTCTAAGGGCAAAGCATCAGAGTCATTTGTCTCTTCACTGTTCTTTTAGAGGCATTGTCTTCAGTCATGCCTTGTTCCTTCTGGATCTCCCTTCACCTTTGCTTTTTCATGGCTGAGTAAGACATTCATAATATTGCATCACTTGCCCTCCCATCAGCTGGCTTTTTGAATGACGTCTTCATCTCCTCTTCCGCCAGCTGTCTCCAAACAGTCACTGGGGGTTTTTTGCCTTGTGTTTTATCAATAGTGCACCTGAAGAAAAAAAAAGTCACATTTTCCTCACTATAAAATCGCACTGATAGCGGAATCGCCACATTCTTGTCTTCCTTTATTTCATCCTGTTTGTTTACACACCATTGGCAAAACACCAGTCAGCATCTCCTACCTCTGTTGTAATTGTCAGGACTCCAGAAAACCCAAACTCTATCTAATGCTGAACGCATGGTTCAGTCTCACTTGAACATTTCACACATAGCATCAGGATTTCATGTGCCTTCCATTCCCCATACATACACCTCTTTCTCCCTTCTCTCCTTCTTCAGTGTGAATGATGACATTTCTTTCTAATTGCCTTTTCTGGATTCTTGTTTCAATTTTGCCTGCAGCTTCCCTTCCATGAAACTCTTTGTATGTGAACTCTGTGTGCCTCCCTGTCTTTCTATCAAAGCGTTCACAACATGTTTATCATCTCTGAGGTCAGATTTCTGCTCTCTGGTTTCACTAATCATTGAATTTTCCAGAATATTCTTTGTATGTCAGGTCATACATGAGGAGACAAGAAGGTCAACCACATTTGCATCTCTTTTAAAGGCCCATGGGCAAATATCTTAGTACTATCGTAACTGTTTACTAGATTGGAGTCTTACAACATAGATGTCTGTATCATCATGAGCGCACTTACAGACCAGTTAGCATTGATTTTACTCTCTGATAAGATATTAAATTCAATTTCTGATTTTTTTTTCTTTTCAGGAAAAGATTATTATAGCCAGGGTGCTACATAATTTCACTGGACTAAATAAAATGCTAATTTTCCATATTCATCTGGATGTAAAATACACTGGGGTACTTCTATCATGGATTGCCCAAAAATATCTGACAATAAAGTTCAACTTCAAATGAACTTAAATAAACCAATAAGTCTAGAAGACAGATACAGGAGTGAAGAAAACTCAGAGAGAGGAAATAAGCAAATGGAGTAAGTTGATTTTACAGGACCAGTTTTGCCTTAATGTAATGTCCTGAAGACAACTGTAGGACAACAGTACAGTACAGTTAAATGAACAGATGTGTGCACCAATCATACATTCATAAAATAAGACGTAGCCTTTTTACATACATGTCTGCTAGAGGAATAAGAATAGAAAATAACATCTTACCCATCCGGGAAAGGGTAGAATATTCAAACCATATTGAACGGCTGGCTGGTCTTTAACTCTTCTTCTTTATTAGTGTAGTAGTAGAAATGGAAAAGTTCAATTTATCAGCAGCAGCAAGATTACCAGTCTGCTGTGGTTTTTACAGGCTTAATATGTGATATGCTATTGTTATTAACTTAAGTTATAGTAAGCCATGTGTAAGTGGTATTTCAATTTTACTTGTGATGTTCTTTTAAAAAAAAGTACAGGAGATTTGATAAAATAAATGCCTATTAAATAAACACACTATTATTCAGTCTGATTTAAATAACTAATAAATCTCACTATCTTTTTAGAAAAATGTCCAATTTTATGTTTGTCAGCCTCTAACCACACTGAAACTTCACACACAAATGGTATGAATCATGAGACAGAAATGGAAGATGGATGTTACCTTCTGTGTGTTGTGTAAAGATATTATCACCCTCCTCTAGGAAGATTTATGGAGCCATCTAATGAGAAACACTGTTTAAAGGACAGAAAACTCTGTGACAAAAACCAGTCTCTCAGAGTTTCCGCACTTCAGAACTCTTCTTTGGAGAAAGTACTACCCAGCCATTCGTACCCATAACAACACATAATAGAACTCTGGAAACACTAGGGTTCCATTAATATCTTGTGAAGTGTGACCACTAAAGGCACCATGTAGCTACACAACAAGCAGAACATGCCAGTAGCATGAACATTTTCCTAGTGAAACCAACATCAACAACACAAATTCTTCCATCACCAGCACTTTGCAAATTTTTGAAAAGGAATAACATCTTCAAGGACATGATAACTGGTAGGTACTTTGTAAGCAAAAAGAATTTTCAAGCCCAATGAAGTATAACAATCTCTGAGAAAGACCTTTTTGACATAGTTGGTGAGGCTGTAGGTGATATTGATCTTTCCTCAATATTAGCAACTCAAATACAGCACATCTCATTTGAGCTACTAGTCTAGGCTAACTACAAAGGTACCTCCAAACACAATTTGTTATATCCTGAAATCATCACTAAAATGACTTCCCTCTTCATCTTTCTCTCCCTCAGGAGGCCATCCAATTAATGCATACTAAAAGCCTGACTTTTTGAAATGAAAGCCAGGTGATATTAATTCCAAACATTATATGAAGTCTGTCAAGGGTCACTCTAGGAATAATGAAAAGTATAAGCAAGTAGCATGAATGTTAGAATCAGAAAGCTAATGTTCTTATTTTGCTTGGTGTGTGGCATAAACTGTACTCTGAGCAGGTGGAAGAATCATTCCACTGAAGTTCCTACTAAAAGCTTGGCCTCCTGTTAGGGTTGCTCAGCCCACCCCAGAACGTTGGTGGGATAACTCAGCTGTGTGAGACCACCCCTGGAAAACAAAGTGGTTTCTCCCTGAGGTGCCTTACCTGGATATGTTAATTCTCCTATATTGATTAACCATAACCTGTTCCCTTACCCTATCCCTTGCTCCCTCTGTACTCCCCCGCCTCCCTCTCCCCTTACCCCCTAGCCAGAGCCTATAGCAAGGGTCTCCCAAGGCCATTCGGCCTCTTTCACCACTGGACCCCATCAGGAATAAAATGCCTCTGGAACTCCATGTGACTGAGCCCTCTGATTAACCCTGGTAACGCTCGAGCCATCTAGCTGGGGGGAGGTGAATACCTGCCAGAACATTGGCTGGGGTAGAGGACAGAATTATCTGCTTCAGTACCTGGCAGTACTGGCCAGAGAGGTCTTTCGGAGCCTCCAAGACCCTCCTGGTGAAAGCAGAAGTTCCACCCACCCCACACCCCACCCCGGGGACAGTATTAGCCTCCAAAATAATTGTGGATTTTATACTAAAATTGTCCATAAATGTACCCTTCCCGTATGTCACACCACTGAGAGTTACAGCAGAATTTCTTACCAGGAGACATTCTGTTCATCCTGCTGGGTTTGACTCACTGTTGATTTATACCACTGTGAATAAGGCAATGAATGACATTGAATTTTTTATAGACATATCAAGATTAATTAAACAAACAAACAAACCCAAAACATAAACATCAGGAAAATCAGATCAAACTAAAGATTTTCCTTATGTTACAGAATTTGGTCCATTAATTTCACCAGCTTTGTTCCTCATTCCCTTTTTTATATTTTGGCCTCCTTTTTTTTTTTAGACTTACTAGCCTGGCTATGGTGTGTATTACATACACAGCATTCTGTGTATGTGTGTCTGCACATGTGCTTATGCATCTGTGTGCTCCTCTCTCACTGGCTCTGGCCACCTTTCAAAGCTTTTGAAGCCATTATCCCACTTAATTAAGTCACATGGCAGAGCAGAGTTACTTTCAGAGATATTAAGTGTTTATGAGCTTCATGAAAACAGATAGCCGGAATGAGAAAATAGCTCCTATCAGTGTCCCTGGAAAGGTTGTGGCACGAGTCTCTAACTTATTAGACGCTTGGGAATCTAACCACAAAACACTGCTTAGTAAGAAAGTGTATTTCAGTAGCTTCACTGTTCATTGCCCTACTAGGAATAAAGTCTACCACCCGCTGTTAAATTTCTCTTGAACTGCTGTGGAAATGCCTAAGTGGCTACAGATGCATAACCTCATTTAGAATAAACACACAACAGAATAACCTACTATCTTCTGAAAAGTCAGCTAGGTAAAGGATCGGACTGGCCACTCAGAGAGGTCTTTTTGAGCCAGCATCCACACCAGCAGACTGAAAGCTCAGAGTACAGTCTGCATAAATATCTTTTCCAGCACAGACTGGACTCTCATGTAGGCAAGGACTATATCTTCATTTTCTGTGTAAAATAAATCTGTTGCTCTATATATAGAAAGATTAGATAATAGTAATGTTAATATCATGGCCTGTTTTGAAATTAATTCAGATCACCAGATGCACACAGTACAACCTCAATTGATTTCAAACTATTTCTCTGCAACCCAATCACCTTGCCGTTCAAGATTTCCTTTAAAAGCACAGGAACAAACTTCAAACGAGGGATCAAAAGTCTAACTTATACTGCCGTATTCCAATGTTGTGAAAGAGATTCAAAACATTCCCATCTTGGTCTATCTGCATTTGTGCTTTATCCTTCCTAGCTCAGGGAAACTAAGTGCACACAAATATGAACAGCAGGAAGAAGAAGAGGTGTTAGAAGATATCTGGCTATTCTCCACCCCAATCTCTTTGTCATTACACTCTTTCTGCCTGTGCCTTTTGTATGTGAAGTGTTAAAAATTCGTAAAACCAAAAGGAGAGGGAAAAAAAAGGGAAGAAGAAAAAAAGAAAAGAAAAAAAAAGAAGGAAAAAAAAGAGCACCACCTTGGTTTAACTAATATTTCCTTTCCTACTTGTTTTATGTTACACAACCAAGTGTGCTAGCACTAAAACGCCACATCGTCCTTGCAGTATGAGTTAGAACAGCTGTAGCCACAGCAGAAGTGCCCTTGAACATGCTGAAATTTTCCAATGCATCACAATTACAGAAACACCTGTGCCAAACAGCTTTCTTCTGATCCTCTATAAAAGTTCACAAAGCCCTCAAACTTTCTCATTTCATACAGGTCTGCACTGCCTTGAAGCCAGTTCCATGCATCTCAATATAGGACACTGCAGCATTGTTTCTTTTCATTGTGCCTCAAAACATAAAACAAAGTGTATATGCAGGTGCAGAAGTCAACTTGTGATTCTGTTACTTGACAATAAGGCATAAGACACAAAAAAAATACTCAATTTCTTGATAAATCCTTTCCACAAACAAAATTCTTCTCAAGAAATTAAAAGCGCAAATATTGTGACAACAAATGCTATCTGTGCTATACTGTTTTCTTGTTCTCTGCAGATCAACTGTCCCACAAGTATATGTGAGCTATTGATTTGTTATGCATCATTTGGGGGTAGGTGACTGTAGGTTTAAATCCCATCTGTACATAGTGACAAAAACTTCAGGACTGAATGCATTTGGCTTTGTTGTTATTTTACAAACACTGTGCTATTGTTGCATTAGCTTTAGGAACTGCTGGTTTGAGTTTATTAAATTATTTGCATTTATACTAGCCAAAATGTCTGTTTAAAAAGGGTCAGAAAAAAGTCACCCCTAGAAATCACCATGGAAAATGTGGCTGATGATACCACAGGCAAAGATCCAGAAAAAGGAGAGGGAAGCAGAAATTAGTTACCAAGCCCAAGTGTTTGGTTCATGCAGAATGGCAGTCTGTAGATAAGCTTGTCTTTTGAAAGATGAGTAGTAATTATACAGCTTCCCAAGTCTTGGCTCTCTATAGCCATTCCTAGCCATCGGAAACTTCTCCATGTCCAAAAAATGCAGCAAAGAAAGTTTTAATAATAATTTAATTATAAATACTGCATGTAATAATAGCAATATCTATTAGAATAATAAAATATTCATTAAAAAGGCACCACTTTTGCAGTCTTAGAGAGGGGAAGCCTTCCACCATCCCCATTAATATAGCCCATTGTGGAAAACATGAGCTTTTTCACAGAGCATGAGCAGATAATAAATAAAATTACTACACTAATTCAGGAAGCAATACACAATGGAAAGCATAATTTGAACCACTTCTGCATTGCTCATACACGCAAGAAAAACAGCTAGATGTCATTGTGTACAGCTCAGGGGAAACATCTGTTCCAACTGCCTTGGTCAGCAAGTAATAAGGAATATTACTGAAAATATCTGAATGCTTTTATGCAAATAAGTGTTATGTCTTCACATTGCATATTATGTTTTGTTCTGATTACTACAACTAATGAAGCATTTAACAGAAATAGTAAGTGACTGGAGACAACTGATAAGAATATTACAGTCATGAGAAGGATTCTATAGCCTTAAAATGTTAGGATTATTTAGCCTGGAAATTAATAAAACCAGTCCACAGTGCAAGAATATGACATAAAATCTTATTAAGGGTATAAATGAATACTCCTATTTGCTTGCATTTTCTGCCACTTTTCTTATCCTTCATCTGTCTGGTCTATTTAGATGTTGTGATATGAGAATTAGGAGATATCTGTTACTCTAAATTTGAACCATGGCTGCCATAATGAGGCTCACAGATGGTCACTAGGCAATCTCATAACAAACAAAAATAATCTTATTTACCCTTTGTCCTCATAAAACAACAAGGAGACCATTACATTTAAAAGGCAACCCATTTTAAAAGGAAATACTCCTATAACATAGCCCTAAGTGTGGCATTTCAGTGGCTCACTGGAAGCAACCTCTGCTTGCTCAGGAAGGCAACAGATCTGTGAGCAAGTTGCCCTCCCACAGGTGGCTCACCCAAACCTGCTGCCGCCCAGCCTCCTGCCAGCTTCAGACACCACTCTGACATGAACATGGGCAAGCAAGGAGGAAAACACTCCTGTCTTTGGAAGGGACTTTTTCCCTTGCCACTGGAGCACTTGGGACACTGCAGTCCTTGGCTGCCAGTGGAGAAAGTGGGGCTGAAGATCCCCCTGTTTCCCCCCTCCATTACCACCACCCTGCCTTGGCACACAGTCACACTGGGCAGCTCACAGTGACAAACAAGCATCACCAAAGCACGAAACTCCAAACGTTTCCAACTAATATACCAAACATTTTGTGCCATACATCAGAGCTTTCTCCACACTCCTTTCTGGAGAATTCAGTGCTGGAAATGATCAGAGATAAGAATCTAAATGGCAGTGGTCCCAGATTATATGTTTTTAATTCACATTTCCATCAAAATAGGAGTTATTTTTAGGAGTGATGAAAAGACCTGCTTATTTAAGTGTTAAACTCATTACTACATGGTTAAAAATGACGCAAAGAATTTAGGAGGATTCAAAAGGCTTAGACTGTATGACAAGTCAAAACCGCCACAGTTACATATGGCAGACAGGCCCCTCTCTGTAAGAGCAAGAGCATCTTACAGATATACAGATATACATAGTTCAGACACAAGGCTGATCACTGGCTGACTACCTCAATGGACAATCTTCTCTGTGGTCATATTATTCCATATCTGTTTGTTCTGGGGCTTCTTGATCCATTTTAGAAGCTTCTGGTAGAGTTGATCTCTGTCAGAGATATTCTACTGCATCAACTAGACCAGTCAGAATTAACAACTTCTGTCTCCCAGTCAAAGAACTGGATTTTTTTTCCCTTCATTTAACCTTTATCTTCATGTGTATGAGAGACAGAGAAAGGAACAAAAAGAGAGGGGGGTAAAACGCTATCTTTTATGCTTTTACATATTGAAACAGGACTATTAGAAGCAGAACATCTGAGATAGGAATCTTAATGGTGGCAGAGATCAAGTATAATCTTCCAGCTATAGTATTTATGGTTCCAGTTTTAGTTTCAGTGATAGAAAATTTATTCCAACATCACAAGTTTGCTTCCACTTGCTGTCTATTGCAAGCACTGGCACATACTTTTAGTGTGGATATTGTGAACACAGTCTGTGAATACATGTTGGCACAAGTTTCCCTGCAGCCACGGAAACACCTGCCTCCAAGTTAATTTATAATCTGCACCTATGGCCATGGGCCACTTACAAGTTTATTGAAAAAGGTCTTGTCAAACCATATAGGAAAGACTCTGTTCTTTCTCTTCCTGTTCCACATGACATAAGTTTGGCATTAACAAGTTACATTTTTATGTCCAGCTTTATAGATTGTTAATAATACATAAAGATATTTGATATGTAGGATCATGGGTCAAATATTTCTCACTCTACTCCCATGAATAGTCCCACCAACTTTATTTATACAACTAGTCTGAGGAAGACAGTCATGTTTTACCTATCCTGTAAAATTATTCTGCAGTGTTTTGAAGTGGCTCTCACCACTTCTTAAGGATATTCTCATTAACTTTGAAGCACAATGCATGTTGCTCTCTTGAGCTCTTCAGATGAAATCCTGTAAGATGAAGCATAGTTTTTCACACATAAAAAGAAATCTGATAATACAGTCAGATGCCCTGGTTCTTCTCAAACATGATTCAGTACAGGAAAAATATCACATCCCCTCCACTGTTTCTGGGTTTAATGTATTCCATGTCACTCTGCATAGAAAGGATTATGAAAATCCATTCAACCACTATTTTCTTGACAATTTTTTTTCCTTTGGTTTATTAATGACTATGGAGAACAGGTCTGTAAATGAGTCACTGCTTTTTGAGTCTAGTGTAGTCAGCTAGCATACTGCATCTTGGCCCTATACTATACCTAGGTGGTTTGGTTTTGGATAATTATCATGTAAGTAATCAGGAAGTGGAGTCTCCTAGGTTGTTTATAAATATCATGAAGAGTCATTATTAAAAGTGTCAGATAGATGATATAGGATGGTCTGGAAAGTACAGAGAAGTTCAAGTTGTAGTAGTTTTTCTCCACTAACTTGTATAGGAAAGAAAAGTACTCCATGAAATACAGAGCAACATAAACAACTCATTTCAATTCAAACCTGGATCCAAGCTGGAAGCTTAGTATTTAGCACTCAGCCCATTTCAACACAGAACCAGCAGCAGAAAGTTTCCACAGCATTTGCAATTTTATTGAGAATCAGCAGATGGTGCTTCCACGAGGCCCTTTACAAGTTCTGCGTAATGAAATATATAGGTGGCTAGGTCATGCTGAAATGTTAATTATAACTGTCATGCCTGGCTGTGCATTGCATCTGTAAAGTCTGTTCATTGATCAAGTTTCTTGCATTTTTTTTAATTGCTGACCCACCTGTAAAATGGGTAACTTATGCCAGAAGCTTCACTGTTACATCTGTACAGATGACAACATAGGTTCTCCAAGCCTGTCATTCTACATCCCTGCATGATAAGAAGAAATTGCATAGCTACTTTGCAAGGATTTGCAATACTGACTTAAGTTAGACTGAGACGCTTAACCCTGAACAACCCTGGAATGAGTATCTCACTGCAAGTGGGAAAAGAGCTGTGGGCATCAGCAGCTTGGGACAGAAAACAACCAGTGTTTTTAGAACAACCTAACACTGACACGTTCAGGGATGAAAGTATCAACAGCAGAGGTGCAGCTGCTTCTACAGCCACAGTCTATCTTGACTTCAGGGCCAAAAAGAAAAGCTACTCCATGTCCCCGCTTACTTGGTTTGGACCCTCACCTACTCATACTTCAATTCCCTTCTGTCCCGCTGTTGGCAAGTAGCTGAGGAAAAAATCAGAAGGCAAAAGTCGTTTGTGCAGTCTTTCAGCTTGCACTACCAGAACTGGATGGCCCTGGGTTGTGGCAGCACGTTCCTCCTCTCCCCAGCGTCAGGCTCCCTCTCCCCCACCAGCGCAGCACACAGACACATCCTCCCTCATCTGGGTTATCAGACAGACAATCCCACTGTCAGTGATCGCATTTTCCCTGCAGCTACCTGGTGCATATTCTGTATTAGACAGCAGTGCTTCCAAATAGCCTTGGACCAAATATTTCATTCATAACTACACTCAGATTATGACATGCAGGTATGTTATCATTACTGTAAATTTACAGTGACTTAGAACAAAATAAATTAAATTCGTTTCTTAGAATGACACAAGAAAGACCAGTAGGGATTTTGCAACTGTTACGTTCTATTTTAATCCCAAATCCATCTGTCTTCTTTGCAAATTGACATTATGTATACAAAGTTAGTCCATTTATATCCAACACCTTATTGCTTAGCAGTGGATTCCTGAAGGTTTTCTTGCAAAATACTTAACTGCCTGAGGCCCGGGAGAAATAAAACCCCTTTCTTTGTGCCCCAACTATTTCTAATGGGATGAATAAACCTTTTAACTCTGGTAGTAGATAACAGACCCAGTCAGAGGTAACAATTATTTCCTGAAAAGCAACTGATCTGTGTACATCAAATTCCAACTTTCCTTAGGGCAGATACCTGGGGAAAGGAAGGCACTCCATGAACAATACAAGCTGTCATCATATTGTGAAAATGTGATTCAGTAAAATTCATGGAGAAGGGACTCAAAAGAAGTACCTACGGACAGTCTGAGTTGTCATGAAGATATCCTGCCATCCATCTCCCTAAAAAAATCCTCTAGAATTTCCATTTTTCCTTTCTCTTGGGATCTCTGCAGGTGATTTTTATTTACAAGGAATTCAGTTGAATGAAAGTTCGCTATTTTCTGCTGTCTCCACAAAAGGAAAATGGCCACCAAATCTCAGTCACCAACGGCAAAGCAGGTGAGGCTTCATGAGGGAATCCAGACCAACCATCTATTGTGTGATATGAGTTAGCTGGGCTGAGGACATGGGAGAGGGCAGCACATGTGATAGGTCTCAATTTCTGGCGTTTCCATAAACTTGATGGGAGCGCTCCTCGAGGGATGCAGCAGAACTAGACTGCTGCCTGTTAAGCATCTTATTTCTGAATCAGGATGTCAGAGCTCGAATGCCATCAGAGTGGTCTCAGGGACAGCATCCCTGCTGGCACACCGCTTGGGGAACGCTGGAGACATTTCCACAAGTGACTGAAATCCCAACCAGTTCCACTAGAGGGTTATACTGAAAGGACAAGCCTAAGCAGCAGCAGAAAGAGACAGTGTGCATTGCCTCAGTGCACTGCTAATTGTCCTTGTCCAAATAAGAGGGTACAACCTTTCGTTTACACCACCATTTTTTCTTGCAGGAGCAATTTAAGAAGCACAGAACCCCTAAATGTTATCATTTTCTCTGTCTGTGTCTCTGAGCCTTCAAATCTCCCCCTACAAATCTTTCTCAGCCTGAATCTGCTGCCTATGGAACATGAAATCTTGACCGATTCTAAGGTATTAACACAAAAGAAAGTGCTGAATGATGCCTCTTCTCCTCTGACAAATAAAAGAGGCATGTAAGATAAAATACATTTACATCATAAAAAAGGAATTATTGTAGAAAAGCATAACTTAAATACAAGGCCACGTATAACAGCCATGTAAGAAAGTCATGGGTCCTGGTTTTGTAACACGCATCACCTCTACATGTGCATCTTGTCAGAATAGGAACGCTCAAAAAAGAGAGATCAAGTTAGAAGATAATCTTGTTTCTGCATCTAAAAGAACATACCTGTAATTGAATCACAAATGTTCTATCACTTCAAACAAAATATTAAAACTATAAAGACAAAAAAGTAATTGCAAATAAATCCCTACTATCTAGCTTCTCTCCCTATATTCAGGCATAATTTATCTGCTATCATTCATCTATGTGTCATGTCATTACTTTCTTTTAATTTGGGGTTGAAACTTGTCCAGAATTGAATCTCCTTTTTCTGTGAAAATAATATTATTTTAATTTTAAGAAGCGCCGAGTACATTTTGGAGATTTTTCTCTTTTTTTTCCTTTTTTTTTTAATAATAAGTTCAATAGAATCAACACTCTCATACCGTACTCTTATAATATCCTAGAATAAGACAAGAATTACCTGCTAATGTCCTGCTGCTGGATAAAACAAAGTTTTTAGGAGGCTTAAAGAAGATCTTAAAAATTATGTGTATCTTTAAACAAGACAGGATAAAAATAGTATATTTATTTCATTTTAAGTGGTTCCAGACACTGTAAGTTACACTGTTGGTATGCTGTTATTTTCCTCAAAAGAGTCAGTTACTTCACTTGCACTATTGAATTTTGGGATGTTGTGGTTTGAGCCAAATAGCATACCAAGTCTGATGCTTATATTACTCTCTCACTGTCTAGATTTGTTATGTCTTCATCCTTGAGATACTTCAGAATGAATTCTTTTAAGGATTTGTGTTTTACTAGTAGCAGGTTACTAAAGCATGCTTCAAAATTCTGTGGGCAAAGCACTAAGTGGGCTGTAGACTTTCTGTCCACCTAATGGATGTGAAATCAATTTTGACTTAGGCCTTCTCAGGAATGTTTTTCTTTATCCTCTTTCCTTTTTTTTTATCAATAGGTAAATTACACATGCATCAAAGACATCTAAGAAGAACCAAGTTATTGGAATTCATTCTTAGTCCTCAAGAGGTCTCTCTTATTTTGTGAATTCTTTGTAGCTATAAGTCAGTTTGGAGTAGTGAACATTGTTTTAAAATATTACACTGTCAGATTTTCAGTTGTTAGTCAAAACCTCCCTTATACCTCTTTGCTGCTAAGAACCCCTTTAAATTTTTTTCTCTGCTAAAATACCATGAACACCAACTGAAATCTAGCAGCACAAGTTTGGTTTGATTCTTTACTTTACAGTCCTCTCTAGAGATTCTAATTATTTGATTGTTTAACCCCATGCTATCCCTTTCCTTCTCTCTCCCCTGCTCCTCCAACAAAAGCTCTTGAGTTTCTGTAAATGAACATGAAAAAAGTGTCTTTCTCTGACAATCACCTTTCCAGAAAGGAGGTTGCTTTTGCTATTGCGCTTTCACATCTTCTAGGGACAGCACAGCCCCGTATCTTTCAGGTCTAAATTCCTGATTGGAAAACCTAGTGTTTCTGTCAAGGATGTAGTTGTGCTTAAAATGCTAGATAGTGGGATACAGACATCATATCAGAATCTCCACTTTAATTTTTTAAAAATCATTTGAAAATGTTATTGTTCTGCAGTAAGACTTGAAACCGTGATTGCCATCTCATAAACCAGAAAGTAGGAAAGAAAGATAACTGAATTAAAAATTACTTATTTAAGCTGATATGTTTGAATCAAGCCTTGTGACATGTGTACATTCAGAACACTTGACCTTGGCAATACTGCAGCTCACTGAGATGAGCAACCATGAAAAAAATACTCATGAGAACCTCTGGTCAGAGGAGTGAGGCCTAAGGCATCCTCTACTTAACCATTACTGTCATCATTGCAGAGAAGCAGGGACCTGCCAAGACTCACAGATTTGCTGGTTATGATCCTACATAGCAGATAGCACTATTTTAGCATGCAGGTTAGAAGGCATTTGGGTGCTCTGAGAGAACAATTTTGTGACTTTTCCCATTTGCAGACATGGCCTTCTTTACATACAAGGCTGGAACGGATAGTACGCTGCCTTCTCACCATCACCACCACAGAATTTCATCTTCATTTTGAATACCATGAAGGATGCTCAGAAGGTTCCATGAGCTCTGCAGCACATGGTCAGTGAGTGAAGAACTAGAAACAGATTAAGTTTACTCTTGGAAATAGGGACTTCCAAGACTGTACAATTTGGGTGGAACTAAGACACTGGGAACATGGAATACCTGGACTCCATGCCACACTACTGTCACCTTCTACTGCCTGTAACGAAAGAAAGTAGGACAAACTTCATGACCAAACCTCATAATTCTTTCATCTTCAAAAAAAGAAAAAAGTGAATCAATGGTAAATATAATAGACATAAATAAAAAGCAGCCACCTAATATAGACCAAAACTTCAATGTCTGCATTTTATGAGGCATTATATGAAACAACTTTTCTTCTAATAATCAGCTTTTCTTTATCATTTCACCTTTTAAGACATGAGGCCAAACCAAGTATTTTTGCAAGCATAAATGAGATAAGGTAACACAGCAGCAAGAAATAACAGCCAGTGGAGACAGATTTAGTTAAGATTTGGGGCTTATCCCTGCTGTTCCACAGGCTATCGATATGCCTTTAGACATGTTGTTCTGCGCCTGAGTAAAAACATTTAATGTCATTTGTCAAGTCCAAGTGTACCCAGGTTATTTGTACAAAGCTACCAGATAAGTTGCCATATATGTCTGGAGCAGCAGCTGGAGTTACATAGGATAGGTACATCATCTGGAAAAATGGCCCTCTCATGTGAGATGTAGACAATCTCCATGCTTACTCTTCCTGCTCCCACTGTAGTCTTCTACAATGACAAGACTTGTTAAAGATGAGCAAGTTCTCAGTCTGAGGCCCTACAGATATCCCTCGCACCGATCACCAGAGGAAACCAGAGGTGATTAGGCTGATCATGAGAAGAGGTGAGGGTCAGGGCATAGACAAAAAAGCAGAAGCTCAAATCCATGCATTCTGGACTGTCCTGCAAACCTGTAACTAAACTTGCTACCTGGTGTACAGAAGACACACCTCTTTTCCCAAACATCCAGTGAGAAAGGGTACTGCACTCTAAGGACTGGCAGTCTGAATATATATCTTTCTATCCATAACTTGTGGCTACTCAAGTCACCTCGTGATTAAATGAAGAAGAAAATGCATGCAAACTAACCACATTAGTGGACGGAACAGGAGCCACAGGGATTACTAGACCCCTTTCTCAGGGGAGTTTTAGGAGGATGTAAGACAATTTTAGTGCTACTGAAGGGAGACAATTCCCACAGTATGTACTGTGAAGCCAACAAACTCTAAGTAACCTATACATAGCCTCCACTGCAAAGAAATTTATGCAGTAAGTCCCAAAAGAAAGCATAAATTACCCTAGTGTCTTCAGCCTTCCCATACTGCTAGCTAATATTTGTATTTATTCCATAAAAATCTGACTTCAAATTAAGACTTTCAATGGTCTACAAATACCACTATCTAGCACTGCAGTAGGACAAGTCTACAGAGGTGCATTCAGAGACGTGTACTTAATACAGCACAATACTTTCAATTTGTACTAAAAAATAATTTTGGAAATTCACTGTTGTTTTTGTGATAGCAAAAGTGTGCTTTTTAATGGATTGAAAATTTTGATGACCTGTAAAGAGATGTGATTCATGTGTGATAATGCTCCAGATCCTGAAATACCCTCCTTTTCTGCTCATAAAAAATAAAGCAGCTGACCATAACTGGGAAAAAAAGCTTTTCTTTGCTTCCATCGTAGCCATGACCTTAATGTCTCTCAATTTTTTTGTCACAGTTAGTCACATTTAGATCATCATTTTTGCTGGTATCTAGTTCATTTCTCTTCTGACTAGCATGCTTAAAGCAGTACTAGAAGGTGACATTTGGAGCATTTGCAGTTTACCAACATGTACCATGCAGGACAATTTTGACAACGTCTCAGTAAGCTGGCACTAGCTAAACATCAGTCTAAAATCCATTTGGTTCCATTAATATCTGAAAGTAAACCATTACAACAGATCCTCTTCCTTGATGGGCAATAAAGTAAATATAAACCTCACAATGAGAAGTTAATGATCTGTCCCTAACAAGGCTGTAACTTTGACGACCTTGAGCACCTACTCCCTTAGTCTAGAAACAAGATCCAGTACATCACCAGATACATGTATTGAGCTGGAATTGTCCATTTATTACCCTTTTTGCCTTGCTATATTCAGTTTAACAGTGTTTTTTGTTTTTCCATTAAGCTCCAATCCAGGACCTACAATCAAACTCAGCCGTTTTTGGATTAGAGAGTTATGTAACTCCACACTTCCAAATAATCAGATATGCTCTTCACATTAACTCTGATAGAATCAACCTAACACGAAGAAACATAGAGTAATGGCAAAAAATGACTTAATTTTCACAGTAGTTATTTAAAAACTATGTCTGTCCTCACTTTATCTTTGGTTTAGTCTCCAGTCCTGGTTCAGCTGCAACTGATTGCCAACTGACATGTCTCTTGAAGTCTGCTATACAAAATGTTCCAGGCCTTAAAAGCACAATACCCACACATAACCCTGCCATTCCTAAAGTACTATGCTCCTTGTCTATAATTACAACTTAAAAATGTGAAGTTTTGTCACCAAGAATGACATAGCTTCATTTGGCAGAGTTGTGGAAGTAGAAAAGGCAATTTGCCTGTCAGGAAGCTGGGCAAGAGCCATTCTGCACTTAACACATGACTTAAAGACAGCCAAGGGTTGAAATGGCCTTCCAGCTGCCTGACAGCTTTGCTCTCTCTCTCCATGCTCCCTCCCACTATGCCACTTCTTAAGCCTTTATGTGGAAATAGGTTGTCTAGAGCTGGTGGTGCTGTCCTTCTAGCATTTATTTACAATAGTAGCATCCTAAGAACTGTTAAGAGCAGGTTTCCCACAATAATTACATTTTCTTTCCTTTTTAAAATATTTTTGTAAGTTCTCAAAAATTCCCTTAGAATCTAGGTCAGAATTCCTGTTGCCATGGAAAACACTGAAATCCCAACAAGGTGAGAGACTTTTCCTGCCCTAGCAATTCCATGGTCTGTTGCACATTTGTAGGTGTTTTATATTGTCTGAAAATATACAGAGGAGCACCTCATCAACAAATTAGTAAAGCAATAGATCAGTAGACTCCTTTACAATTTTTTAATTCACTTGCTCGGATGGTCAATGTTTTTAAGAGTTTCCTTACAGTTTTTTCAAATACTATTTTCTACTGGAATTTTGCACTTCCGTCCAAGTTTTCAATAGCCCAGAAAGCTTTTGCAACTTGTTAAATAACCTGTTTTCATTCCACTGGCACATTAAACCTCATCTTGCCACATCACATCCCGTTTGCAACAGGTACTGAATGCACTTGCTCAGTGTTGGTCCATGGTACTGCCAGCACAAGAAAAGAGAATATCTTTGAAGTCTCTGAAACACCGTGTCCTGTTTGGACTTCCTATAAGAGGTAAATATCCATCAAACCACATAAGGATACACAATTCTGTTATTACTTCCTGAACCACCAAAAAAAAGGTAAGGAAAGGGTCAGTTTGGCTCATATCACATATATGTCAATTTTATCTGACCTAAAATATGAATGACACCTGTCTACATGACCTTTCTGTAGTATGAACCAGAACGAGCAGTTACTAGTGTTATTAGGTAAGATCCCTACTACCTCTTTATCTAGTCCATTGCCCACCACCTGAAAATAGACATAACCTTTTAGGTCAACTTAACAAAAACCAAAAAACTACTGTTCAACCTACCTGTATTCATCCAATAAGCACAACACTCCCCAATAGCATGCAATGCAATTTCTATGTTTAATAGTCTCACTGATCCATAGGAATAATTTCAATGTAATGGCACACATAACCAATACTTGATATTAGAATTCAGTTCATATATTTTAGAGCTTAGTTTCATCAGGAAGCAGTTTGCTTGTTTTTCACAAAAAGCCTTGGTTAAATCAAGAAATTAACTTTTGTAATACAATCTTTTAATGCTACTTTTTGCTGAGAAACAGCACATGAAATTTCTACAGAAAAAGTTGTTGAAGTAGTGTGTTCTCCTACACTTAAAAAAAAAGTGGAAGGAAAGCTTTTCAAATGGGACAATGCAATGGTACTCAGAAAAGTCCTTAAATCTAGTATCTGAGATGCAAATGAGGGGAGCCTATACAAAATTGCAGTTTTCCAGAAACGAGCCCTTCTTTTTGTGATAATCAGTACAATTAGATGGGAACAAAGCAAGGTGACAAGTCTTCTCTCCTACCAGAAGAGGACGTTCTACCTTTATTTGAGTACTTGCTCTGTGGGAGAGGCCAGTTGTGTGAGAAACCGCATGGGATGATGCATACGTACATCCAGGACCACAGGAGGGTGTCCGAGTCTTTTTCTGCTCCCTTGAATGTCAGATTGCCAGGACAGGCCTTCCCATTTTCACTTGATCAAAATCCAGATTCCTTCCAAATAATCTATTTTGGCCTCGAGTCCCATCCACAACCTCAAAAAACTTTATTGCAGACATGTTCCTTATCAAAGAGGGGGTTCCGAGCTGGTCTACTCCTGACACAAGCAACCGCTCTTCTGTTAAGGGGCAACACAGTGAGAGGAGAGGCATAAAAGGTAGTAAGTTATACTAGTACAGTGAATATTGACTTATCACAAAGTGAATATTCCATGTATGTATATGTATGTATGTATATATATATGTATATGTATATATATGTATGTCTACATATATATGTGTGTATGTATGTTAATAGCTCATGTTGTTGCAGATTATTTTTTCTCCTTCTCAGTACTTTGCTGCTATTTTCCTGAGAGGCCAGCCACTTAATATTTTGGACCATGGAGTTCACTGTAGCTACAGCTATATTAGAAGTAGGACACAGAAATATGTAAATTGAGAGCCAAATCTGAACTTTCTGAAAGTCTGAGATTCTAGTACATAAGGGGTTTTTAAAAAGGCTCTATTATTCCAAGATCAGGGCCAGCTGCAAAGATTGGATTCACATCCAAAAGCTTATATTAAAATGATACATTTCTTGGTAGAAAGAAGTTTTGAAACCTGTCAGACTGAAAACAACACTTTTTTCTTGTGTTGCCTGACAATTCAGTTACAAATTGACCCTATTGTTCTTTTGGTAACTTAAATATGATTTTTGGCAAAGCAGAAAGGGGTGGGGGATTCATAAAGAGTGGCGCATACAGTGAGAAAGAAGAAAGCATTTCTGATTACATAATATATCCCTGACATGTTCTTACTCACAAACCCAATATCTGGCACTTAAAAAAAGAAAAATAAAAAAAAAAAAAAAGGAAAACAATGAAAGAAACAGCAGTTGTTTCCATGTGATGTCAGAGAACAGGTGTGATACAAATCTCCATACCAGCGCAATCATATTGATCTCCTGATGATGCATGCATGAAGCACATGTGCAAACCTTATCGACCCATTCAGCATTTCATTTCCAGGAACACGGCCTGAAAACGCCTCTCTATAACTGAAAACATTATCAGGATAAACACCGTATTGGCCAATTACTAAAAAACATACACAAACGGAACACGGGAAGGTGAGCCTGACCCCGCAGCACGCCCGGCAGCCGTGCCGTGCCATGCTGTGCCGGACCATGCAATGCCGTGCCGGGCTGTGCAGTGCCGGACCGGGCCGGGCCGGGCCGGGCCGTGCGGTGCCGGACCATGCAGTGCTAGACCGTGCAGGGCTGTGCCGTACCGTGCCGGACCATGGAGTGCTGCGCCGTGCCGGACCGGGCTGTGCAGTGCCCGACCGTGCCAGGCCGAGACGAGCCAACCG
>VZTJ01003662.1:444342-465467 GCA_013397795.1 Orthonyx spaldingii
GAAGGGGAGTGTGTGTGTCTGAATAAATATTAGCGTTGTAAATTCTCCTACACTGAAGAGTATGCTTAAATAAGTTGGTGGTTTGGTTTTTTTCTTCCCCGTGTGAACAAAACAAACCCGAACCTGATATTGACAACTCTTAAGAGCCCTCTTTCGACACAAGAGAACATTGATTTTTAGTTTGGGGGCTTTTCCCCTTTTCTTGACCATGTTCCAGCCACAACCTGGACGTCTTGCCATTACTTCTTTTATAATTCTTTCTTTTTTTTTTTCTCCCCCCCTTCCTTAGTACCCATACAGAGATAAATTAATCTAACGTAGGTAACTGTAAAACGTGAAACTTTTTTTTTTTTTAAGGGCATTGTTTGTTCAGTGATTTTTAGCGGGGAGGGAGGGGGTCTTCCTCCGCGCCCAGCGACATCTCGACTGGCCGATCCTGACCCCTCGCTGCGGTATATTCCCATCGGAGTAAGGAGGCAGGATCGAGCCCTGGCTGGATTAGCAGCAGAATCAATTGGTATTGAGTTGCTGGAGAAGTCACATTGGTTATTCACGAGAGACTCATCCCAACCAAAATGCTTCAGCTAAAAAAGGGGGAGTTACTTGGACTAATGTTCTTGGCTTGACTCCACAAATAACAGGGATACTAGGGGGGAAAAAAAGGCAAAAAATAACCCCAACAAAACACACTCTATCCGGTGTAAGGACAGTGTACTTTCCTCTGAAATGCTTGCAGGAGAGATAGCACCTATAACTTTTCCAGCTTGATCGATTTTTAAAACACTGTAGGGACCTCCTACTCAGAGTGTCCTTGTATTTTGTGTACTTTGCTCACTATTTTTTGGAACTCTGCTGAATTATTTTAGTGAAGGAGGCATTTGTTAATAGAAACAGCAAAATGTGGAGATTTCGAAAGACTTCACTAACAGCAAATGTTCCCAATTCGTGCAGATTGCAAAATGGGCTGGGAGTGAAACTGTGCGGCACTAAAACAATGCTGCTGTGCAGCCGCGGTGAGGAGGAGAGGGCAGGGGGAGGAGGAAGGAATTTGCAAGCGCGATTTTCTTTTTATTCCCTTTTAAATGCACATCCTTTTCAAGCCTCTGTCACGTGTCGGCAGTGCTCCTTCTGCTCTACATATGGAATAAATACCTCCAAAAACTCTCGTTCTGTTTTGGTCGGGTCTTCTCTTTCTTTCACTTTGTTTTGTTTTGTTTTGGATTTTGTTTCGTTGTTTTCTTGGTTTGTTGTTTTTTAGTTCTTTTGTGGTTTGGGGGGGGGATTTTTTTTGTTTGGTTGGGTTTTTGGTGGGGGGGGTGGGAGGGTTTGTTTGTTTTTCAAACTGCGCTTCCAAATGGGCCGTAGTAGCTGCGGGTTATGAAACGGGACAAATAAAAGGAAACAGTCTAGTAAAAGTCACGGCAAGGCGCACGTGCTGTGTCTGGGTCACTGGTGGCCGCCACTGATCCGTCTGGGTGTCCCCCCCGCCCCCCGCCCCGCAGCTGGGAACTGCTGGCTCCGGCAGGCGCGGAACGGGCGCTGCCAGGTCCTCTACAAAACCGACCTCAGCAAGGAGGAGTGCTGCAAGAGCGGCCGCCTGACCACCTCGTGGACGGCCGAGGACGTCAACGACAACACGCTTTTTAAGTGGATGATTTTTAATGGGGGAGCCCCAAACTGCATCCCGTGCAAAGGTGAGGGGGTGCTGGCGAGCTGCTCCCGGCTGAGGAGCGGCTCCGGCAGGGGCTGGTCTGGGGGAGGAGGAGCGGGGAGGGAGCTGGAGGGGGGCAGCGCGGTCCTCTCGCTTTCTTCCTCGCCGGGGCTTTGAGGGGCGTCTCGTACCAGCCTCGGGATCGCGGTGGGAACCCCCATTTCTGCCCGCCACCTTGCACATCACGAGGAGGAGGGGAGAGACCCTTTCTCCCCCCTGCCCTCACTGGCGGAGGGAATTCACCTCGAGTGTGTCCTGGAGCGGAGGGGAACGGTGTTTTTGTTCTGAGCTCTGAGTTCACGGTACCTTTTTTTCTTCAAGCAGTTTTGACACCAGGTCTGTTCTGCACACTTGGTACTAAAGTGGTGCCTCTTTCCTTCCATCAGAAACATGCGAGAATGTGGACTGTGGACCCGGGAAGAAATGTAAGATGAATAAGAAGAACAAACCTCGGTGTGTTTGTGCTCCGGATTGCTCTAATATCACTTGGAAGGGCCCCGTGTGTGGCTTAGATGGGAAAACCTACAGAAACGAGTGCGCCCTTCTCAAAGCCAGATGTAAAGAACAGCCTGAACTTGAAGTCCAGTATCAGGGCAAATGCAAAAGTAGGTTTGCAAATCTAATCCAATCTCCCTCAAATGCCAAAGGGTGTCTGTCTGAGTGTAGGGAGGAGATGTTGGATGTACTTCCTCACAGGAACCGCATTGGGAGACACTAACTAGACCATGCTCAACAGACAAGGATGTAGCTGAACTGAGAGTTGCCCACAGTCAGTAGCACTTGTGTTCCACCAGCTGCCCTGAGATGGGAAGGCATCTTCCAGCAGCCCTTAAATTAGGAGAGCTGCTGAAGGCTTCTATCTGCTCATTTGTTCCTGTTGTCACCTATTCACCCCTCTCTGTGATCCTGGTATCTTCTACTAATCACTGTGTTTCTGTCTGTATTTCAGAGACCTGCAGGGATGTCTTATGCCCAGGCAGCTCCACATGTGTAGTTGACCAAACCAACAATGCCTACTGTGTGACATGCAATCGAATTTGTCCAGAGCCTACCTCCCCTGAACAGTATCTCTGCGGGAATGATGGCATCACTTACGCCAGTGCCTGCCACCTGAGGAAAGCTACCTGTCTGCTGGGAAGATCCATTGGATTAGCCTACGAAGGAAAATGCGTCAGTAAGTATCTTTGGAGGAGACCGAGGGTGGGGGAGCTTCCTCAATCACCTGTTTCAGAGTATCCAGTGTGTGTAACTGGAGGGATGTATTTAGTGCTGGGGAGAAGAGACTTCAGCAGCCTGGGTTAGTGTGCTCCCCCTCTAGAAGAGAAGAGCCAGGGTGAACTTTGTCCTGGAAAAGATTGCAGTAGGGATGAGGGAGAAGAGGGCCTGATCCTGCTATGGCTGTGGGTACTGACATTAGTATCCAAGAGAGAAGTAGCCTTCTGTGAAATAGATAATGAGATGGTTACGATGTAATAAGGTCTCCATATTCAGTGAGTCTGGATTCCTGGAAACCAAGTGGTCTTGGCAAAGATTATGTTAACTTAATTGAAAACATCTGATCACTTTTTACTCTTTAGAAATAATTGTAGCGTTTGGAGACAGGGGGTGGGTGAAGATAGGCAAATAATCTCTGTGCAACCCGACATTCTGTGCTGTGAGTGATTCCAGAAAGGACGGATAGTGCAGTGTATTATGATGAAACACCTGCAGGGTGGTCTCTGCACCCCAAAACTGCTGGGGGAATTTGGAGGAGTCTCAGGTTGCTTTTAGTTGGGATAGGGTGAAGTGAATTCCCTTTCAAATCTTGTAGACAACTGCTCTCTGTGGGTTAGCTTAAAAATAATAGATTTAGAAATGCTGGACCTGTTGACAAATCCTGCATTTACTGCTAATTTGGGGAGCCAAAATTCCACTGACATGAAATGGAGCAGGAAAGTCATGTACAATAGGCAAATGCAATTGTGTATTACCAGGGCCAAGCTTTGCTGGCACAGCTGTCTTTCCTCCCCCACTAGGCAGGCAATGTTGTCCAAGGGAATACTTACTTGAGCAAAACCAGCAAGTATCATCACATCTACTACATCTGAGCTTTGTTTCTTTGCAGTTCGCAGGGGAAAGGGAGGTTTTGTGGGTGGTTTGTCTTTGCTTTGCCTTTTCACTTACCTCTAGTTTTTTGTGTGTATTTTTAGAAGCCAAATCCTGTGAAGACATTCAATGCAGTGCTGGGAAGAAATGCTTGTGGGATTTTAAGGTTGGCAGAGGTCGGTGCGCCCTCTGTGATGAGCTATGCCCTGAAAGCAAGTCAGAAGAAGCAGTGTGTGCCAGCGATAACACAACTTACCCAAGCGAGTGTGCCATGAAAGAGGCAGCTTGCTCCATGGGTGTGCTTCTAGAAGTTAAGCATTCTGGATCTTGCAACTGTAAGTGAGATTTTTAACTCTGCAGACACTTAAGGCTTCTGAAGGCGATGCCTAGGTAATGAAGACTTACACCTTTAAACATAAGAAAGCTTGATTTATTGATTCAAGGTACAGTAGAATATAAGTATCTATCTTTCACGCACACACTTTGGTTGCTGATAAAATGCAATAGATCTCCAACAACAAGCTGGCCTTCAAGTTGGAGTTTTTGGGGATGATCCAAGGACAAGCCATTCTCTCAGAAAGGGGTTGCCCGAGGAGTGTAATTCTAGTGACTTTTTCGTACTATGTCTGCTCTCGTGTGCTTTGCTGATTGCTTTATTAACACCTGGATAAACTCTTATATCAGTCCAAAAGAACAAGCTTAAAGGTAGCACCTGGCACCTGGTTTAGCACAGTTGCCTCTACTAACTCTGAATGAAGGACACAAAGCAATTAAACTAAAACACCAGAGCTTTTTATTTGATTTCAGGAATCTGCCAATAAAACCTGAGCCATTGATTCTTCAGAACTTTCTGCAGTTATGACTTCATAGATTATGTATAAAAATCCTTATTGCATAACAGCAGATGCCAAAGAGCATCTCACTACAAGTCGCATAAAATGCAACGCTGTATTATGGCTGTTCAGAGGGCTTTGAAAACATGCACTGAGCTGCTTCTGCGCTGTTGTTGTCCTTATTTAAACAACAGCTCCCCTGTATTCCCCCATCTAGCAATTAATGAAGACCCAGAAGATGAAGAGGAAGATGAAGACCAGGACTACAGCTTTCCTATATCTTCCATTCTAGAGTGGTAAAAGCTCCATCACTATTGGAACAGCCATTGGGCACAAAATCAATGTCCGTACTGTAAATAAGTGTATGCTTATTTATTTTGGGGAGAAAAAAAAAGTATACATATAGTTGAGTCTCGTAGACATTTATTTATACTGTGTCATGTTTTATAATTTATACATAAAATGTCTGGTTGACCGTACACCTTGTTTTTTGAAGAAATTTATTCGTTACGGGAAGAGCAGTGTTATTTATTGTGAGGTCTCTTGCTTGTAAAGTAAAACTTTTCTTTTTTCTTGTAAGCTATAAAAGTCCATTCCTTAAAGCCTACCCACACGATCTCATTTCTTCATTTCACTGATGTTAACTCTTTTCCACTTTAACAAACTTGCATGTCAGTTTCTGTTATGTTTATTTATTGGATTTTCCTTTTGCTGGTTCTGTATGTAAAAGATCCCTCGTGTTTTTGTTTACAAGGAATCTTGACTGACCAAAAGGCGTTGTAACTGACTTAAGTATACTTTCAAGGTGCAGTGAGGCAATCTTTAAGGAAACTTCTTACACTTCATTTTCTCTACTTCTGATCACGTTGTGTACTGAAATGATCTCATTGTATTGAGACTTTATAATGTACTATACAAATTTTGAACCCAAAGAAATTGGATTGTGATGTTTGATAGCAGCTACAGGCCTAACTGTAATAAGAATAAAGGTTTTATTTTATTTTTATTGTTTTATTTTTTTGTAACAGGCATAAGTGTTTTTTCAGGTGTTTCCTTTAAGATGGTCTTGCAGTGCAGCTTTCAAAGTTTTCTTTCCCAATCAGTGTGTTGCTAAAAGTTATATCAAAGCTTTATCAGTTCAAGTTTCTTGCTTTTCATAATACTTTTTTTCTGATGCAATTTTATATTTTCAAACATGGCGAGTTAAATATAAATTCATTTAAATATATAGTTTTGTACTTTTCTACCATGTAAATGTGCAATGTATATAAAAGTTATAATGTGTATTTGTAAATAAATGATGAGTGAAAAAAAATAAAAAGTGGAATTTTCCCTAGATGCAGTCCTCAGTCTTTCGTTCTGAATGGTTCTGGTCCTCTGGATTCTTTTGCATCATGCAACAGTGTATAAGGCCAAAGCTCTCAGCTCACATTGATATAAGAAAAACCATGTTTTCAGACAGGGACAATGTCTCCAGTTCATTATTATTTAAGTTGAAGTCTATGTACAGCAATAGAGGCGAAGAGATTTGTCATTTTTGTTCCCCTCCCAAGCCTCTCAATAAAGTCTGTCATTTCATGGAATCACGAAATGGTTTGGGTTAGAACAGACCAAAGATCGTCTAGTTTCAAATCACCTGCCACGGACAGGGACACCTTCCATTAGACCAGGTTTCTCAATGCCCCATCCAACCTGACCCTGAACACTTCCAGGGGTGGGGCATCCACAGCTTCCCTGAGCAACCTGTTCCAGTGTCTCACCACCCTCACAGTAAAGAATTTCTTCCTAATACCTAGTCTGAATTTCCCCTCTTTCAATTTGTACTCATTCCTCCTTGCCCTGTCACTCCAGTTCCTGTCAAAGAGTCCCTCTCCAGCTTTCCTGTAGGCTTCTTCAGATACTGGAAGGTGTCTATGAGGTCCCCACACAACTTTCTCTGCTCCAGGATGAATAGTCCCAACTTTCTCAGCCTGTCTTTGTAGGAGACATGCTCCAGTCATCATGGCTGTATTATGAACCTCACGACCCTCCACTGGACTTGCTCCAACAGTTCCATATCTTTCTTATGTTTGGGACCCCAGAACTGGATGCAGTGCTCCACATGGGCTCTCAGCAGAGCAGAGCAGAGCAGCAGAATCCCCTCCCTCACCCTGCTGGCCAATGCTGCTTTGGATGCAGTCCAGAATTCCCTTGGCTTTCAGGGCTGTGAGTGCACATTGCTGGCCCATGTTGAGTATTTCATCAGCCATCACCAACAAGCCCTGACCCGCAGGGCTGCTCTCAATCAGTTCTCTGCCTGCAGGTGTGTCTGGGATTGCCATGACCTGAGTGTAGGACCTTGTACTTTGCTTTGCTGAGCTCCATGAGGTTTGCATGCTGTCACCTCTCAAGCCTGTCCAGGTCCCTCTGGATGGCATCCCTTCCCTCCTCTGCCCCACACTTTTTTAGACATCTTTTACTTTCATATTTCTAGGTGAATTTGAATATGCATTGGAATTTTTGCTATGCTTCAGATTCTTTCAGATGACCAATAGAAAAAAGCAAAACAGGATCTATTTGCTCAAATTCAAGATGTGTACCAAATAGCAAAGAAAAAAAAAAAAAAAAGGAATCCAACAAACAATCAAAGAGCACACTATCACTTGGAAATTATTTATCCCCCAACAGGAAATTTAATTCAGAACTTGTTTTTGGTCAACCTGTATTAAGACTGGACACTCTTTTCAGTCTGACTACTACTACAGTGAATTGAAGAAAGATAACCAGCATAAGCACAGCAGGAACCAAAATCCCATTCTGTGATACCTGGTCATGCTGTTCTCAAAAATAAGGCTCCACTTACAAAAATTTCTCTATCATATTGCATAAAATTTAAAAAAGTACTTACACACCTTATTCAATCATATTTTAAGTACTTTGCTGAATGGAGATCTGAGTGAAGTTGATTCACCCTTTTAGTTGAAATACAAATATTTGAAGAATTTCCTGCTATAGTCTTCTGTATAGTTTCTACTACATATAAAATTCTAATTTGTTATGGATTGTTTAACATTATCCAAAGCAAACATAACTTATTAACCTTTGAATATATAAAAACTAAAAACATGCATTTATAATATTGTATTCTCAGTAATAGCAAAAATATTTGCCCTTCTGTTACCTCGTGTTACCTCCTGTTACCTCATTTAGACAGCCTCTTTGGAACAAACACGTGGTGAGTAGAGTAAAGGGAGAAGGATTTTGGTCTCCTGAGGGAACAGAACCCATAACAAAAGAGAACAGAGGCCAGGAGAACAAAGGTATGGAAAAAGAATCTATTGGAAAGCCTCTCAAGTAACTAATAAATACATGTCAATGACAGAGAAACAACCTGCTTAATAGATATAGCAACTACCAGAGATTTTTCTTAAATTCAGTTAGGTGCCAGCTACTTCATTTCCAACAAAACAACAGCATTAAAGCACTGGTTTTAATTGTAAATATATTTACATGTCTTACCGAGAGACTGTAGCAGAGCAGGATTTCTGGGTTCTAGTTTTATGTCCTGCTGCTGGTTCACAAAATAACTTTGAGAACACCACCAAAGGCCAAATTCAAAAAAGAAACAAAAATTCCAAGAAGATATATTTGTACTAGTACATGAATGTAAATGGCCACAAACATCTACATCAGGTTTTTGCTGATAAAATTATTTAAAAGTTCTGAAACTGCATCTCTCATTGCTACTGCTATTTCTATACAGATGAAAATCTTGAAACCTACCTTGCACCAAAGCCTGTTTGTGATGTACAGGTGTGGCATATCCTGAGAGGCTTCATGAAGTAAGCATCTTCTGAGCATGCCTACCATAGACCAGCCTCGTCATGAATCACAACCCCAGAGACTTTCTCCCAGAAACACGTCCAGAGGTTGTGGGAGCACAACAGCCAACATTTTACATAATATAATACTTGTAGATAAGGCCCTTGTTCTTGAATTGGGAGATGCAGGTTCACTGACAGTCTCTTTCTGAGGAGATCTTTCCCACATCTCCCAAGAGATCCAGCACCAACTCAAGGTGAAACTCAGGCTGGAGAACTGTCTGTCATGCCTACTGAAGCCATACTTCTGTATTGGACAGGAAGCAAGATTCATCGAGAGAGGATAATTTGCAACCCTAATAGGTGCTCCTTTTGAAGAGGAAGTCCTGGGTTATTGCCCCAGGGGCTGCCTACACATTTTGCATTTGTAATTGAGTAACATGCATAAATAGTGCTTGAAGCAGGGGCCAGAATCCAGGTTGCTTCCCTTCCTCCTTCCCCCAGCAGGTAAGTGCTTCCATCCTTGAGCTATGAAATCATGTTTAACTCTCTGCTTAAATCAAGATTACAAATCTCAAATCTTTTTCTGCATTGAGTCATAGTTACAACAGGAGTGAGAGAGTTTATTTCTTTCTTCTTCTCTTCAAGGCTTGTACATGGGGAAATTTTTGGGAAATGGAAATGTGAATTTAATTCCCTCAGTCTAAAGAAGGGGAGGCTGTGTATGTGCATGCATGTGTGTGTATTTGTTTTGTTATATTTTGTTTTGCTTCTTCTCTTAATGCACAAGCTGACCTGGCTATTGTTTAATTGAAGAAAGAAACATGTCTGGATGTTTAAGTACAGAAAGGTGTAAGAAGCTCTGAAACCATGTGGACAAGCTCCTAAAACCAGAAGAGAAATAAATTTTCAGAAACATCTTTCTCTTCACTGCTTTGTATTGTTTGGCATACATATTCCCCTTGTTGTAAATCATGTTTCTGAAACTCCTGGATCACCATGGAGTATACTTTTGTACTGAATCCCAGGTCTGTGAACTCTACTCACAAATGCAGGCAAAGTAACTTGGAGTGGAGTGCATGTGTTTGAAAACAGAATCCCACATTCTGACACTAAAGTAAAATCACTTTAACTCTAAGAGACTGATCTTGAGGCAGATGAACAATAAGAATATTGCCTCTAAAGCCGTGGTTCCCAAATGTACTTATCTGCACAACACAGGCAAAAGAGTATACTCAGTTTTGATCACACTCACATGCATTTCTGATAGCTGTGTTCTTATGACTGACTTAAGAACAGTATCATAGACCTCTTTTGTACCTTTACCTCTTTGCTTGCCTTCTCCCTGCAATACACATCAAATAAAGCTACATTCCAAGCCTGTCTTCAAATTTCAAACAGTTACAGTTGTATCTTTTGTGTTTCGTCTATTGGCTCCTTCGGGCCACCGAATCCAGCCCTCAGTAGCTCCTTATCCCGGGAGCTCTGTTCCTGGGCTGAACGGCGGCAGCTGCTCGCTGGTAGAAACAGACGGACCAGTTGCGTTTATATCAGCGTTCCTTTATTCTCCCTCACGGAGGGAAAAGGGTCACGCATAGAACAATCCGTGTTGGGGATAACCTGGCAAGACTCGACCAGCCCACCTCTCGCCCAGGTCCTTTATGCCCTCTGTCGGTGGAGGGCAGGGCGAGAGACAAGCCAACAGGCAAATGACGGGCCCGTGACATCTGGCCAGTCCTGGGTGAACAGGGGAGGGACAGGTGAAAAGCAGAGCTGTGAGTGGCCAGGCCACCGGGGGACCCTTAGTGGCCTGCACATTGCTACAAGCTACTATTTCTTTCTTTTTGTTTTTCCTTCTTTTTCTATCTTTTCTTCTTTTTTTTCCTTACATAAAAATGTTTCCTTCTTTCCCTCCAAATGTGAATCAGGTGAAATTAAATTTCAGTATGCTGCGCTGTTCTCTAGCAGTGACATTTTACTACACGATGAATCACCACCACAGAAACATCTGTATCTTACCCCTCTGAAGAACTAGGATTCCATGCTTTCTGGTGAAGCATTTGTATGTTGACCAAGGCTTTCACAAAGTATCAGATGTGAAATTCATAATTCCCTGAAGATAAAACAATTACATTTTTTTTTTATATTTCTGTAATTGCAAAGCCTGTCTGACCCTCTATTGCAGCATGAGTTTTGTAGATAGAATATGAAAAATAATTTGCATGAGTTAACTCTTTAATTTTTTTTACTTTTTCTTTTTTCAGATAGACATAAATACATAATAGGTCGTAGTGGCTGGATTTTGCTCATAATCATTTGGGATCATCTGTATAATTCACATTCATTTGTTACTTCTAAATGGTCTGGCCAATGAAATCATCACACTGTGGAGAAATACAAGTGGTGCAAGCCATACTGTTTGGCTCAGACAGATTTGGTGTTAAACCCACAGGTTTGGCTCATTTTCCTTTCCTTCATTTCATTGTAAATGTAATTTACAACAACCTTCTTTTGATCTCCTAGTCTTTATGTTGATTTGGTCAACTTCACCATGGGATTGAAGAATACTAATGTGTCAGAAAACTGAGAAGGAAGTATGGACTTTGATAATAGCTAATCAGATGACCCAGACGCTACAGGAAAATGAGTTTACTAAGGTGCTGAAGTGTAGATTTGAATGTGTAAAGGCTCCTGAATTTCCACCACTACCACTCAGTAGCAGCATCTGAATCTCCCACTGCTTCAGTGAAGTCTACAGATACTCAGAACTTCTCAAAATGAAATCACAGCATGCATATTCCAGACCCAAATTTTAGCCATCTGTTTAGAAAGATTTTTTTAACAATTACAAAAAAATTAATATTTCAAAATGTTGAACTATTTAAAAATCAATTATCAATTAATTGGTAAATTTAATAATATTTTAGAGGTCCACAGCAAAAGCAGTATGTTTTAAAAAATTATTCTTACCCTGTGCAGCATGGTTATATGCAAAAAGTTTTACATGAGAAAAACAGTTTTAATAAATTTTCCAAGATCCCTTGGCAATTTGAAATGTTCTTACTCAGATAACAGTGTTCCTATAATCTTCTGCTGAGCTTCACATACTGTACTTGTTATTTTAATTTCCAATGACCTTCATATTTTAAGAGGCACCTGGAACTACAAGGCTGATGTTGGTGGGTAGCCACAAAAGATATTAAAATGTGCTTCCATCTCATTTCTGAATTACAAGCATTGCTAAAAAAGGTCACAGGGCAAAACATATAGATAAGACACAGAGGTAATTATGCAAGTCATTGGACAATAGAGACAGAGGTTGCACTGATGACAAGTGAGCCCTGCAGAGTCTCAAGGGCTGGGGCACTGGCCCTGCAAGGGGAGTCTGAGTGATGGAGTTGTTTCTGCCTGGAGAAAGCAAGGCTCTGGAAGCACCTCAGACCAGCCTTTTCCACCTACAAGCAGATCATCGTGTGGACAGAGCCAGGCTTTCTGTAGCAGCACATGTAACAGGACAAGATGTGCATAAGCTGAAACAATAGAAGTTCACACAGGGTTTAAGGGAAACCTTTTTTTCCACATTAGTACAATCCAGCAGGCGATCTTCTGACAACCCTTCCAAGCTGTATTATCCTATGATACTACGAAACGGCATGCTCACTATTTCCAAGTCATACAGACTTCAAAATCAGAAAGGAATGCCCATGTAAAAAGAAACAATTCCCTCAAGAAACCTTGAAGGAACAACCATATCACTACAGATCAAGGATGCAATTGTCAGTAGGAATATGGAATGTTCCTCCTTTAATACGTCTTTCCATTACATGATCTTTAACTGATCCTAAAATTTCCCATAAATGATATTTTCCCACTGAGTTTAGTGACAGTTTTTACTCTTCAAGGAATGCAGCACCTATCCCTAGAATATTCACTCTGTGTTGCATAGAATGTGTAGTAGATACAATGCAAGAATATGCATAAAATGTCTATATTTTTAAATGAAAACAAGTAAATAAAATGAAAGTTTGAAACGGTTTAAATGCAGTTTAAAATTATGCTATTGTTCAGATTTGCAATTTTTGTTTTTAGTAGTGACAATATTTCTCAAAGAGACAATAACTAGTACCAGCTAGATTGGTCAAGACAGCAAGGAAAGCCAAAAAAACCCAAGCCCAAGACAAGACACATGGAAAAAGAATAGATAATGCCCACTAGAGCAAGGAAAAAAAAACTCTTGAGGGATGTTTTCCATAGTCTTTTCCCACCTACAGTGGTTTAGTCAAATCAATTCAAATCCTTGTTTCAAATTGTGACTTCACCAAAACTGTAAAAAGCCTAAAATGCTTGACAATAAAGATATACAAATAATTAGTATTTCTACATTGAACCTCAACCTTAAATAAACTAGTTTTCATTCTTTTTATGAGAAAGAAAATAGGGATTGAACCTATTTCTATAAATATACAGGCCCAGAGCTCCAAATTTACACAGTGTGCAAACTCGAGAGCTTGCGTACTTCTCAACCCAGCATGCCTGGAAGCTGTGACAATTCGTTTATTAATCTCCCCAGCATTCTCCACTTACAGGTTCTGATGGAACTTTAGCCTAAATTGAAAGGCACTTGCCACTCTCAGCAACATAGCAAGCAGCACCACATGAGCTGATGGGGCAAAATCCAGGCACAACAGAAGTCGAAACAAAATCTTCATTTCCTATCTGGAAAAAAGGCGAGAACCTGAAGCGTGTATAGCAAGGGTAGTCTAACATACAGAGGAGTACACACAGTGTGCTTCACAGATACACTGCAAGTTAGAAGAGACCTCTTCACCTCACACTGCAAAAAATATATAGTGAGGCTCCAGAACACTTGAGTTAATCTTACTGCTTCCACTCACTACCATCCCAGTTCTCCTCAGTAATTAACTAGTCAGGATCTAGATAACTCTTTTCTGAAAATAAATCAGTGAGTGATATTCCCTTTATCAGATTTCTTTTTCTTTTTTTGGTGGTTTTTTTTTTGGGGGGGGGGGGGGGGGGGGTTCCCAAATGGGACATCACAAATGTAAAATTGAGAGAAAATGAAGAAGTAACAGAAAAGAGTCACAGCAAGGTAAATGAAAAAAAAAAAAAGAAAGAAAGAAAAAGATGATGGCAGAGTAAAGCTACCAGGAAAAACACCACAAGAATAAAAAGAAATAAAATTACATTAAAAGTTGCACGTGAAGAACTACACACCAGAAGGCCATTTGTATCAGACCCTCAGATGCATGAGCAATGCTATGAACGCTGAAGTGCCATCTACTGGTATATTTCGTGCTAACCATGTTGCTTGGAGTCCACCATGGGACTCCACATGGAATGGGAGATCCATGTTTTTCTCTGCCACTGACTTTTTGGTGACTGTGGGTAATGGACTGTGTGTTATAATCTCTCCACTGTAAAAGGCAGATATTGAGACTTCATAACCTGTGTGCTTCCACAACCTGTGCAAAGCTCTTTGAAATCTAGTGGAAGAATGTTCTGCAAAAGAAGTAGAAACTTTTGCATATCCACATCCAAACTCAGCACTTCTGGAGAAGATGCTAAAAAATGAAGTGCCAGACTCATAAGAAATGGAGAACAGAAGACAGGCGAGGAAAAAGAAAAGAGAAGAAGGTAAAGACCAGTGGGAGTTAAGGAGGAGGAGAATCAATAGAATACAGTGTAAATGATTTAATTGCTAAGGACAATACAATTTACACCACAGTTTTAGCAGATGTGTGTGTTGCTCCAGCTGTGAGAACAGCAGACTTTCCAGATCTTGTTTCTGACACACAATAACTGTGAACTCTATTATGTGCAAATAATAAATCTAAGCAGCACCTCCAACATATGAATGAGCAAGAAAAAGGAGGTCATATTTTCAGAAGTGTTAGCACATATTTGTCAACACCAAACTTAGCTAAATAGCAAAAAGGAAGACTACAAGACAATGGTAACGCACAAAGCAGTATGTGAGCTCGCAAGTAGATACATGGTTTTGAAAACCCATGTTTAGTAGGTAAGGCCCCTAGGGATGGCAGACAGGCAGGGTCTTGGGTAGACTGGATGGGCTTGTTTTGCTGATGTATTTACTGGCTGGTATGTTAATTTTTTCAATGTGTTGTAGAGCAGTTCCCAAGTTAGGGTCACGACCCCACTTGGGGCCCACAAGCCTGGAAGTGAAAATGAAAGTGGGGTTGTGACCCTGGAAGTAGGGTTGCTAAGGGAAAACTTTGGGAAGCACTGATGTTGTACTACTAGGTGAGACCCCTACGTGGACAGTATGTTTAATCACTGCTGAGGGACAAAGTTTTTACCAGTGCCTAGATTGCTCAGAGACTTAAGTCTCATTTCTGACTGATTTATTGCCAGATTCAAGTAAATGTCTCAGGTATATGAAGAGAGATTTGAGAATTAAATTTAGAATTTTGAGTACTATATCTTGAAAAGATCAGGCCCGTAATGCAGTGAAGACATATCCACCATTTTCCTTACCGTATCTGTTAGTAGCTACAGTCTACAGATCAGAGCACTTCTCTCACAATCCTTGGCCAGAAGTAATCCCATCCACTTCTGCCATTTGTCAGAAGTATGATCGCACCATCAAGTCATCATCGTGGCATGGAGTTTGGGTCTTTGGGTTTTGTTGAACTCTGCTTTGTTACCAGGAGACATGGGGTTTGTCCCTCACCATTTGCATAATCTTTGGGCAAGGAATGAGTATGTTGGCTAAGGAAGGAGTTACTATGTTGAGAAACATACTCAGTAGAAAGGGATAACCATTCTGAAGTCTGACATTCTTTAGAAGAAGTGGCACAGATACCTTCTTCAAGAACAGATCCTAAGCTTGAATCCAGCCCACACTGTGAAGGTTTGAAGATTTAGTTGCCAGGACACACTCATCTAGTGCCATTTCAGTCACTGTAGAATATCCACGCTGGTCTTCAGCTGCTGTACCCAATGAGACAGTTTTTCGATAGCTCCTCTGTAATTTCTGACACCCCACAAGGGAGCTTTGATATCCCAAGGAGTTTTAAATAGAACAAGACTCCTATGTGTGGACAAGTGAAATGAGCCCTTAGGCTCTTAAGTCATGTAAGTACTTTTGAAGAGTCATGAAAAGTGGACATAAAGAGTTGCATCTCCTTATTTCTCATGCTCTATGCACATTTATTTCAATCTAAAATTATACTGTGCCATGACTACAGCTTTCACTGTAGAGCTAGAAAATATTTCTTTCACCTAGAGAAGTTAGATAGAGAACAATTGTGATACGCAGCATGCCATTTCAGTAAGTGAAGAGGCATTAGCAACTGATTTTTGGCAGCAACATGTCTCTGTTTCTCATTTATTAGTAACTTGTATTGATTTATACCAGGATTAATTATTGATACAAATATTTCATCCATATTTTTTATGTCACAAGCAGGGAAAAAGGCATGGCTGTGAATAATCCATGGAATGGTTTATGAAGCACAAACTCCTCAGAGAGTATCAGGTATCCACCTGGTGTCCCTGAGTGCTGAATTTCACATTTAAATCTCTGAATTAACAGATGTGTACAGTCACACACAGGCAGAAAGCCCCTTCTTGATACTACATCTGAGGAGGCTCATGGACACTGTTTATTTTAACAAAATGGTGGGGTATCTTGTGCTCGTGAAATTTATTCCAAATCTACACATCTTGGAATGTTAATAACCAATATCTGCACGGAGTTCAACTCCCAAGCTTTAGTTCACAAAGCACATCTTAAAAAGACACATATTCTTACCGAAATCAGTTTCTAAAAAGAAAACAGCTACAATTTTGAGCAGAAGTCTCCGAATCTGAAAAACTTGCCCTTCTAATGTATGGAATCCTATTAAAAATTACATTTTTAAAGTTTTGCCTCAATATTTTGGTAATTGAGACCTAAACATATCAAATTAACTAAAGCAAATAAAATTTATAGAAGCCATTATAATAAAAACTAAAAATGGTAGGTTTCAAAAAGAAGGAACTTGATTTAAAGCTTACCATATTTTAAAATACTGCACATTTCAGATCCTTCCATTTCCTGTGTTAGATGTGGGGATTGTAAAACCATTTTCAAGCTTTTTCTCCACAACTATGAATACTAGAAATATAGGCTTCTATGAAGCAATCATGTTATGCAAGAACCTGAGGATTTTAAGAAACAAAACAAAAACAAACATTGAAAAACATGATAAAGTCATTAAGAGTCAGCAACGCTGCTGCCAAGCAGATAGGACTTTATTTATTCAGACCTGTTCTGTTCTGTGAAACTGAAGTCTTATCTGTATTTAAGAACACCTCTTTTAATTAGTCCCACATACAGCAAATCATTCTCCTCATCTAGAAATGGTAATTCTAGCTTAAACATGTTTTAAAGGTATATCTTCTTTTTGGCGGTGAAGCAAGAGTCATATCTTCAGCAAGAATGACAGCATACCTACATCTTTGGAAGGGTAATGCAAAGCACAGTTATCATGACCAAAAAAAATTGCATTTCTAGCAAACGTAATGTTAGTAAAATATATTAAATATGACCATTTTCTAAAGTATCACAGAAACCAAATTGCTATTTAGAATTTGATTTTTCACATGGGCAAGTAGCCACAGCTGTTTATAAAGTTTTAATAAATGTTTTTCACTGTAGTAGCAAATAATTTAAGAACATATCAAATAATCTTTAATCATAGTCTAGTAAAATATTCAACAGCATGTATCAAGCCTAGAACCTATGTTCTCACTCTGTTCTGATGATGCTAATAATGAAAAAAAAACCCAAACAACAAAATATTTTGACATACGTGATCCGCAGAAGAAGAGTTGAATATGCCTGTCACTGTGAAATCTTCATCTTTTCTAATGAAAACCAATATATTTAAAGTCAGGTTTTCAACAACTCATGGAAAAATGCTTGCCCAAAGTATTTGGATATTGGAAACGAATGTCATAATTTGTGCATACAATCACTTGATGTGCTGTCTTGTTTCAGGCAGATTGTGCACTGAATCCTCAAAGTTTCCGTGGGTTTCACAAAACCTGCAAATCACAGATGATATCTTTGTTTAAAGCCTCCAAAGGGAGAACAAGTGGCTCAACAAAGTAAGAGGGTGTGTAACAACTGTTGCTCATGAGGATGGTCAGACAGACCCATCATTACACTCATTTTTTTCCTCTCCCCAGGTTATGAAGCAGCACTGCTGCCAATAAGTGAACTTAGCCTGAGGAAGGAGGTGGTTTTTGTCCTTCCACCCCTTCTGTGGAGGCACACATCCCTAAGCCACTGAGTTCAGTACAGAGAGCTGGGCTGGGGCTTAAGAGCCAGAAAGGGACCCTGTATAGTTTCCTAAGGCAGGCAGAGATACAACAAAATCTGGTAATACTCTATTGATAAGCTCAGCAGGGTCACAGCATGGGTGTGTGAGTGTAGTGTGAATTTGTTATCAAGGTTCCCGGCATAGTTTTGGTTCAGACCAACTACCTCTCTTCCACAATTCAAAACTGTATTTACAGGATCTGCACAGGCTAAGGATCATCCCCAGTAAGAATACAGTTAATGCAGTGAGGAGGAAAAGCCATATGGACACAGGTTTTGGCTTCTAAGAATAGTCCATTTTATTCATTCACACAGACACAAACTTCAGGTCAGGTTTACACACTGACTGTGTGAAACACCTTATTTATATGGTTTTAGAAATTGCTTGTATAACTTGCAAGTGATGGAATGACATAAGACAAAGCCACAAATGAGCTGTACATGATACTCATCTTAATTTTCCAGCATAGGCAAGCGTGTATCAACCTGACTATGTTTCTTACTCCTTTAAATGTACCACAGAAATTTTTCTTGGAGAATCAGGAAAGAGAGACAGCAGTTGAGTGAATATATTCAATTAATATTCTAATATGCAAACAGTATACAAGCAAAACACTAATAAACAGAAAATGTGCTTGTTATTAAAATACTCAGGAAAAAAACTGATTGATTTCAGTAACTTCAGTGAACTTCACAATCTGTGTTTCTGAATAGGAGAAATGCCAGATTTGGAATAAGTAGTTGCCTTATGGAATCTTGGCGTTTTCTCCTGCTCAGAAATGCAAACTCTGAAGTTCAACCGAGCTATGCAAATCATTTTGTCTTATGCTTCTCTTATTAGGCAATTCTGTCTTGATATTCTGAGTAATGAACTACATAATACAGTCTCAATGGTACATGGAATCAACATGTTACTTCAAGAGCAAAGACACTTTCAGTAAAAAATTGCTTAGAATAATTTCTTTCATCCTTAAATTAAAGAGCTGCTGTCTGCACAAACATAGCTAGGCAGACTGAAGCAAGGAATGAAGTGCTATTGGACACACCTCGTGGGTTCTTGATATTACTAGGAATATTCCAGGTGCATAGCTCAGTCTGAGATGCTATCTAAACTATGGGATGTGGGCAGATAATTCACATTTCCTTTCTGGTATGTCACTGATCTGTCTGCATGAGAACAAGTTATCTAACCTACTGAACAAAAATAAATCATGAAGATCTGTTTTAGAAAAGATCACGAAATTTTTTTCACGGTTAAAGCAAATATCAAAATATTTTAGTAGAAGAAATAAAAAAGGAAGAATGCATGAGAAAGCATATTAAAATAGCCAGATGGACTCCTAGTCCTAGGAAGCAAATAAGAGGAGTTAAACCACAGACGCTTGTGTGCCTTTTTTTTTTTTTTTTTTTAATTCCAGAAAGGCGGTTTTCCAGCAGGGAAATAATTAAAAGCTACTTGCTTGGAGCATCCTTGTGGAGAAAAAGCACTCTAGTTTTCCATAAGTAACTAAGCAGAGTCAAGGCTATTGCCTTGATACTTCAGAGCAGTGTGATAATTGCATTGCCTCCATTAGGATTATAAAGGCTTACTTAGCAGGAACTAGTTGATTCATTTAGGTGAAAAGAACTGAAACAAAGTAGAAATTAGTCAAATAACAGCTTCTGAGCCTTCAATTCAATGCCAGCTGGAGAAATCTGCACCTGATTTGAGCATCCAGGTTGGCCTAAAAGCTCTGTGTGGTATTAGTGCTCCACTTGTGAGAGCCGTAGTCCTTTCATGTGTGCGAAGTCTGGTGTTCTTCTGAAAATCCATTCTCTTGCAATAAGATAAGCTCTCCAATTTTTCTATTGGAAGAACATTCTGTCTTGGGTAGAACACACAGCCATCAGCACTTTGATGATTTTAACTTAAGATTTCCATTGCAGAGGAAATGGGCAATCAACCTTGGTAAAAGTGAAATCCCAGCTTTAGCAACACAAGTGTAACCAGTGAGAAAGGCACAAGAAAACTACAAAATAGTGACTTGCAAAACAGTTGCATTTCTAAGGCTAATTTTAGTAGGGCAGTTTGCTAAGATTTGTTAATTAATCCAGCAGACCTAATTGCAACTAAAGACATCTGTCAAGAAATTATCTTGTTATCATCTTAAAATTAATTTTTACTTAACTTACTTGGTCCATGCATGGAGGAAGAGAAGACTGTTCTGTTTTCCTGTTGATGCGAGGATTGGTGGGCCAGTCTTTTTTTACATTATCTCTACTTCCATCATGGTATCTAGACTGCTTGTACACCTTTTAAAAGATACAGTCAAGAACGCTTTACTGTGGAAATCACATACATCCCTAGAAATTATGTCCTTTAAATAAAATAAAATCCCACACATATTTTAAAAAATATATGAAAATTAAGGCTAAATAGGTGGAAGTTCTGAAAGATTACTATAATAATTCTGCTAGTTAACAGGGACCCTTTTAAGGTTGCAATTTTGTTTGCAGTCAAAATCCATAATTCTGTAGGGTTTTAGCTGCTGTATAAGCTTGCAAGAGGTCTTCAAGTCCTTCTTGGACAGGTTATATGGTAGTCGTATTCTAATTCTGGAAACTTATCATCACGAACTGGTGAAAGGAACATCAAGAACCTAGGATGCTACAAAGAAATACAATTTTCCTCCAAATATTTATGTGGGATGATATGGAAATATAAAGGATCTTTTGTGATTCCTTGCTACTGACTCTTCTCCACCTACTTTTGCTATAAAAATGAGGATGACCTATGCCAGAAAAAAGCATTACTTGGTGACTTGTCAAAAAGGGAATGAGTAATACAAACCCAAGAAACTGGATTAATCTAGAATCAACTTCCAATAAAAACATTCCCTAGGAAGTCTGAGTTTGGATCTTATTCTTGCATGAAAGTATTTAAACTTTTGCTGATACTTACAGTTTCAGACATCCCAATATTGTATTTTCCATTAATAAGCAAATTTTAGTTTCTGACTTACGGATTTCAGGTGGTTGACATAGCAAAGAGAAGAAGTGAACGACATTCTGGGAAATCTCTACCTTGTAACTCTTGGTCTTAAAGACCTGGGAGAAAAAGCTTCAGGTTCCATGAGGTTGCCCTATAGATAAGATTATTATGTATAATGACAACCTCTGATCAGACATAGCATTGCAATTATTTAAAAATAAACATATTTTCACACAAAGGAAATGAAACAGAGATAATCCACTTAGGCATCAGCAAAAATCATGCTGTAATCCCATGAAGGAAATTCTTAGTTATGCTAGAAGAAGATGAGGATTGGATTACTGGAAAGATGATAAGACAAGTTAAAAAAAAAAAA
>VZTJ01003662.1:473360-520311 GCA_013397795.1 Orthonyx spaldingii
GGGGGGGGGGGAATTAAATCCAGACAGTTCCAACTGCACTTTACATTTCATATGCAATCAAACAGACTTTGAGAATACCGTCAGCTTTTTTACCAACCTGCCTGCCATATAGAGAATGTAAATAAATACTAAAATCCCCAAACATCATGTTTTTATGCTAACTCATCTCGTAATGCAGACACTGACATTTGGGACAAATTCTCCCATTAAATTTACCCTGACACCTAAAGCGTTGCAAGGTTTGCAAGGAACAGTCTCTGCCCCACGCAAATATTAAAAAACACCTACAAGCATAATAGCAACTGATATTTCATCAGCAAAGTACATTATTTTGGACAGAATGAAGCCAAGAGAGTCACTACTTTCAGGAAAAGCTCTTTACAGAAATAAAACTTTCAAAATAAAATTCTCAAACTAAAATTTAATATTTAAAAAACTAAATCCTAGTCCTATGAAAGTAAATGAATGTTATGTAGTCTGTGTTAACCTGACATGCTTAGTTGTCTGAAGGGTCAGAATCTGAGAGATACTCAACACTGAAAGTATAGCTTCTGTATATAAAATCAATGTAACCAACAAATAAAACGAAACTGGGAATACATGCAGCTCTAGACAATATAATCAGCTTTCTTGTATTTTGTATCCCTTTTCTACCAGTTCTTTGCCCCATTTAGGCTGTCGAGATCAAGACTGATGCTATTGTTTCCTACACAGTTCCTCTCCGCCACCCAGAAGAAAACAAACTAATTCAAAGCAACAATACATTAAGAAATAGCTCAAGAGTTTGCTTGTCACGGCTAAGTGTAGCTTACTTAAGACTATGAAATTATTTCTACCAGAACTGGTTTGCCTGGGCATGGAGTAAGGCTGTGCAACCTCAGTGTAGTCGGAAAAACATAAAAGGTTAAATTTTGCTTCCCAGTTCTCAAAATGTGTGCAGCTCACATATGTGAAGAGAAAATACGACTCTTACTCTGCACAGTTAAGCTAATAAGCTTTCTCATAGAGTGAGACAATAGGAACTGTGAGCATACTGTACAGCACAATAAGTGCTGGCACATGAACTGTTTCAGTCTTGAGGGACAGTGTTTCACAGTATATCAGTGACAGAAGATCAGCTTGCAGCCAGAATTATGAATGAAAAATTTAAGTCTTCATGAAAGCAATGACTTTGAATGATAGTTCTGCAGTCACCTCAAAAATTGATGCATTGAACTATTTTGAGGAATATGGCATTTAACACTCTGTTTTCTAAGACTGCTATGCACAAAAATTCATTAGTTTAACCTAAGACAAGATGATTTAAAAAGTTGTTGTATTGTATGTGTGAATACATTTACACAAATTTAAGACAATCAGATAAAATAGTATACATTCAACCTATGTAGGAGTATCTTACAGGTTTACTTATAAACCTGGGGAAGTAGTGGGAGACAGAAAAATTCATGTCTCTCCCTTTCTCAGGCACCAGACTCCAAGGGACTGTTGGTGCATATTAATTTCACAGTAAACTGTGTGCTTGGAATTGCCACAAATGCTGTCTCTGGAGAGCTATGGTTATTTGTCTTGAAATAGTCTCTCATAATTTTGTAACTACTATACAAAAATACCTCATCAACAAATGCTATGGTTACATTTAAATTAGTAAATAAACAGTCTAAGGATCCTTTTGTACCCCTGATGCGGCTCGGCTTACATGGCACAGCTCACATCCATGGAGCTAAACTCTTTCTCCTCTTGTCCCCTACTCAAAAACAAACAAACAAACAAACAAACAAACAAACAAACAAAAAACCAAACCAAAAAACAAACAAAAAAACCCCCCAAAAACCAAAAAAACCCCCAAAACCTAGAATGGCCTCATCCACACGGCTTATTAGGAACAGTCCCGGGCCCATGCTCATTCCCAGACTGTGCTCAGACATTGTTTGGGATGGTGCTAATTGGTCAGGGTCAAAACGGTTCCAGGGGCTGTGCAAGCAATTAGCAGCACGTTCACTTGTGCACATGCTCGAGCCCATCAGTCGTGATCTAACACAGGACCATCCTGCCACGCAGCTGCCAAAGGCAGCTCCTGAATTTGGCACCCTCCTTTGACAGATTCAGTTGATAAAGTAGCAACTTCAAATTCCAGCTGCCATGTGCTACCTCTATCCTTCTCCCACCCAAAGGAAAGGCAGCAGGGAGGGCGGGAGTTCAAAGAACTGAGTCACATGAAGCACAGGAGCCTTCACCTGCTGCCCAAACCACTGGTTTCCTCCCTGGCAGAGAAAGAAGACACAGATACAAAGCTGGATCTACCTAAAAGATCTTCAGCTGAGCCATGATAATCTGTCAGCTGATAGACAGACTCGGACAATTTACCTCAGTTCACAACAGAGCCCTCATGGCAACTGGCTTCACCACACCACCGGTGCCTTTAAACAGCTGTAAAATCTTCCCCTGCCTACAGAAATGACAGAACATGCCTCCTAGGTGAAGCACCACAAAAGTGAAAAGTTTGGATTAGATGAAGTAAATCTGAGCTGGTGTGCATGCTGTCATCACTCATGCATTGGACGAAGATTTTGGAAGAGAGAAAAACTAATGAATTTTGTGAGATGCAGATATTCTTGCTATGTCTTATCTGCAGGTGACTGAAGTTTTGATTGCATTGCATGCATTATTAGGCTAATATCTAGTACAGGTGTGGAAAAAAATCACAAAAAACTTTGGGAAGCAGTTTTTCAAGTCTTTCTCTCAAACTTGCTGGACAAAAACTGCTGAGTTCAAAAGTCTGGGGTATTTTCCCACCTGCATTTAACAAACGACACTACTACCCCATATAAACCATTCCAAGTCTTCATTTTTACAAAATGACTCCTGTTAGCTGTCTTACTACATCTGACTTTGAACATACTAACAAATGAAAAATTAACTTTGAATACTTATGTCTGTAAATCCACCAAATCTGTAAATCAGTGTTGTTAAGGTGTCTATTATGCTGCCCAGACAGATTTTTCACTTTTCTCCTTTTTCTGCAGCATTGTTGCTGTTTTGAAAGGGGAAAAACAGGATACACTTTCATTTCCCCACAATTTAGAAATATTCAATGGGAAGAAAGAATAGAAAATTACATACTGTACAGTGGAAAGTTTGGATAGGATGACTTGCAACTACCTAATACAAAGACTATGAAATAATAGCTCTAGGCCTGACATTTCATTAGGACAATATAATATAAGGGTGTTGCTTTGAAAACCAAAGCTCTGTTGATTTAATACTGTAGAAGACATTTGTTGAAAGTTCGTTTAGCTTTTCATTAGAACTATTTTTCCACCTTCGTTCATTTAAGGCATGAAAATGCACTGTTTACTCATTTTTGCAAAATTTTTGTATCTGACCCTGTCAAACTCTCCTGTCAAAATCAAGCACAAGGCTTGCTTCTCCTGAAGCAAAGCAAAAACAGTTAGTCAAAACCAACATACCCTACTGCAGGAATTTAATAGCTTCTAGTTTTTTTAGAAAACTTCTAAATGTTTTATCTTTTTTTTTTTTTTAAGTAAAACTAAAGCTGAAGCTTTATTTAAGCTTTTTTTTTTTCAAAATGACATCAGATTTTTAATATAAAAATAATTAGAATAACTTCAAGAATACTGTCTATTTTCACCATCAGAATCAAAAACTTCCCAGTTCTTCACAATGTTGCAGATCCTACTATAACACTGCTTTTGCACCATGTGTTTTTGGAAACTTTAAGTCATTTGAGTTTTTGGCACCGAACAGAATCATACTTGACTTCTGATTTATAGCAATCTGTCTTCTTTAACCGTGTACACAGCATCCTAATTATTCTAGGGTGTGAGTACTGTTATTTACTTCCTGTTTACAGTTAATGTATTATAAATACGACTCCACTTCAAGAGACTAGGGGTCGTGTCAGTCGTCCTTGCTTGAATATACAAGGTAACACTGGAATTGGTTTAAAAATAGAACAGAACTCCTGAATGTGCCACAGTATGTTAGAGGCTTCCTTATCTCAGCGAACTAAGAATGTGAATCCATTTCAGACAGCGAAACTAAGAAGTATGCTAAAAAACAGATGCAAGAAGATGTACCAACACTTCCATGTCCTTGTACAGAGTGCACCGTTTTGTCTGTGAAACATAACGGAAAGAACGGGGCCAAAAATCCCTGTCCTCACAGCTTCTGTGCCCAGGCAGGAGGTCTGCAGGGATGACCAGCCAGCCCTGACACCTGCCCTCCCTGGGGCTTGTCCCCTGCCATCGAGAGTCACAGAATCAGTAAGTGTTAAGGGTTGAAACTGGTCTTAAAGATCATCTAGTCCCACTCCCCCTGCCATGGGGCAGGGATACACCCCACTAATCCAGGTTTCTCAAGGCTTTATCCAACCTAGCTTTGAACACTGCAAGTATTGGGGAATCCAGAACCTCCGGGGCAACCTATTCCAGTGTCTCATCACCCTCACAACAAAGAATTTCTTTCTAATATCTAACCAAAATTTCCTCTCTTTCAATCCGTGCCCGTAAAGAAGATGGTGTCACAACCAACGTCGCCAGAAAATGTTTCTGGGCCAAACGTGGCTGGAGAAATGGAGCGCCTGCACCCCAAACACGTGAATGGCTCCTCTACGGAGCTCCGGGCGCCAGCTCTGCTCTCCCTCCGTGCCAGCAGAGCCTTTCTAGCCTGCCTCTGCCCAGCCCTCCCTGCATCACCCGCTGTCCTTATCCCTGTCCTATCCCCGTCCTCTTCCCCGCCCGCCCCTCCCGCCGCCTCTTTCCGCCGCCTCTTTCCACCCTTGCCTTGTCGTTTCCTGTTCGGGCGGAGGACGTTTGGCCCCGCGGCGCCGCCGTCTCGCAGCGGCTGCGCGAAGCGTCATGGCGGCGTCTCTCTCAATGTCAGCGGCGCTGAGGGGCCTCGTCGTCAGGAGCGGGGCGGCCGCGCTCCGCCCGCCACCGCTCAGGTAACGGCACCGCGGGCTCCCCGCCGGCCGCCCGGGGGGCACCGCCGCACCCTGGCGCCCGCGGGGGCCCGAGGATGCCGTCCCGGGCCTGGGCCTCCGCTGCGGCCGACCCGGGAGCTGGGCCGGGAGGGCCACGTAGGACCCCGCCGCGGGTGGGGGGTGGCCAGGCTGGCAGCAGGCGCCGGGCTGAGGCTTCCTCCGTGTCGGTCCGTGCCTGTCCTTGCCTGTCCCCGTCTGTTCGTGCGTGTCCTTGCCTGTTCTTGTCTGTCGGTGCGTGTCCTTGCCCGTCCTTGCTGCCTGCCTGGCGGTGCCCGCCCGCCCGGTGTCCTTGCGGTGCCCGCAGGTCGAGAGCTGGTCGTCATGGCCTCGCTGCTGGGGAGCGTGCCCTCGTCAGGAGTCTTCCCAGAGATTTGCACCCTATTTTGTATCGTGTCGCCTTTCCTCTTCGTCTCTTTTTCGAAATAACGTTACCTTTTTCAGAGGATGAACAGCTGCTTTTTTTGCTGGTTTCCTAAAAATAATATTGGAAATATCTTTATAATCTTTGGTGACACTTTGTTGTTTCTTTAATATACAGATCTGTGTTAGGAGTCCAGTACATGACCCAACGTCGAGTTGAAGAGGCGTGCATGTGTTTACTTTTGTGCATCTCAGAGAACTACAGCTTTTGTAAGACCCCTCTCTAATCAGGAGAAATAATGTAGCTCAATGCCGCTAGTTGTGATTTGGAGCGTTTGCTTTCTGTGCTCCTTAAGTCTTTACATATTAACAGATACAGGGTAGTTCCAGCAATTTTTTTAAATCTGTGGGGGTTTTTAAGTGTGTAAGTATATATGTGGGTGTGCATGTGTATAGAAAGACACAGAGAAAACAATATATACACACATAGAAAAAGACCTCAACTAATTTTTCACATTTTTATCCTCTGATTGTCCCATTGGTTACTGCTGCCTCCTAAAGTGGCACCTGTTTTATGGTGTTGAAGGTTAATTCTCAGTCTCCTAAAAGTGCTTTGAAATCTGTGAGTATGAATTTGGGAGTTCCTCTAGGCTAATGCAGAAGCTTACTGTGCATGTTCAACTGCTTGGTTCTGCCCTTCTTTTACTCTGTAGTGTTGACAGAACTATTGCCTCTGCCATGTGGTAAGTTTAGCCAGTCAAGTGATTCAGGCTAAAAATAACTTTTTTTTAAAGTCTTACCATTCTACATTTCAAGTAACGATTTCCGAAAAAATAGTAGGGTGTAGCAGAGCTGAATATGAACAGCATGGAAATACGAGGTAGATGCACTGAAGTTGGTATTTCTTCTTTGAAACAGTACCTTAGGTTCCTGCCTTGCCGCAGAGGGAGAGGAAAAATTGGTGTCCCTTAGTGTTCTCAGTAAGAAGGACGTTGAAGACGTTTTCCTGAGTGGCACTGAAACTAATGCTTCATCTGTAGGGCAGTGGCCTGATCATAGGTCAGTAGGTTTCTTGGAGAAGAGGGAGAGCATTATGGGTTTCTCTTAAAGTTTTATACAAGCTTTATAGTCATCGCATGTTGGTAGAATGAGAATAAAGTTTTCCATGGAACCAGGAAAAGACACTTCAGAATAAGATGGTCCTGGCAGTATTAGGGAACGCTTAAGAATGTCATTCATGGCATAAGTTTTACAAAGTAATTATTCCTTGGTTAAGTAGGCACTGAAACTTAAATATTTTCTCAGTTATTGTTTTATAGAAAAATATCTGTATATGAAAAATATTTATATGCAATTTTATTCTTAACCAGCCTGTCTAGTCTCCCTACTTGGGAGTGAGAATCAATATACGTAATTACAGAAAACGATTTAGGGTCCTGTTTTAAATTCAAGATGTCTTCCTGCAGCTGACAGTGAGGTAATAAATCAGGTAGAAGTAGAGAGGAGAAAGTGTTTCTGTTGCTTCTTTACTTTGTGTTGCTTCTTAAGCACAACTGTTTGGTTTGTTTTCCTTTGTTACATACCGTATAATCTTTCTTATATATAGCATATGTATAAACCGTATAATCCTTTGTATTTCATCAGAAACCTAGATAAATTTCAGTATATAGGAAGATGCCTCAAAGTTTGACAGTGTACAAGTCCCCTTTTTACCTTCAGTGTCTCACATCTCTTGACCTCATGGAACTGAACCTTTTACTGCAGATCACTTAAGCTTGTTTTCCAGTTGCAGTGACCAGCAAAAGACTAGTTCTTTGAGAAGCCAGTATTTTGCTGCATATCTTGCAATTGGATATATAAATCCTGCAATACTGTTTTCCTTTCAGAAAAGTATTTTGACAGATACGATTTGGTACAAGTAGTTTCTTTGTTTTGGAGTATATTTCAATTATTTGTCTAATTTATTACTGGAGCAATCTTTGTTATTGTCAAACTGTAGAAAGAATGTATTATACCAGTATACTAGATGTGTGTCTTAAAGTAAATACAGGTGTTAGAATTACTAACAGTAAGAATTATTGGTATTCTTAGGAGATGACTAAAGAAGATTCTGAAACTGTCAACCGTGAGGGCATTTGCATGATTCCTACATCACTCCAGCACTGTACTTTCGTTTACTTAGATTCAGAGTAAGGTTTGGTTGTTGGTAAAACTTTAGGCATGTATTACTTGCCTAAATTAAGTTATGAGAGTAACCTATCTTATTGTTTGGACGCCGTAGGATTAAATTTTAAACGTTCAAGATGTAGTTTTATTTGCAGTGTATTTTTATGCAGATTTTTACATGTGAGACTTTTTATAGTGCTCCAGTTTTCAGAACTTCAGTTAAATAATAATATGATCACTTTTCGTGAGTCACAAGAGAGATTCTGTTCTGGTTTCCATGAGTGATATTTGGTTCTTAGAAATCTTACGACATCATCCTGCGCAAATACTGCTTTTATTGGTACATGTTTAGACACTTTAACACATATATGCCCAAGCTACCTGATGATTCTAAATTGGTTATTGGTAATGCAATATGGAAATAAGTGTTCAGTCTGAAGTTAAGAGAACATGCAGCAACATTCCTCCTAACTTATAAAATCCTGAGTGCTTGTTTTAAATCACTTAAGCAGTGGTTACTGAGTCCCTCATTATTTTATCTGGTGGTGAGCCTAATAGATATCAGCAGATACTTGAGCTAATTCAGAAAGAAGTGCCTCCTTTGCTTAAATCATATTTTGAAGCTTTCATGCTGTAAGATCTGTGAAGTTTTCAGGAGGCTTGAAATTATGTTGAACATACTCTCCCTAGTTTGACCTAGAAGACTGCAGTGTTTCCTTACATTAGAAATATGGACAGTTGAAGCTGAGAAAACTTAAAAGAATTTCTGCTGAACTGGGAATCAGATATTCGTTTCAAAACCACTTCAGAGTGTTTCAGAGAAGCGCTTTCTATCACATGTATTGGAGTCAGAATTAATTTAATTAATTGCTGTAGCACAATGTTTTGTGTGTGAAGGTGTAATATGGCCACACACTGTACATTCCTGTAGTGAATTTTTCATGTCACTTTTCAGTGGTTTTTCAGAATGTGTTACCTTCCTTTTGTAATTTTGTTGTAAAGACTCTGCATACAGCAGCAAATATTTTGCTGGTTTATCATAAATGGATATCTGAGGTAATGAAAGCAAAGAATTATGGACACTTGTGTAGTACAAAGCCTGTTACTCAATTCATACTCAACAAACTGAGGAAATCTGGGATGCCATTTATGTCTCAGTTTTCAGTTACTGTCTTTATAAGCAAGCTTCCCCGTCAGCAAAATGGGGGAAAGCCATTCCTGTGGCAATATAAAGGACTTCTAAAACAGAAAAAACACCTGTCGTAATTTTTTATCCTGTCTGTTCATGAAAAATAGAGAGAACGTTTACTAACTTAAAAAAAAAAATCTGCAAGAAAACTAGCTTACTCTTTTGTGTTGTTGTTTGGTTTGGTTTTTTTTCTTTCATGAAATAATGTTGACTTTTTTGTTGCATGGTGATACCAAACCATGTATAAATAGGGCTTAGTAGACTTCTTCGAGCTAGGTCTGGGTAGAGCGGAGAGCTGTTTAAAGATGCACAAAGCCCTGACTGAATCTGGTTTACAGAAGCACTATTTGGCCAGTGTTAGTGCCAACCAGTGTGAGATTTTTGTCAAGTCTGGAACAGGTAGCATGTTGCAGAAGTTGTATTATTTATTATTTCATCCACCCGTAATACATGTCTGCTGCATACTTTATCCCACACAATATATGAAAGTATGTGTGGTGTTGTCAGTCTCAGACACATCAGAAGCTTTGGTTTTCATTAATGAAAAAATAGTTCTGTAGCATTTATCTTTGTTTAAATTATTTCCTGTGACTGATATCATCTGCATAGAGTACCTGGAATAAAATTGAAAGATACAAACCAGATGAAAAAGCAGTCTTTTTGTGGTCTTGCCTTAGCTGTACAAGTGATGTTTACGGATAGCTTCATTTTGGTTATTCACCAGGGAAAACGATTACTTTGGCTTTTAAAATACGTATTTGGCTGGAATTTTACAAATTTTGCTTAAGTTTTGGTTTTAATACATATCAGAGCAAGTACAGTGAATCACACTATCTTACAACATAATAGCATTATGGTAAACTGAAATCTGGAGTAAAATTCCAACAAGTTTTTTCTCATGAGATTGTGGTGACATGGAGTATTGGAGCAGTCTCAAGGTGAAAGATGTGGAGAGTCAAATAGACATAGACAAGGGGAGAAGAAGATGAAATCCATTATAGTTCATACATTTAATGAACATGCATTTAAAAACAAAACTCCAGGCAGCAGTGCGTGTTTTTCTGATCTTGCAAACACCCTGAAGCAGTACTTTGGGAGTAGGTGTTTCATATGTTTTAAGTGCATAGTTCTTTTCAAACCCACTCCTTTTGACTCTGCCACACTGTTCAAATAGTGATTGTGTGGTTAAGAGAGGGTCTAGGAGCCACGTCTTGCCTGTTCACTGTGACTGAAAGCAGCACCAGTGGTTATTTGTTAGTCACAGGTCCTTTGACAACAGCCTGTCTGGCTCCTGTGAAGGACAGCCCTCTTTCCACAACAATTTGCATACTTTGAGGAAGAGAAGGGGAAATTTCTGACAGGTGGGTTAACTTCAGTCCCTTTGCAGTATTTTATGTAGTATCTCAAAGTTGCTAATCCATCATTACTTGAGTAGTTGCGACAGGACAACAGACTCTCTTACTCATGTCTGTTGTGTTCATGGGTATGCACCATTATTAAGATACCAGAGTGAGTCTGGTGAACCAGAATGGTGTCTTAGATTTCCTGCTTTTGCCTTCTCTGTTTGGCATTATTGGAAATAGGGTGTAGGAGTGCTCATTGTTTCCTTTGGAGTGGAAAGAGTAAGCTTTGGAAAGCCCCCATGGAATAATGAAGATGTTGGATGTAATGAAACGTGGGATCAGTAGGATGTTACTTTCAATGTGAACAATTCCATCACAATGAAAAACTGAAAAATATCGTGTATTGTGTAGTTTAGTAATGAGGTCAGTTCAAGCTCATTCTAGTTCTTAAAGTGTATGGGATTCCTGTAATGTTTGTGAAAGTTAAAGTACTTTCAGTATTGGTCTAGAGGAGGAAGAGGATGGATAGAAGGATGTGCAAGTAAGAGGGACAAATAGGATAAAATAGTTTGGGAGAGCCAAAGTTTGAGAATGGGGCAAGGAGGAGATGTGTTCTGAAAATGGCTTTTTTTGTAGTATACTTATGGAGAAGTGAGTAGAGCAGGCATCATGACAGCAAAATGTTCCTGATAAACCTTCTTAGATTGCTCTTTCTTATTGGTCGTATAACTTGAAGTGACTTATTTTAATTATATTCGGTTCCTTCACTTTTGGAATTAGAAATCCAGGGGGAGAAATTACACTCTTTTCAGAAAGTAAAGGTTGAACAGAGGCAAGCAAGGTATGTTTAAGGTACATTTGCGTTGAAAGATAACTAGTAAATAAGCAATGTGCTTGCTTCTCCACTAAAACTGCTGAATGCTCTTCTAACCAGTTCTGTGGCAGCTAAAGTTTGGCATACTTTTAAAAAAAGCATTGTTACATGTGGTAATAACTTTTTTCAAAAACTTACTGATTTGAGAACCTAATAATCTTCTCTCTGCTTAAAAGATTTGAAGAGGAGTGGCGATATAAATAAAACTCCAAAACCACCAAAACAAAAAAACCAAACAAACAACATCTCAAAAAAGCTTTGGAGGGTAGAGGTGAAGTTTATTTGCAATAGTATCCTAAAACAGAAGGACACAATACTTTTCTTCAGGGATTAAACAATTTATAATAGAATCTAACACTGCATTTGAAAAATGACACTTTGTTTTCAAGGCAATCCCCCAAACATTCTTGTGGAAAAGATTTTCATGTTGGTATAGCCTAATACCAGATATTTAGTGTCTCAAAGTTTGAGAAATATATTTGTAGAACTTGTTGCACTAAGTTGAACCACATTTTTTGTCAAAAAAATAAGTTGACAGTAAGATTATGTAATTGCCAGATGGATACATGGGAAAGGGAAATAATTATGGCAGCTGTGAATGGACAGTGTTTCAAATGTATGCTAGCAAAATAATACAATTTGCTTTATTGATGTAGGTTTAATATATCATGTTCAACAGGTTTAAGTCATAGTGGAAAAATACTGCTATTTGGATTTTAAAAATTACCTTGATTTGGCCTTAATGTAGGTTTGAGCACTTTGACTCGACCTTTTTATTGTCTGTCTTAGATGAAATTGGCTATTTTAAGAGACTGAAATGCTGAGAGGCTTTTATGCTTGGCAGGGAAGCATGAACCTGCTCATAAATAGTTTTTAAAAACCTCAAGTATAAAAAATCTTATTTTATGCTAATAATTTCAGTAAATTTGTATGATCCTTAATAGCTAAATGTTTTGTATGTTTTACCCATGTGCAGGTTTTCATTCTTATGATAATACAGTGGATTTTGCTAAGTTCTTAAAATTCTTCTGTAAACATTTGATTCTGACTGTGTTAAAAAGTACACCTCCAGTCTTAAGATAATATCCTTTTTTGTTTCTAATAAAAGAAATTTCTAAGCTAGCAGGAGGCAAGCTGAATAGTTAATATTACCTTCTTGATAATGTATATTTTCATATTTCCTAAGAAATTAATAACATTATTTCTGTATGAGTTTCAAAGGGTAGTAGTTCTTTCCTGGCAGTATAATAGTATGTTTGGGTACCATTTTCTTAACTCTTTGTAGCTGCAGTAGTTTCTGTCTGAATCTTCTCTTGACCCGTGACTGATGTTGAAGAAGTAAAGTAACTTTTGACTCAACAAGACAGACTGTAGGCAGCTCCAGAATGTGTGTGGGCAAACAATTCTTGCAGCTGCTTATTTCTGGGGTCTTAATATGAAAGAGTTCATAGACAAGTCCTGTTCATTTTTTTTTAAGTCAGACTTCATGTGTTTGATATAAAATATTCTTAGACATTCTTTTGTGAATGTATATTTTATATGTGAACACCTCTGACATTGTCTTTTGTGATCAGTCTGATGAAGTAATCTGCTAAATGTTAATGAAGTAAGCTGCTAAATGTTAATGATGCCATTTATATTGAAGTCCAAACTAAAATTTTGTTGCAGGTGATGAGTGTTGAGTTTTTGATCTTTTTTTATAGATTTCAGTCGTTTTAAGATTTTTATGGATAGTGCATGTTCAGAAGTTACTATGTATCATCATCTTTCTACTATATTTTAAATTAAGGAAAAAGCCAGAAAGCTCTTCATGCAGTAGCTTTCACTGTTCTCTCATATATTCAAGGAGTATTTGCATGTGCTGCATAAGTTATTGGAAGGAGAACTCCGCAAGAGTGATGTTTTGTCATGTGCCATGTTTGTGCCTACCAGAGAAATAGACAAATAATCTGAATGTTGTTATTTGCACCAGAATTCAAGAATAAGGTTTGCATTTAAAACACCAGTGTTGCCTTAAGGCTTTAGAAAAGACTGAGTAATATCAAGGCTTGCAGTCTCCTTTCAGAGAGCTAACAGCTGGTTAGATAGTGAGAATATGAAAAGGAAGGAAAAATAGTACTAGTGGAGGAGGAGAGGATCGGTGTACAAGGAAGAGTACAAGCGAACACACAAATAGGGTAACTGATTAGGTTATTTTTATTCTCAAAGGGGAGTTCTCAAAACTGCTTTTGAGGTGTGTTTACATTAATAAATAATGACAGCTGGAAAGAAAAGTAGATCATTATGGAAAAACAGAGCACTCAAGCTTTCTTTGAAAGTCGACTTCATTAATATAGCTTGGTAGTTCCATTATATTTCTGTTGTAGCACACAATAATTTCTCCATCAGTTTAAAGAACTCTTGTTCCAAGATTGCAGATGTTGATGCAGTATGCAAAAGAAAGGAAGGGGTTTTTTTTCTAGCTAGTGCCATGTAATTGTTGCTTGCACTTATGTGTCTAATAGGAGTTAAAGTTTTGGTGTGGTGATTTGTTTAAAAACTCTTATTGGAGATACTTAGATAGGTTGCTTACATTGCAGCCAACCATTTGTTTTCATCTCAAGACAGATCTGTATTGTAGAAGGTATTTAATCACACTGGTAGCCACAACCAAAAACTTGTGTGGTTAGTATCTTTTGAAAACAAGATTAAGATTTTCAATCAGTCATTATAGAGAGACTGCATAAAAATTAAGTCCTTTCCTTTGGTTGCAATATGCAGCTGAAAAACAAGTGCAGATAAATTGCATGCACTGGAAAAGAGCCCTGTATTTGATAGGAATTAATGACAAGCAAAGTGTCAGGGAGCAGCAAGGGCTGTCTATGCCAGAAGGTAAGGCAAGCTGGAAAGTGAGGGTGACCCCAGCAGGGATTGTTCCCTTACTGACCAGGACAAGAGCCAGAACCGGGGCTGGAGGTGGGTACATTTAATGTTGCCGCTTAAGCAAGGGCTGAAGACCTAGAGCTGCGCTTTTAAATGGAGCTCCAGGGCCACAGGCAGGGTCATGGCCATTAGGACCTGTTAGTGCCCTTAGGATCCTGATGCATGGTCTGAAAGAGTTTGTCTTCAGACTGTCAGTATTAGAGCACTTGAAAACTCAGGCTATATTCTTGCACGTAAGGTGGCACAAGTGGTGTATCTTTTCTGCACGTAACTCCGTAGTCAAAAATTTAGTGAAGTATCATGGAGGTTGTTCCCCTCAGAGGTGTATAAGAACCATGTGGGCAGACAGATCAAGGAGTGTGATTAAGGTGTGTGACATGGAGAGTAGCTAAGGTACATGATAACTGAGGAATGGCAATAGTTCAAAGGGGAATTGAGGACAAAAGCTTAGTGTCAGAAAGGAAATTGAAGAGTAAGGTGGCTGAGACAAGGTGAACTTCACAAAGCAAGTGTGAAATAAAATCGTACAAAATAGTATTACCTAGAGTATCTGATTCTCATCTAGAACAATTGGTAAGAGCGTACAGTTTTGAAAAGAGACCTGTATGTCGCGTTCCATTTGTAAAGCATTTGGCTGTCTCTAAATGGCTTGTACTACAAACATTAATATACAGCTCTTAAATACAGTTTGTCATAGCTGCCCAATAGCTAAAGCTCACTAGCCAAATAGCTTATTTGACTTTCATGAACCGTTATAAACCAAGATGTAGTTTTCCAGTAACACTTTAAAAGATTCTTTTTTGTGTCATAGTTTACAGTTGGAGTGTTTGAGAGTATTAAATAAGAAAGAAGTTGCCTTTATATATATATGTATGCCATGTTTTCAGGTCTTAGCTTATTAGAACAAGAATTAATTAAGCCTGTAAGTGCAGTCAGATTGAAGGGCTAAATCAATAGGAGTGGATAGGGATGAAATGCAGGACGATGCTATGCCACAAACCAGTTTGCAAATGCAGAGGAATCTTTACTCTTATTTTCTGTTTAATGTTACATTATTCAAAGGCTCTCTTTCAAAATGCACAAAATAAGACAGAGGTGGGTTGTGGAACATTAGTTTCATTCCTCACGGTTTTGAAATTAAACCCTTTGACTTTTGTTGTTCCATCCATAAAGAGAGCACAGTTTTTAGTTTTGTCAAGTTTTATGAATGCCTGAATGTGTATGTGTGGGGAGTTTGACATTTAGAAAGCACAAACAAAGCAAATGTGTCACCTGTGTATTTTATCTTTACACCCTACACAGCTTTTCTCTCTTCGTTTTGAACTTCATTAGGCTTTCTAACTAGAGAATGTAAAATTCAGCTGATAGTTGTTATGGGCTGTGCAACATTTCTAGTATTATTTGTCTTCCAACTGACTTGCCTGTAAGAGGTTTCTGGTTCTTGGCAGCCTGCTGCTCTCAGATTGTGAACAGAGGTTAATTTCTAAGATTAAGTGTTCTGGTTTGGAGAGTAAAGAAATGGTTTATCAGCAACTGTACAGGTGGCAGTAGTTCAGAGCTCCTATGACCTGCCAGCAGCTGGACATCTTACAAATTATGTATTGCATTTCTGTAAAAGTAGTACACTAGATCTCCTTCCATTATGAATTCTTTGATTTCTACAACAAAAACATTTAAATAATTTTGGGTAATTTTATTCTTAACATGTTAAGCCCCTCTCTCAAGTGTTTCTAGTCTGTTTTCTGTAATCAGTCAGAGACCACTGGTATGCTCTGAGTCATGTGTGTGTGAGGGTCAAGGAACACTGACATGACTTTTTTTAGAAATTTAGTTGCAAATAATGACTCAGTTTGCATCCAAGCACGTAAAGAAATGTTTTGGTACCAACCTGGGACTTGCAGAGAACTGTTCTAGGATGTGCAGCTGTTGCTTGCCAGTGTGCTGACTTGAACCTCCACGCTAGCTCTGTGGATTTTTGCCTGAACTTTTCCTCAGTTCAAGCTCTTTGCATTATGTGTATGCGTATATTCAAAAGCTTAAAAGAAACCTGTACAGTTGTGCAGGAGCAGGTTGAGCCAGCCTGAGCATAGTGTCTGCCTGATGTGGAACCTTCTGAAGGACTGGTCTTTGTGGTGCACCCAGTCATGTCACCTCAATTAGCTGGCTACTCAACTGGGCCCTATATGCGTCAGGGAAATGCAGGCTTGGTACTAGGTCAGAGCTAACCTTCTTTATTACATCTTGACTGTAAGAAAGCTGGTTACTTGAAGAAAACTGGTGGTTGGCAAGTCATGTTTTCACAGAACTGACTTGTGTCCTGAGGAGTTCACTGGGGTGCAGGAGTGGATATAGTTCTCTGGTCCCGTGGGAGTTCTGGAAGGACTATGTCTGTCTTTACATTGTGCAGTGGTTCAGCTGATACTTGTTTGAGTACAGTATGTCAACAGCATTTTCCCACATGTGGGATAATTAAAGTAGAATCTAAAATAACTAAAATTTGATTATTTTCTACTTAATGAAGTATTCACTACTTGAAAATTTAACTCATTTAAAAGAATCAGAGACTATTCTGAGTTGGAAGGGACCCACAAGTATCACTGAGTCCAGCTCTTGGACCTGCATAGGACATCCCAAGGGTCACACCAGGTGCCTGAGTGCATTGGCCAATCACCTCTTGAAATCTGTCTCAATGCTGTGACCACTGCCCTGGGGAGCCTGTTCCAGTGCCCAACCACGCTCTGGGTGAAGAACCTTTTCCTAATATCCAACCTAAACCTCCTCAGACACAGCTTCACGTCATTCCTTCAAGTACTGTCACCACAGAGAAAAGATCAGTGCCTGCCCACCACGTCCACTCACAAGGAAGTTGAAGACTGCAATGTGGCCTCTCCTCAGTCTCCTCCAGGCTGAACAGACCAAGTGATCTCAGCTGCTCCTCATAGGGCTTCCCCTCAAGGCTCTTCAACATCCTCATGGTCTTCCTGTGCGCATTCTCTAGTAGCTTTATGACCTTCTTATACTGTGGCACCCAAAACTGCCCCCAGCACTGGAGGTGAGGCTGCCCCAGCTTAGAGCAGAGTGGGACAATCCCCTCCCTTGTCCGGCTGGCGAGGCTGTGCCTGATGCCCCCAGGACACACTTGGCCCTCCTGGCTGCCAGGGCACTGCTGGCTCGTGTTCAACTTGCCACTGACCAGGACCCCCAGGGCCCTTTCCACGGCACTGCTCTCCAGCCTCTCATTCCCCAGTCTGTCTGTACCTGCGGGGTGTTCCCATCCCAAGTGCAGAATCTAGGACTTGCCCATGTTAAATTTCATGTGTTTTGTGATTGTCAGTCCCTATGATTGTCAGGATCTCTCTGTGCAGCTTCTCTGCCTTCAGAAGCTCCTCCCAATTTAGTACCATTGTCAAACTTGCGTAGTATCCCTTCCAGTCCTGCATCGAGGTTGTTAATGAAGATGTTGAAGAGCACAGGGCCTAAGATGAAGGTCTGTGGAACTTGGCTAGTGACAGGTCACCAGTCTGATACCACCCCATTCACTGTAACCATTTGTGCCCAACCCGTGAACTATTTCTCACCCATCCCATGATGTGTTTATCCAGCTGTGAGCTGGACATTTTCTCCAGAAGCATCCTGTGAAAGCTTTGCTGACATCCAGAAAGATCACATCACTGGCTTCCCATGTGGTACCTTGTCATAGAAGGAAATTGACAAACAGGACTTGACAAAGATGAAGCTGTGCTGGCTGTGACTGACAACTGCATTGTCCTTCAGGTGTTTTTCAGTAATTCTTGGAATGATCTTCTCCAAAATTTTATCAGGCACTGAAGTAGACTGACAAGCCTATAGTTTAATATTTGTAAAGGCAGGTTAATAACATATCGGTTCGAAGATGTATACTTCAAGTTCCAAACTACACGTTAAATACTTATTTCCATTTTTATTTAGTACATTTATATAACCATTGCTTCTTTTCATAAGTTTTGCATGACAGAACAGCATAGTCAGTTCTTGCCCTGTTTTCCAAACACACAACTGGAAAAAAAATTCATTGCATATGAACTTACTAGCAAGTAGAAGCAGTGTCTATATATTTATATTTCAATTTTGATAATTTCAGCAACTTCTTACAGACATTTCAGTAGATTAGATTAAATAAATTAATATTGCTTTCATCCATTTAGAAACATAATTTACTCTGTTTAACGTCATTTTACAGGCAAAGGGAAAAAAAGTATGATCAGCCAACTTTGTCAGAGTATGAAAGTATTATTTATTAATGAGAAACTTAGTTTTCCTCCAAACACAAAAGTTACTCTTGCAGTTTAAACTACATGTCTCCATAGGCAGTGTTTGGCACTATATTCCATATTTTGCTTCTATTGGAAAACAGTAAGACTAGTAAATGAAATGGTAAAAATAAAATACCCTCGACTCTGTAAAGTCATTATCAACCTTCAGCTACAAAAGTGAGTTTAATACCAAGGAAGCATTATCCCACTGTGTTTAAATTCATCTCTCATAAGTTCAACTTTGCAAGCTGTCTTTATAAGAATGTATTGTATTGGGGATAAATAAAAATATATTATATTGGACTGAAAACTGTGATCTGTACTGTATTTGACATTGTATTATTCTTACCTGTGTTTTATATGCAAGAACTTCATACTGATTTGTATTTAGTCTGTTTAATCACAGTGTATGACGAGGTTGGATGCTGTGGAAGTTGTTAGCTGGTAGTGTTTCTTTTTGTTCAGAATTTAATGTTTTTATGGTGACTGTACATTTTGAAGCATATATTATTCCTTATAAATGCAATAATATTGCTAAGGTTGGTTTTCTAAAAATTAACAATATCCAGTGTATTGAAGGGTTCATCATGGCTTCTGCATATACATATATTCACACCCACTGGTGCCCTGGTCTTTCAGTGTCAGAATGCTTAAAACATCCTTTAGACTTACTTCTTGATGACTGTCTTCATTTTTCATGTGGCGCATGAGGCTTTCTTCAAGACTTTTACCTATGTGTTATGATCTGATTACCTGTTTTGTGATACCTGGTTGTTTTTAACCATATCTCCAACAGTTGACCAAAAGGGGGTGCTAATAGATCAAACAGTTGGATGTGTTGCATAAAGATGTTAAGGAAAAGTTTTTGTGCAATGAATTAAGTCCCAGCTACTGAATTGTGTCAGGTAAATACAAGTTTTCACATCTGTGTATTGTGTAACATTCCGATCACAGCACTGCTCTCTGTGGAAGGCAGAGTCATGCCATGTAAATATGGCAGCTTCTTACCATGTAGGGGTTAAGCATGGGTTACTTAGCAGATATTTAAAGTGGTCAAATTTGTTGAATTTCAGCAACTGAATACAGATATCCAGAACTTCCAAGTTATATAGTCAAGTCAGATGCCTCAATATCCTTTATTCAGATAGCACAAAAAGACGTCCACTGACCACTTTTTTACAGTTTGGTTTCTCCTGTTCAACAGAAATTGTTAACGGTGTCAGCAGAGCTGGGGCCTCTTAACATAAGAAGGGAAGTAGAGACCTAAGTATGTTCCCTGAAACAAGGAACTGCTTTGTCCTTATCCCACTGTGGGCAAAAGTGGTTGAGAGACCTGGTACTGGTATGAATATTGTAGTTCTCCAGTGGACTGAAGAACTTCAGTGGCTCCTTACGGGACCCCTTCATTTGTGTAGCAGGGATGTGGAACCCATTTGTGACTTTGCTAGAACAGCAGGTGGTGGTGGAAGGGTAATGAATGCACACTTCTCATGGAAGACATGTGGTTAGATGATCACAGTGTTGGATTTTTTCAGGACACATGATACCTGCAGAAAGTTTTGAATTCTACAAACACCTATTTTTGCTGGTAGTCCTCATTAATTCATTCCGTGTTTCGGAGTTGATGTAAGAGTTACAAGTATTTAATAAGAAGACCGTGTAGTTTAGTCTTTCCCAAATACCTATTCCTGTCTTCTCTACACAGTTTAAAAGACATTCTACATATCTAGATTTATTGTGAGACCCTAAAATAACAAATGGTAGCCATTATTCATTCTAGATGCAATGTTTGGTTCTATAATGCCTCTCTAAAGAACTATGCCCAGTGGAAGAAAAAGTTACTTTAACCTTTTTAAAGTTCCTAGCACTGAGACCCAGAATTATTATTAAAGTATATTGTTTTGTAGCATATATAAAAGCAAGGTCCATGCTGAAGTAATCAGATTGATGGTAAAGACAAGATTTTGGTATACAGTACTACAATTTAAATGAACTGTAGAGATTAGTATAGTGAAATTATTATAAACTATAGAAAATATTAACTTATAATGTAAAATAATGGTATACGATCATATAGATCAAGTTTAAGGAATTGGGGTTTCCAACACAATGATGTGGGGCGGAGAGAAAATCCTGTTGTAATTATAAGCTAAATGACGTTTAAATGGTGTACTCAGAAGGTAAAGGAGCTGCTATCCTGTGCAAAAGTATATACAAAGTCATAAAGGAGGGAGGTGACTTCATTTAGTAAACCTTAATTTTTGTCTTATAAAATTTTGAAGAGTTTTTGTTTTAAAAGGCTTGCTTTCGTGATAAACCTAGGTTTTTACATTGAAACGCCTGTTTGTGCATCACTAGCAAGCTCACTGTAAGGAAGACATTTGGACAGATTCACAACAGAGCTGCGGCCAGCTTGGAGCCTTGTCACACTTTGTTTATTGGATAATAACCGTGAAGGAAGTTTGTTTGGTACGTGTTTTGAATAGGACATTAATGAGCCTAGAAGATAGCAGGGTGTGTTCTTGCTAGCTACATGTAAAACTTCCTGTGTAATTTCTGAAATTCAGAATTATTTTGCCAATCTATTTGTGATTATTCTAAGTATTCTGTGTATAGTAATTTTAAATCAGAGTTTGATTAATCTTGGAACAGGGTAGAAGTAGAACTTCCTGCTTCTAAGACCTCATCCCAAGATATTTCAAGAGGAAAAAAAAAAAAAAAGCATAAGCAGTCAAAGAGAAGCAAAATGGGGTAATGTATACCCATATTCCATACAGAGACAAAGGAAGAAAGCAGATTACCTTTCCAGAGGCTAGTAATAGAAAAAAGCAGTAGAACCTTGTGAGAATGGAACTGTAAAATGTATGTTTTATACTTCTGCCAGATTATCCATCAGAAAAGCTACGTAAAAGTCAAGGTGGATATGGGGAAAAGCAGATGTTAATGGAGAATTTTGTGAGAATTACTGTACTGTTGAAGATGAAATAAAAGGTTTAAATCAAGTGTTCACTGAAGTGATTTAGATTGCATATTCATTTAATTTGAAGGTAGAATAGATATCATAAAGTTTATACAATTTCTAAGGGGAAGCTTGAGTGATGAAACGGTACTTGCCATTGTGGGAGTTTGAGAAGAGAGGGTTGTGTGAAAGAGGTGTGTTTCCTGGCTCTTTCCTCAGTTTAAGTGCCTGGCATTAGCTACAAACTTGCAATGGAGCCTGTTGAAAATTAAACAGGCATTCTGGGAATCAAGCTACACTTTCTATTAACTTTCAAATAGCAGTACTTCAGTCCACATGACATTTCAGAGTTGCTGGTTTTTCCAAACTCCAGATTACTTTGCTATGAGAGATGCAACAAATGGAAATATCATCAGCCTGTCATCTTTAAAGCAAAACTGGTGTTTTATGTATTTTCATATGGAGGTCTCTTCTCCACTGACTTGAGATTCACTTTCCTAGTCTAGTCCAAAAGCCAGTTTTCAACCACTCTTCAATTAGGAAGTTCTTAGAGAAAGTATGTTCTTTCCAACTCATTGCAGTCCAGCGATGGACAGAAGGTAGCTCATTTAAGAAGTGTACAAGGTTGCAAATTCCAGTAACAGTTGGGTGTTTTCTAGAATTGTGTAGTCAAGAGAAATGTCCTTGAAAAATGATGAAGAGGAGAAATTGACTTAGGTTAGTAAGCTGTCCATCTGCTTTTGAAGAAGAGCTAAAACATCATGGAGAGCTATAAGGTGTGATGCTTGGAAGTTATGCCAGTTGACAGAATCACTTGTGCAAAAAAACGAGCTCCCTCTGCGTAAAATATGGTGGCATCTCAGAAAGAGATTCCACCAGCCCTTTAATCTGGTGGGGTTTTTACCCTGCTTTTCATAATGGCATTAGTAAAATCAATCTCAAATGACGTAATGCTGAGTGAAAATAATTTTCAAGGGCATGGCATTTGTACTTTTCAAAGCTGATTAATGCTTTTTCAGTTTAAAACAGAATAAACTATCCACACTCAACCATATTCAAGCTAACTTGTGCTAAATGTTGTTCATAATTGAATTTATATTACAAGAGAAAGTATGATTTTGAGCAGCCTTTTTATAACGCTTGCAAACACGAATCTTCACATATTGATCAGACCTCTCCACAGAGCAAGTTTCAGACGGCTTCTTGATTCATAGCCTAGATTACTTTTCTTTAGAGAACAAAAGAATTAAATTGCATAATCCAATGTCCTTCTTTGGATAGGCGTTAAGTAGTGTAGTGAACTCTGTATCATATGAAGTTCCAGAATGCCTGCAGAATTCTACTTTGATACTAAAGCTACTGTAGTGAGGGAGAAACTAATTTTCCTGTTACAATGGTTTTTGCCTTATTTAAGGTTGGATATTTTGTGACTTTAGCTACTTAGGTCTGGAACACAAGTGTAATGCTGCTGTTCAGGATGCTCTTAGGATAACTTCTCTCTTGGTGTGTAATTGAATAAGGACCAAGTAACAGCCTATTCTAGTACTGCGGTATCTTCCTGTTATGTTTTTATGATGTATTATTTTACATGTGCAAATTATAAAATAGCAACTGTGTTGAGCCAGAAACTCTATGCTACAGTGATTTTGAACTAACAAAGTAGTTACCTTGAATTTTTATGGTATTGTTGTGCTTCCTCGCACTTGAAAACTTCTGGGTCTTGAAACAAATTAACTTTCCTGACAGATTTTGTCACTTTAAATAGGAATAGATGTGTCTGTCCATGCCTCGAGTTAGGTGATTCTATAAACTTTGTGCTTTGGAGATTTTTTGGAGTTGTTAATGGCAGATGGAAGGTAATTTAGTAGAATGTAATCTTGTGTTGAAAGTGTAGATGTATATTAAATACTTCTGAACTAAACTTTGTTCCTGTTGCTAAGTTTCATGAGATTCTTGTAGAGAAAACTGAATACTTGCATTTTTGTTCCTCACTTTTTTAAAATGGCCTTAATTAAATATGGAGCACACTATTGTCTGCCTGTATTTGTCCAGGGGTTTTGATATGCTTTGTCACAGCCTCCTCCCAGAAGAACTGATGTGTTACAGTCTGGTGAAGTGGTCCATGCAGTGGGTGGGGAACTGGTGGACAGGCAGCACGCAGAGGGTGGTGGTGCATCGCTCCTTTTCACACTGGCAGCCTGTCACAAGTGCGGTCCCCAGGGGTCAACTGTGGGCCCAGCACGGTTTGATTTCTTCAGAAGTCATCTGTGGTGGGATTCTGATAAACCCTGATAAAAGTTTGCTGATGATACCAAACTGAGTGGGGAAGTGGACACTTTGTAAAGGAGGCTCATCCTGCAGGAAGAGCTAGATAGGCTGGAGGAGTGGGGTAACAAGATCCTTATGAAGTTCAACAAGAGCAAGTTGTTGCCGTTGTTCAACCTGGGAAATCATAATTCAGAACTACAGCACAGTCTGGGATTTACCTGACTGGGGAGTAGCTCTGGAGTAAGGGACGTGGGGATCCTGGAGGAAAACAGTCTCAATCTGTGTGAACAGTTGCTCCTGAGCAAAGAGAGGCAACAGATTGCTGGGTTACATCAACAAAAGCATAACCAGCAGAGATGAAGAAGTTATTATCCCACTGTTCTCAGCACTTCTCAGGCCATACCTGCAATACCATATGGACAGATTGGAGAGAGTCCAAAGAAAGGCCACAAAGATTGTTGAACACTGGGTTCCTGCCATTTGAGGAAAGGCTGAAAGAACTGAGTTGGTCCAGTCTTGAGAAGAGAAGACTTAGAGGAGACTTTATCACCATGTTCCAATATTTTAAAAGGTGGTTACACAGAAGGTGGAGACTCCTTTTTTACAGTGAGTCACATGCAAAAGGAGCTAATAGTACAAGTTACTCCTGTGGAGATTTTGGTTAGACACAAGAGGAGAATTTTTCACAATGTAGTTAAGTCAGCTATTGGAACAATCTCCCCAGGGAGGTGGTGGGTTCCTCAGTGTTGGACAGTTCAAAGATTCAGCTGGACAGGGTGCTGGGCCATCTTGTCTAGACCGTGCTTTTGCCAAGAATGGTTGGAACAGATGGTCTTTGAGGTTGCCTTCCAACCTGGTATTCTATCATGAGCTCAGAGAATTAGGTTTCTTGGCTTGTTTCACCTGCTGTTGCATTATTTTGCCAAAAGATGATTTGTACTTAAAGGGCTTAATCCTGACATTAGTGACATAATGTAAGTCAAGGGCAAATTTTACTTGTTAATTCAGTGATGTGGAATTGAGCTCTCTGTTTCCATATGTATCTTACAGATTTAGCATTTATGCAAGAAGATAAATTGTATTTCTTGGAAATGAATAAGACGACCCAAAATGATTTAGAAATGAAGCAAAATAGTTGTGAGTTTTGCCCACTCACAACCAGAAAATTGTGTTTGCAGTATCAGCTTAGGGTCTGTTTAGGCATTTTTTTAGTTTGGTTTGGGTTTTTTTGAATTTGTTCATGTCCTGTTATTGGAGTACAGAATTGGAGCTTTACCATTACAAATAGATTTAGGAGTTTTTTCCTCTGATGCCATCATTTTAAGGATCAGAGTTCCAGAATGCTTGCAGCAGCCTTATATTTTTGTCTGTTCGTGACAAACCAGCTACTGTACATTCATATAGAGCAGTACAGTCCTTGCCACTGGCAGTCTCTCTGTGACAGAGAGCCTGTAGGCTGACATAAAGTGCAGCCTGTTGTGAACTGCTAAGTGGGAGTCTGCCAAAAACTCAGCAGACAGAACTAATTGGGGAGAAAAAGGATTTTTGTGCCCTCATCTCTCCCTCTTCAATTTTTTTTACAAGACGGATATTGTTAAAGTAACTTGTTTATGTAAGATTTGTCTGCCTCTATTTTCTCATTGCATGAATCATTTTTTAACTTCAAGTCTTGCACTGCAGGTCACTGAGCACTTCCACATGGCGGCTGGCGCAGGACCAAACTCGAGACACGCAACTCATCACAGTTGATGAAAAATTGGTAAGGGTTTGCTACTGAACACTGCTATGATACAGCCTTCAGGGTTATTTCTGCACAATAGGCATTCAGTATGGTATTCTGCGTTCTTCTAGGAAAGCTGTATAAATGTGAACTACAAAGCAACAGTCCTTTATACACTTTTAGAAGTGGAACATCAGTAAAACTTAAGTATGTGAATGAATATGGCATTCAAAGTGTTAATTAATGTAAAATGATGAGTATCTTATTTATTATTGTTATATTTTAGTCAAAGATCAGTGTGAGCTGTAATTAATAACAAGTTTGTTCTTTTTGAAATTTATGTGTATTTTCTGTGTAGTGAAATTATACAGAATTTGCCAGCTTCCTGAAATTTTCTTCATTGGTATCCATATTATTAAAGATATTGTGTAAAGAAATATCATGGAAGATTATTGTTACTATGCGCATACACTCTAGCTTTTGAATATGCATGAAGGTTAGATTACAACTGGAAACAAATGCATAACATTCTTCTGCTAATCAGTAGCAGATCAGAAATTTGGCAATCTTCTCTTGTAACTTCTTCCATAATGTGTGGTCTGTTACTCTAGATGCAACCTGACACTTATGTTTACATTATTCAATAGTATAATTTTTGTAAGACTTCTGGGGGGAATGCATCACAGCAGAAGCATGCCTTTCATTGGTTTTCATATCACTTTTGAATCTCCAAGAAAACAATATTCCTATCATATGTACCAGACAGTTCACATTGTATGGCTCTTTTTTGTATCCCTGAAGCTATCCTACCTAAGAAATACTTTATATTTATAAATTGTATGTTTGTAATGATGTGTACAAGTTGAGACAGCTGAAGTTTAACAGGCTGTTGGAAAAAACCCACACTTGCTTTAACAACTCTTTAGGGCTTTTTTCTCTCATGCTTTGTATATAGATATAGCAATAATAATCTACATACAGCTAAAAAAACCCAGTTATTTCCTAAACTTTTTTCTGAATTTAAATTTAACAGTATAATCTTAGATTTAAAAATTAAGGAAAAGTAGTACTTTATTCTAGCAAATATGATTGTCTTGCTAGTATAATTGTGTAACTTGGGATTCAGGAAATCTGTATAGAGATCATGAGTCACTGTGTAAGTAAGATTCAACAAGTCAGTAGACCTGCATTTTCCTAAATGGCTTTTAAATGCACTGTTCTTTAATGTTAAAATATATATGTATATCTAAATACAGCTCTTATAATGCTGGAAAAGTATCATGTTTCCCTGCTGTGACCTTGGGTGATGGATACATAGGTCTGAAAGAGACTACCGTGCGAAGACAGACCCACAAAATAAATACTCTTCCATCTTCCATTTTGAATTTAAATGTATGCTATCCAAAGTTAGTGTTGTATATTACTCTGTCTAGCTATGAGAGTTTATACTTCCAGTTGAGTTTAAGTGAAACTAGCTTGAACTACAGCTATTCAGTTCCCTTAGCGTTATTGTAAATGAACTGTATGTGGAGTGTGTATTTCTAATGTCATTATATGTTGTCATCAAGTTGAAGACTCTCATATCATATTTGCTGAGGTTTTTTGAGATCTTGTAGTAGCAGCCATCAAGTATTTTTATTTTGATGCATAAAATATATCTAAATGATTATTTTATCTTTAATTCTTGAAACATTAGGTTAAATGTTAGACTGAATAGTATTTTCTTAAAATGGTGTGCATGTAGGTCCACATTCTAAATGCAAAAAATCTTTTTTTTCTTTTCTAGATTGTTATAGGACCTGAAACAAAATGACAGAAAATGAGACAGAAATCTACAAAATTTGTAGATTTAGTTAAATTTTGGGAGTAGTTTCCACAATATCGTAGATTCATGTTCTTTTAATGGGCAAAAATTATATCCCATTAGCAAGTAAAATTGTCACAAAAGGAATTCATGTGGTTTTCAACTCTTTCAGCATTAGGAGAAATTCTCTAGACACTGTTAAATCTCATGTTAGAGTACTGTCTTACCTTATTTTAGGTATCTGCAATATATTTCCTAATTTTAAGCGGAAATAATTACAACCAATTAAGACTAATTTAGCATATTGCAGGAGTGTGCTATTAATTAACGTTACAAAGCATAAAACCATTATTTCCTTGCACGTTGTTCTTAAACTGTATTGTGGAAGTTGAAACATAACGTTTAATTTTAGAAGACTCCATCTTTCATATTACAGGTTGTTAGAAATCATTAAATAATATTTTGATGGATTTGTCATCTTTGCCATTTTTTTAAAAAAAATTTTAAAGCTGGACATTACCTCATAGGTGCTTTTGTGTGCATTTCAGAAGGAGCAAGAAGAGGTAGAAAAAGGGATATGGTTATCCTTGTTTGCCATGCTCATCTTGTAACTTACTTTGAAACTGAAGTCTTCTGAGACGTGATAGTTACAAGGCTGGTAGAGTAGTGCTGAGGTTGTTGAAGACTTTTGACTGCATGTTGTAGTGGAATTAATCTGTATTTCCAGTGCTCTTGAAGACCTTGTATTCCTGTGTGTACATACATATGCTAGAACTTGTTCAACAGGATGATTTGGTTCTAGAAGTAGTAAAATATTCCTTATGTTGGGAAAAGCAAGTTAAATAGAAAAGGTATGAGCATCCTGACATTGAATAGTTAGGCGGTAGTTGGTCACTTCCTGACTGCAGCCTAGAGTGTGTTGAATACAACAGAAAAATGAGTTCTAATGAAATAGTAGGAAAACCAGTAGTTTAGACCATATTCGTCACACTAGGAAAAAAGTGTGTCTCTTTAACTGAAAAGGAGTTAAATGCTCAGCTTGTGTAGAATATATCCAAGAAATTATATCTTTGTCTCAATTATTAGGTGTTTTCAGTGAATACTGAATAAAATAACTTTTAATGAACAGTAAAGCCTGAAGAAAATAACATACAAAATGAACAAAACTCAACAAAAATGCAGTTCTTGCATCACATTTTGATTCTCTGGCCACCAATTAGGTCATATTCCAAGAGTCTGGACAAATAGCTGTGTGAAAAGTAGTCTCTCAAGACCCTGCTTGCATTAGGAAACTCAGGCTATAGAGGGCAAAGGCTGTCAGCAGCAAATCTCACTCAGGTAATGTTCCAAATTATTTAACTGTTTATGTGTAGGGTATAAAATACATCATTATGTCATCCTTATAAAAAGTTAAAGTGATTTTACCTGAAATGGGTATTTGAACTGTTCTAATTCCTGCAATTTGTTTCAGTTGTTGTGAGTAGAGTGCATGAATACTGTGTGTAGCTAAAAGTCATCCAGTTCAGCATGTGTGCTTTAAGCAGGCTTCCCAGTCAGTGCTGGTAAGGCTGCATTGTGGATGATTAGCCTGTAGTTAGGCACTTTTGTGGAGGTTGCTCTTTGCAGTTGAAAGGTTCCCACAAATATTTATCTAGAAAAGGACTTTTTTATTGATTAAATGATAATGATACTTCAATAATGTTTCAAAATTAGAACTACTGTCAGAAATTATCCATTGCATTGCTAAAGCAGAATATTCAAATGATAACATATATTCTGTAGCTCAATGCAAAAATTATGGCAAGAGCAGTTATAGGGCTTGGTCACTGGGGAATTGTAGCTACCTCACAGAAGTTTTTATTCTGTATCAGGCCAAGAGAAAATAGGATGAGTTGCTGCACGGGGTTAAGCATTCCAAGCCAATGCTATACAGTGCAGTTTAAATGGTACTAAAGTAATTTTTTCAGCATGGCGAGAACATCTAGGGACAGATTATTACAAGCATGAAAGGCTAAAAAGAATGGTGCTATTGACATTTCATCACCTGTACTGAAGTTGTTTTTTCTATACTGCTAATTAACCTTTTCTAAGTAATGGTTCAGAAGTCTTAGTATTGATCCATAGTAGAGCACCATTTTCCTTCAGATGGTAGACAAACTCTATGTAACTTGCCAAAGATAACTTGTATAAACCAAACTGGGCACAGAAAATCTGAACCTTTATTTGAGGGTGAGCAGTTCGTATTTTTGGAAGGGCACTCAAGATGATCTGAAGATGCTGTATAGTGCAGCAGCCTAGGCCAATGATGTAAGCAGGGAAGGCCACGATGCTGTCAACCTGGATTTTAGTAAATCCTTTCCCATATCTTCCTCCTGAAAAAACAAAAGCCTACTCATGACCTTGTTGGGTGTATGTTTCACTCAGGGGAAGCCTGGATGGCCAGGAGGTAAATTCTGAAAGGCTAAGCCCAGAGAGATGTAGTGAATGGAGTTAAATCCAGACGGTACTGATCGTAAGTGGTATTCCCCAGGGCTCAGTATCAGAGCCAGTCCTTTTTGGTATCCATACTGATGATCTGAACAAGGGGATCGAGTGCATCCTCAAGTCAGTTCGTAGACGCCACCAACTTGGACAGGAGTATTCATCTGCTGGAAGGTAGCAGGGCTCTGTAGAGGCATCTGGACAGGCTGGATAAATGGGCTGAGGCCAATGGTGTGAGGTTCAACAAAACCTAAGTCCTGCTCTTGTGTCACAACAACCCCAGGCAGCACCACAGGCTGGGGCAGGGTGGCTGGAAAGGACCTGGGAGTGCTGGTGACAGCAGCTGAACATGGGCCAGGGTGTGCCCAGGTGGCCAAGAAGGCCAATGGCATCCTGGCCTGGATCAGCAATGGTGTGGCCAGCAGGGCCAGGGCAGGGATTGTCCCCCTGTACTGGGCACTGGTGAGGCCACACCTCGAGGGCTGTGTCCAGCACTGGGCCCCTCAGTGCAGGAAAGACATTGAGGTACTGGGGTGAGTCCAGAGAAGGGCAATGGAGCTGGGGAAGGGTCTGGAGCACAAGTCCTGTGAGGAGCAGCTGAGGGAACTGAGGATGTTCAGCCTGGAGAAAAGGAAGCTCAGAGCACACATTATTGTTCCCTACAACTACTTGAAAGGAGGTTGTAGCCAGGTGGGATTGGTCTCCTTTCCAAAGCAGAAATTGATAGAAGAGGAAATGAGTTGGATATTAGGAAAAATTTCTTCACGGGAAAGGTTTTCAAGCATTGGCTCAGGCTGCCTGGGGGATGTGGTTGAGTTGCCATCCCTGGAGATGTGTAAAAGTTGTGTAGATGTGGCACTTGAGGACATAGTTTGGTGATGGACTTGGCTGTACTGAGTTAACAATTGGATTCAATTATCTTATGGACCTTTGCAGTGATTTCTGTGGTTCTAATAACTGTTGTGAAATTTGTGTCAAGAATCTTAGCAGCTTCCTTTTGGCTGTCTAGAGGTACCATTTAGTGTCTGTTTTAAATCTTTACTACTAGATAATCCAGGAGTAACAGTGTATTAATAGGATTCTCAGAATATGAACCTTTTCCGCAAAAAAGTTGTGGAAACACTCCAGTCCATTTTTTCTAGAAGACTGTGTTATTAGCAAACATCACACGGTGTTTTCAGGATTGAGTCATAGTTTGTTCACCATTCAAATCCCAATTTTGGCTAGGATTAAAAATTACTGAAATTGTATAATCTTTGTTTGATTAAAGAACCGTAGACTTTACTATAATAAACAGTGATAATACTGCAGCTCAAAGTAAAATACACAAACAAGTGAAAAATAGTCTGGAATGATGAAACTTCTTCAAATCTCAGTCTGATAGTCTATAGTGCTATGAAACAACGAACATAGCAAATCAAGCTTTAACATGCATTTTACAGTGTAATCATTGCTTTCCCAAGAACTGAGAGTATATAATACACTTTACTCTGAAAACTAAAGCAGTAATATGTCATAAAATTACGTGTGAGACAATGTGACATTGCATTGAAGACTGTGTGTAGGAGCTGTTTTTGCAACTCAGTGAAGAGAAACACTTGGCAAAGTATGCATTTATTAAGGACAGGCTTACTAGATTTTCTTTTATTGAAACTACTATTTCAGCCAAGAATTCTCCAAGCATTACCACTGTGTTAAATAATAAGGATATAGTGGATGTTCTGTGTTTTGGTTTTTCAAAATGCTGTTAACCCATTGTGGGTTAATTCTTTAAGGGTGAGTTCAAGCCATTCCTAAAGTACCTTAATGGGATAAAATAATTTTCAATAATCTTTTCTTCATTTAATGCACTCTAGCTGCAGTATTTATTCAAGTGGCTACCATAAAGGATTCAATTCAGGACATTGTTCCTCTGTAGATGAGGAATCTAATTTACAAGTTTTTCTGTACTTTATATGTATAGATCTGATAGGGACGTGTCATATTCAAAGCCTCCATGGGACCGGGATGGTAATTTCTGTGGGGATTCAGATGGTTACTCATTCCTTCCCCCTAGCCTCAAATTTTCCTCTTGTGGCTTGTCTTCCCTCTGTTTATTTTTTTTCTCTAAAGTAGATCAGCAGCTTGCATTTTGCTTCAGAATAGTGAAAAATAAATACAAAATAATGAAGCTGTTATGTAACATTAGGCTAATAAAGATTTTTTTTTCCATCCTTTACTTTGCAGATATGTTTTGAGAAACAGTTCCTAGCTTTGCGCAGAGGGGCTTTGCATATGAAGCCTGTGATTTGGAGAAGTACTTTCTTCCATCACAATTGTGTGAAGTAAGCAGGTGCTCAGCTTATTTGAACTGTGTTGTACTTGAGATTCAAGATTTTAAAAAGTGCTTTGTTTGCCTTCGGTCATCTGCAGTTCTGTGTTTGACCGCTTTGATGTTTGAATGATGCTAGAGACTGTTGAAGGTATAAAACTCCATTCTAGAATTATTTCAAAATTAATTGAATTATTTCAACAAAAGTAAAATATTCAAAAGAGAAGACCATTAGGAAGTAAAAACACATGCATATCTACTTTCACAAAAGTGTCCAATCTAAGAGTGGATTTGCATGGAGTTAAATGCTTAAAGGCCTTTACTCTGTGGTCACTGATAGTTTGTTTGTGCATTTTTGCTTCAAAACATAATCTATTAAAAAGTTATTTTTCTATTTTTCTGTTTTACCCTGCACACACTCCCCCATTTCCCGCCACCCCCTCACCCAGTGAAGACTAAGAAATACTACTTCAGGGAGGCAGAAACTTTAACTTAAACAAGCAGATAATGTACAATGTAAGATTTAAAGGGTTTAATGGCTCTGGAGATGGTGATAATCTTTCGTACTTCATGTACACCATTTGAGTCTGCCAGATTATATATTTATTTCTAAACATTAATTTTTTTTGTTTTTTCTAATTGAAATAATTTGACATTTTCTTCTTTACAGTTATGGCTGGTAGTAGCATTTGGGCTAAATTACAATACAAACTCAGGTGTAGTTACCAGTTTAGTTGCGTACATGTTTTCAGTACTGCATATTTACTATATTTTGCTGTTTGGCAATTAAATCCCTCCTCAGTTGGAATATCCTAGCTCAATTCAGTCTGTAGTACTTGCTGCAACTTGTTCTTGTAAGCAGTTGTAGTTTGATGAAGCTTGCAGTGGCTTAGAAAACCCAGCTGGCTGATAAAGTGCTTTCTATAAGAATATCTGCAGGCAACAAGTTACTCCCCATGATAAAGAAGCTTTCTGTAACTGACAGTTCAAGTAAAGAAGTTGCTAGCACCTTTAGCTGTCTTCTAAGAGCAATAAATATTGCTATATTACTAAAGTTCAGTTGAAAATAATTCTGTTCAGTTAGAACAGTGCACATTTTGCACATAGCTCAGAACCCTGTATAAAGTGATAGATCATTGTATCCATGAGGACAATTGCCCTCTCATCCCTATGTAGGTTTATTTTGGGTTTAGTCTGGGTTAAAGGATTTGGATTTTTTTGGTCTGAGAGCCTTTCCTTTTGGTCCATAGTAGTGCTCTCTCTGCTGGCTGCTGGAAGGAGGAGTGTCTGTGATGGAGGTCACACAACTCTTCGGAGTGTCTGTTTTGTCTGGGCTTCATACAGCATTATTGTGCAAAAATTTCAAGGCTTCAATCTAGAGCACTTGGTCGAAGTATGCCTTTTTGAAAAGTGTGTAGACTTTTTTCTTGTCATTTCTACATAGTATTTAATTTTCTATCAAAGAATAATGCTTTTGAAGAGCTTGCTCTGATGGCCAGTCAGAACAAATTAAAGGGGTGTTATTGTGCTGTGTTTAGTTTGGATTCCAAAGGGTTATTCAACATGCAAATACTTACTTGATTTTGTAAGTCTAAATATGCAAACCATGTTTCTAATCTGCTAGGAAGAATAAAAGTAAGTCATTAATACAGCCAAGTAATCAACAGGAGTAAGAAGTAACTTCATTTTTTGAAGCTGTTTTGTTCAATAGTTTTGCTTTTCCATGTTCTCATAAAACAGTACAATTATCTGAACCTTTTCGAAAACACCCAAGTTAGTATCTTATGTTACGAAATATTTCTGTAGATGACATGAATTCTTTTTGTCTTGTCTGGAATAATGAATAAACAATTCCTTGTACAGTGCTCGTCTTTCTGTGCATTCAAATATGTCTTTCTGCATTGCTGTAGTACTAAGTTGTAGACTCAAGCCACAAATGCCAGCCTAAGAAAGGCTAGAAAACCACAAATCCTGAGAAAGTTCCTTGTACAGACGTGAAAGTTGTTTCTAGTCATGAAGTTCTAGCTGAATCATTTTATTAAGTCAGAAAGCAAAAGTTTTCCTTGTCTGGAAAGCCTGGTAATTTCATGGGAGTCCTTGAATATCTTGGTCATGCTGCAAGAGAGTTTGGTGCTTCTTCAGCAGTTCCTCACTCTAGTCAGATCATCAATGATGGAATCAGATGCTTTTCAAATTTTTATGGCATGTTTGTGAGGTATCTTTGAAGTACTTGCATGTCTGTTTTCTCAAACTGGCAAAGTTAACGTGTTAAGTGGGGACGTGGACCATGGAGAGAGCATCTGATGTTCAGATCCAGAGTTTTAATGTGCCATTTAGTTCTTATGTTGTGAAGCAGACACTGTAGGGAAATTGCTTAGTCTCTGGTGTATCTTATTGGCATACTGAGTTCTACTCACTTCAAGTTTAAAGCAAAAGAAAGTCTTTGCTAATGGGAAAATAACTTTTATCCTATTACCTTTTATCCTGAAAATTTGGTTAACAAGTGAGAAGAAGCTGAGCCATAAGGAATTTCTACAAAGTACTGCTAGGGCATACCAAATACAGTATTTTTTTAAAGATGTTTTAATTATGTTGCAGATGTTTTTGAAAAATTATGACTCGTTAGTAATTCAGATTAAAATTTCTGCAGAAGTTGTTGGTTTTCCCCTATAAGTTCATTTTCTAGATGTGCAGATAAATTCATGTAAAAAAATAAGTAACTGTTTTTCTTTGTAGGCCAACATCATCTGTATAAATCATGTACTTGAAGATTTCACTGAGTAGCATGCTAACCAGGCAGAAGCTGTTTTATGATAAATATTGTAGCTCACACTAATATTTTATTTTTTATTCTTCTTGTTTGTATTTGTTCCTAGGACCACATTTTCGTTGCTATGTTGACTCTGAAAGCATTCTTGAGTCAACTCATTCGGGTCTATTAAGTCAGAAGTTGAATATCTTCTTTCTGATGTCTGGTTCCAACACAAATTTTTACTTTTTTATCACCATTTAGTAAACACAGTTGTACATTGTCATTTCCTTTGATTTTTTTTCCCCACAGCAATAGAAAACTGAAAGGAAACATGTAGTGTATCAAGTTGAATTTATTTGATGATGGATTTCTCTCTATTGTATTAGAAAGTATAAGATCATGATTTCTGTCCTATAAATAAAGGCCAAGCATATAGAGGCCAAAGCACTAATTGTTCTCTAGAGAGAACAAGCTAAAACCAGTTGTGAAGTAAAACTAATACATTCTAGTTATGATTCAGCTATTTTAGAGAGAGATTTTTGAAACCATCGATTTTAATTAGCCATATAGATAAATGTAAAGAAACACGTTTTGTCCAGTGGTATAAAGATGTAATTTATTGATAACATTGAAACAGTTGAAGCCCTATCAATCCTTCCCATCCTCACCAGGAAGTAATGACTGTTAGAAAAGAACCTTCTAAAACACGGTTAAGGCTTAAAAGCTATATGCACTAATTAACAAAATACAGTGAACATTTAAGCTGTTAATAGCCGCAACATCCCTGATGCATAGACCTTCAATATGCTAACACTGCGTAACAGTTCTCTATTGTGCATCTCTTTAATGAGGGTAACTGTGTCAGTTCTTTTCTTGCTTCACTACCTGCTGTGTATGGAAATTATGTACACTATTTAGCACTTTCTTTCAACTTTTAAAGTGCATGCATATTACATAGAAGCATTACATCCTGCATTAGGGTCAGGGACAGCTTTTAACAGGTCTAATTTCCTTGTAGTTTCTTAAGTGCAACTTTTCTTCTTCTAAAAAGCATGCCCTAACAGGGATTTTGCTCTAAATTTGCATTTCTTGATTGGGGATTTGCTTCTGTTTTTCTCTCCTATGTCTCACACCACTTGTAACTGTATGGGCAAAGATGTGTTACAGAAATCACTTTCTATATAAAGGAGATGTGAAGAATAGAGAACTTGCATCACAATGAAGGCAGGCATTGGTTGAATTTCTTGATAACTGTTCTTAGTAGCAGACCATACAGTAGTACGACAGAACTGTCAAGCTGAACCTTACAACACTACTTTTTGCCTTTTTTTCACCCTTACCTTTGCTGGGTACCTTTTTTTAATAAACAGAATTGGAAATGGCTTGCTAAATTTTAAACCTTAAGCTTAAATGTTGCTCCATAGCTACCATTCAATAGGGAATTAATTAATTCATAGTTGTGAGGTGCAAGGAGAAGAACACTAGAAAATGCGCGATAATGGAATTTAAATTTTAATATTCTTTGCTCTAGCTTCCAGCCCAACGACATTGTTAGTTAGTTAAAGTTGAATTCACAATTAATGTTTCATACACTGTAGTGACAATCTTTCTTATGACTTCATCATAGAAAATCTTACCAGAGTTATCAGTTCCTAAAATGTTGCTGTACATCTAAATGGATACTCAGCAGCTCAGACCTTAGAATATTTGCTGTCCAGGTTAGATTAGGAACTGACCAAGGTGTTCCTGCCTCACAGCAACTATTCCACTACCTATGTGTAAGTAGTTTCCCAGTTCCCTGCAGGCTCTGAATGTTTTGCTCCCTTGGGTCTTTTGCAGCCTCAATGGATAAGGGAACTTTGAGAAAAAGCTACGTACTTAACATCCATTGAAACCCTTTCCAAAGTCTGAAGATTATGAAACAAGTGGTACTTGAATTTGGGAACTCTACTGGGGCCTTATTTGGAAATTTCCTTGATTGGTGATTTAAAGGAAGCTTTGTATGGTTTTCAGATGGGCATAAAGCAAATCATAATTTTTAATTTTCTTGTTTCTGACAGAATTCCTAAAAAACAGTAGCCTTAAAAAATTCATTTGTCATATGCTTGTGGTTTATTTTTTAAATGCACATAATTTTTAATAGTGTTAAAAGTAAGTACTTTATTAAAATGGCATCAGAAACACACAGAAAATACAGAAATTATTTCCAGTGCATAAGAGTGGCCTGAATCAGATATGAAGACCTCATCCTGAATTGCTGGTTAAGGCTCCATTGGTGTCCATGATCATTGGTGTCCATGATCAAAACTGCATTTTATATACTATAAGTCATCGGTAATGAATAATTCACCAAGATATTATTGAAATACTGTGTTTAGCTTTGCAAGACAATCTGCTTACTGTGACTTATGTTAGGATTATATTGTAAATAATCAGAACTTCAAACTAAATAAATTATGTTTGAAAAACATGCCACCGCTGAACTACGAGTAAACTACAATAGGCTATTTATTTAATAATATATACAAAATGGAACTAACCAGGGGAATAGGTACGAAGTTCTCTATTCCTAGGTAGTGTCTATTTGCTGGTACTTCTGTCTGCTTTCCTTCAAAGCTCTTTGCTGCCTGTTCTCTTGTTTTCCACTGAGAAATGGTAAGAGCAGTTGCTTATGGTAGTACAGCAGAGAACTGTTGCCATAATGTAAATTATGCTAAGATAAATGAGATTGTTTCAATTGTCTGGTTATCCTCTTTTTTTTCCTAAACGCAGGTAAATGAAGACTGCTTCTTTGATTTCAAAGTCTATCATCTAAAAATGTGGCTGTAGTCTTGTTCATCACTAATTTATTTTCTTGCATGTTCTTTAGTCTGAGCATTGCAAATTTCTGGTACAGTGCTTGAAATTTGTGCACTGCAGAAAACTATTTTTCAAAGGCCTCACAAAAAGACCCAGCCAGTTAGGTGTGTGTGCGTGCAAGCAAAAGATTTGCTTACATATGCTTTGATGAGTTCTAGAAAGTATACTTTCTCTAAATATTGTTGGGTTACAAGAAAAAGTAATTTGCAAGGTCTTCTGTAATTCAGACTGTTTTCCATCTTGTTCAAAATAATCATGCTGTTTGTCATTTCATCAGTTTGAAGAACATCACATCTACACTGAAGTCTCTTATGAGTACTAGTAGCAACTTCAGTCTGTTTTTATGAAATATGCTCTTGGGCCTCAACTGCCCCAGCTTTCCTCCATATAATAATAATTTTCTTAATTTCAGATATATGAAAAAAACAAATTGTAAACCCAGCTATTAATTTTCCTTTATTTTTATCTGCTTTTTATTTACTCAAACAACATCTGCACAGCTAAGACATACTGTTACAGGGAAAAAAATACAGTATTAATAAATAATACATTTTTGTTGCTTGTGATTGTTTCTCAGCAGAAAAATTATACCGAACATGAAATAATCTGTCTGTGCTGAAAGTTGGACTTAGGTGTTTCAACTGTTTCAGTTTTAAATTTCTGAAATCTTTACTTGTCCATCAGAATGTAAGCTAAATGATAGGTATTTTTTGCAAGCGTGTCAAGAAAAATGCCTCTCTCTCTTGAGTCTTATCAAGGTACTAAGAGGTGCAAAATCCTAGATTTTTTTTTCTTTCCAGTGTTGTAGTTTAAACTAACAGAAACACAGCCTAGCAGCTTTTCCCATAACTTGCCAGTAATCACTTTTATAAATACCCATTTTCTGTGACTTTTGGAGGAGATGTGAATACAAAATTTGGGGATGTACTGCAGATTTCAAGTCAAGTGTTTGAAAGATGTGAAAGAAGGGCTGGTGAGAAGGATTTTTTCTACTTACTGCAGTAAAGTCACGTTCCAGTTGTTATTCCTGGTTGCTCTTCCCTTGTGTTTTTCTCAAATCACAAATTCAAAGAGATGTTGGTTTAATGGTGTGTGGAATGTGTCATGCCATTTTACTTGTAGTGTCTCACACAAACAAGTATAGAATAATATTAAGCCTGTAAAATATTAGGAAAGTGTTGTGAGCCTTTGCAGCAGGCCAGCAGGGAAGTTCTCAAGGAGTTTTTGCAACTGCAGTGAATGCTCAGACATCATGGTTGCTATAGTATTGCCTCAGCTGTGAAAGACAGACGAATAGAAATGCTGAAGCTACCAGTGCTTGTTTTGGATGCTGACACTTCCTTTGCATAATGGCAATCAGAAATCTGAAAAGTATTATAGTGGACTTAGCTTGATTCCAGTAATGTGAAGGTTTCTGCTTCTGTTAGACCTACTTTTCTCCATTTTCAGTTTCTCTTTAGTTTCTTACAAAACTGCTTGTGAAAAGAGATTTTCTTTAAATGGAAGCTTTCATGAAATCCTTTTTATTATCAAATTCTGTTTCCTGTTTAGAATGTGTGGTTATCTTTTTAAAGATACAGTTCTTTAGGTGCTTTTTTCAGCTTCTTTATTAATCATTCTGCAGGATGGCTACGTAGGAGAAAATGTTCTGAGTAATACCATGTTGTTCACCGTTTACTTTGATAATGCAAAATGATTGTGAAGCCTGAAAGAAAACTGTATCCTGTGTGATACAAAGTTTCCTAAGGGCAAATATGCTTTTTCCCCTTGTTTTGTCTGTAGCTGTTAGGTAAATGTTGCCTGACCATGTTTAGTTCATTCTGCTCTATTTTTCCGCTTGCAATTTACATAGCAGATTCTGTTCTCTTGCATTTCCTTCAAAAATATTGTATTGAAATGTAGAAACATAAATGTTCTGATCCTTACTTACAGTTAAGCAGCTGAGCACATTAAATAAAAAACTCTTTTCACAGCAGCTACTTTGTGGGTATTCTGCAAGATGTTCTGTGCTTTGATATAACAACTTCTAAATAAAGTGAATTGCAACATGAATTTATAGCAAAACTTTACGTACTTAGTCTGGTAAAACATGTTGGAGGTGGGGAAGAGAGCAAGCTGTTGTAAACTCTTATAAAGTACAGAAAACTTCTACTTTCTCTCCATTCTAACAAGTGTAAAACTATTGAGGTTAAGTAGGTGGAGCAACCGGAAGTAATTGCTAAGGCCAGTGGCATTTTTGTTGTTTAATAAAGGCAGAAGCTAATTATTCAGTTTTTATTTAAGTGAAATGATGCCAGAAAGGAGGTTCCTGCAGAGCAGCTGCACTCCTTCAGTGTTACCCTAATTTACCACAGACACAACTGTCACAAATAGAACTTTTAAACTTGATATATAGCCACGAAAGTAAGGAGCCCTTTGTCTGGTATGCATGCAGAAGAACTCCTTTATACAAATCAACCGGCAGATGACGGACAATGATGAAAATTTGATTCTTTGAAGTCATAATGGTCATTGAAATGTGTGAAATTCTGGTATTGAAAAGAGAGCGGCTAGCAAGACTCTGAATCCTGGGTGGTTGCTGGAAGCTTGCTGGGAGGTTTTTCTGTGTTTTGACATCAACTTCCCATTGCTTGTTCCCTGTTTCCTTTATTAAAAAGGAAAAAAAAAAAGTGGGGGGGGAAGTGCTAAACTGTAGGTAGTTAATAGTGGTTATGTACAGTTTCTGTCTTTGTGGTGAAAGAAATGCCGTAGAAGAAACATGACACCTTTATGCACACCTGACCCATCTATTCAAAACCATTTGTTTTCAGAGCTACTTTCAATCATTTTGTCTCTTTCTTTTAATTAGAGAGTTCCATTTCTTGTCCCCTTTGGAATTTGTGCTATTAGTGGAGTACTTAAAAGAAGGAAATTCTCGTTTCCTTTAAAAGTCATCTTATGCTGAATAGCGCTTTCATTGACACGGCCTCTGTGAATCAGTTTTTCTCCTTGCTGCATAGCACATTTCGTTTCTTATTACCCTTTCCAGAACAGTTTTAGCACGCTTTCCACCATGACAAACATACTTAAATAATGTGAGATCATAAAGAAAAACCCCTATGTTTGTAAGTAATTGTACAGGATTTCTTCCATTTAAAAAAAAAAAGTGTTTTGTCCCTTTCAGCTTATTCCAAGAAGAAACAAAATGCCTCAGAAGGAGTATTCAAATTTTCTTGAGTTACCAAAAAAAAAAATCAGTTTGCTATTCAAATAATATATATATTAGGAAAAACATAATGTCAGAATGCACCTTTTAGATGGCAGCCTGTTTTAAAAATGTGGAACGGGGTTGTTAATTTTTAGTAAAGTAAACTCACACAGTTCAAATCTCAAGTCTTTTATATTGTCATCTAACAGCTTTAAGATTTTGAATGCCGAACACCTCACTAGTATCTTAATATGCTAATACAGCAAAATTCATTACGGAACACTTCAAAAAAAAAAAGATAGTAAAGTGAAACCAGCTGTCAGAAATATCTTTGTTTTGGAAAGTTGGTTCACAGGTACTTTCAATGAGAACTTGAACTCAGAACAAAGCACTGAAGACCCAGTAAAGAGTTCAACCCAATGCAGCATAGTTCTTTTCAAGTATTATATTGTTTTAATGGCATTTTGGAGCGGGAGCTTTAGCCCATTGAAATGTCGCTTAAAGGACAGGTTCTTCTGTCACTAGCTGGAGCTGTGTGGATGAAATGATCACAATAGAGTGTTGTAATGCATTTTAAAAGTGTGAGAAATCAGTTTGTCTAGACTAAGAGTGCGCCTACAGGGAATAGGAATCTTAGAGCTTCTGTGCTCTTTAGGTGTCAAGTATGTGATAGATGCCAAGCCTTTTTATTCCATATCTTTGGCAACAGCTCAGCTATGCTACAGTACCTTACATGTCTACAGCAAGCAAAATCAGTGATTTTATGTCAGGACAACTTGAGCTTCAGCAACCAGAAACTCATTGTCCTAACAACTGTCTGTTCAATTGCCAGCTTTTAAAATGGGGAAGATATCAATAAATAATTGCTAGATTCCCAGAAGGTATGGAAACTCTAGCTATAATGAATGTAAGTATGGAGAGCTAGCAACACCATGTAGATATTTCAGTTTTGGAAAGCAGGCAGGTTTTAATTTTGTTTGAAAAGATTTTTATGGGATTAATCCTATATTATTAGTGAAATAACCTTGATTTAGAGCCAGCTGAGTGCCCGAAAAAAAACATGGCTTGGAGGGTTTGTCTGAGGTTTTGGTTTTACTTTCATCCAGATAAACAAGTCTAGGCATTTCTTTGCTATGGTTATCTCATAAATACAGCATTTGCTGGTTTTAACCCTCCTTTTAGATTGTGTTCTATATGCGCTGTGTAATATTTTTATGTTTTTCTGGTGTTAAGTCTTCAAAAGAGAAAATAGTATATGTCCATAATGTCATGGAACATAGTATCTTTATTTTAGTAGTTCCATATTATTCTGGAAGAATTCAAAAACTTCTAAATCTGAAGCATAAAATTCAAAATGGACTTACGAGTTGCTGAGATTAGTAAAAGTAAAAAAATACAATAATTTTGAGCTATTTTGAAGTTTACATATCTGAAAGTGTTTGATGATAACAACCCCAGGATTTTTGCACATACCATATTGTTTGAGAGCAGAAAAAGATTTTTTTGTGAATATTGCTGCCTTTTCTCATGTTTGTTAAATACAGAAATAAAGGCTAATATTTCAGTCTATTTGTAGAAGTAAGCAAGCTGAAACATTGAATCCCCACCAAACTTTACTGCAGGTCAAAACTCCTTTTTGTTAAACAAAGCACTTTGCCTATTTAGATAAGAAAAAATTTAAGCAATTTCCTTCTAAAACTGCCATTTAAGCTTCAGCAGTGAGAAATGCCAGTTTGTCAGAAGGTATTTTTGCATAGGTGTTGCAACATTCCAGTGGTTGGCACTGCTTCTCCTTCATATTACTGCTAGACTGGGTCCTAATGAAAGCATTTATAATGGAATTGTTAAGATACTTTGACAGTTTCTTGTGGTAGTTTGGGTAGAAATGTCAGAAGTTGGAAAGCTAGTGTGGATGCTTGTTTGTTGCCCCTGCTGTCTTAATTGCAAATGCAAGTCAAATGCTTTAAACTTCCTCCCTTTTATAGTTTTGAGGGACTGATCTCCCAAAATTTATTTTCTGAAGTAAAATTGAAAATGAGAACTGCCACATTTCAAAGGATAGTCTGATGACTGCATCAGGAAGTTTTAAGTTTGCCATAAAGCAAAATCCCATAAAGTTAGTAGATACATTTATGTAAAACCACAGTGTTCTATTTAAACTAGTTTCTCTTTTCATTCAAGTCAAGGCAATACTGTCAAGATGAGTTCAATATGCCCAAAGTTTTGCTCCAGTTTTCTGGACTTCTACCAGTTTACTACTTGTTCCTGGAGAGACAGGAGGGGAGGAGAGGGAGGGAGGGAGGCTGAGGAGCTCCCACTAGCCTTTTAAGCATGTAAGGAACAGGAGTAGTTTAGCCCCCTTAGAGATGGATTTGATGTTTGATTTCACTCTTTACTAGGGTGAACTGACAGGTTAATTTTATGTAATTACTGTTTAGTTTTTAGCGAGAATGTTCACTTTAATTATATCAGATGCTGCTGAGGGTAATTTTTCACAGCAATTCTTGTGAGATTTTTCCTTATCTTGCATAGTGTTAAAGTCAGTTAATATTTTTAGGCTGGATTGAAGGATTTATCTTTGTTAGGTTTATTTGGGGAGGCCCTCAACAATGCTCATACCTCCCTACTGGAGGAGAGCATCCTACTACGAATGATATACAATATTACAAATACAGGGGGGTTTTTTTAAGGTTACAATCTCCTACAATTTGTCCTTCACAAATATACTGAAGAATGTTAGCAGTGTCAAATGTCCCCTTCTTGATCTTGAACATCAGCAGAAGAACTGATTGTCAAATGCTGAGTCATAGCTTGAAACATGAAGAGGGGTCAACTTTATGTAATAACTAATAGCTAGAGAAACAAGAGAGCTGAATTCTAGTAGCTGCTCTGCAGTCTCAAACAATCCGTAGCGTATTGTGCAAAAGATACTACCTTCTGCCTCTTTATGCTAAGCATAGCTTCTTGAGTCAGCATAGGTGTTGATGTCTTTTAACCATATACAGAGTTAAGCCCAAGGGAAAACACTTACACTGCAGCACATACTTGGCTGGCAAGTATTTTGGTGAATAGTCCTGTTCATATGAAGTTCAGGTTCCTAATGGAAAGCTAAAATTTTGGAATTTGTCAATGTTTCAGTCTGTGCTCTAATATTTTCCTGAAGGAAGAAAGCTTTTGCACGTTTCCATATTTCCTTTAGCTCATGAAGTTGAAGCAGTCCTGACTTTGCAGCTGTGGACAGAGAAGGATGGGGGGACGTCCTGTTCCTCCTCTGGCACTAGCTATTTTGTAGCTGGAAGATGAGCAGGGTCAGGTAACTGATCCAAGCAAAATCTAACTCAGCCAGGGAAAGCAGAATGACAGCAGCCCTAGCATATATCACCTTCCTTTGTGTTCAGCTGAAATCACAATGTACTTTTCTAAAATTTTTTTCAGCTTTTGTAACTTTACAAATAAAGTATGAAATTATGTAAAAAGCATAAGCAATATTATTTTACAAGCCTCTTACAAACCCTTTTTTAACAAGTCGCATTATGTTTTTCTTAGGATATCACTACTTTAACTGGTGTTCCAGATGAGCACATCAAAACCAGAAAAGTTCACATTTTTGTTCCAGCACGTAATGCAATGCAGTCAGGAGTTAACAATACAAAGAAATGGAAGATGGAATTTGATAACAGGGAGCGCTGGGAGAACCCTTTAATGGGCTGGGCATCTACGTGAGTACTTACTCGATTTGAAAATACTTTTCTTCTATATTCGGCTCTCACTAGTAATCTAAATTTGAAATATCCTTTCTACCTGCCAATCTGATTGTGTTTTAACAGTACTTACAGTAAGTGTTAGTATTTGTTTGTTGTATAATTTATGCTCTCTTAAGTTTGAAAGCAGATTTTTGCTCACAACATCATCTGGAGGAGTTTGAAAAAGATGTTAACAACCAGAAATTTCAATGATTACATTGTGGTAATATTAGTGTGTGTCAGCATCAGGGCCAGAACGTCATTAGCTACATAAAGTAGTAAATCATTCTCAGCTCTCAGTTGTATCTTTTAAACAAAAACAAAAATACTTCCAGATTTTCTTTATCCTGAGCATCTGAAATGAGGAGTCATAACGAATAAAAAAACCACAACAAAACGAGGTATTTAAAATATTAAACTGTTTGTTTAAATATTGACTATATTAGTATTAAAGACTCTTAAATACGCAAAAAATCCAGAAAGGCACTACTCCTAGCTAAATATACTGTAATTTGGAGATGTAATTACAACATGGATGCATTTAATTTTTAGTTATTTTTTTCCTTGTATGAATACACTACCTACATTTCACAGTGTGGTTAGAATTCCTGTAGACTCTGAGAACTATGCCAGCAATTTCTCTGACAATATTGTAATTTTGGTTTGAAGCTGTTCTTCTTTGAGGCATATTCAGAATACTTAATTATTATACATAAACCAAAATCAACCACTAGAGGTTATTTTTCAAACTTCAGAAAGGTAGTATTGAAAATATCTGGTTACAATCATATTAGCACTTATGATCAAGGAATAAAATTCTATGAAAAAAATTTCTAAAACCTTAAACATGAAATAATTTGAGGATGCATTTTTTGAGATTTATTAACATTCTAAATCCAGTCTTTTTTTTTATAATATAAATGTATCCAGAAATTTAGTTCAAAGTAACTCTGAAATCAGGTCTTCCTGTTGCATTGATTTCTCATAAGAATTTGAGGAGGCTCTACATACGTTTTTATTTTGGGGTAGGGAAAGGAATTTCTCATGGGTAAGCAAACTCCAGGTAGGATAAAAGCAAGTGCTCTGTTGAGAATTGACACTGTTAGGCTAAAGGTTTTGCAAATTAGTTTGTATCCGTTCATTTTTAAGGCATTCTTGTAAAAACTTTGTGTTTTGAAATACTCTAGTGTTAGCATTCAACACCTAAAAATACCTAAGAGGTGTTTCCTCTCTTGATTTAATTTTAATTTTAATATTTTAATATTAAAGAGATTTAATAACATCTCTTTTATTTGCAGAGATTTAATTTCTGCAGATTAGATTTCTTACACATCTTTCCCTTTACTATTGAATAATGTAATGGGATTAGTGGATTAGAGTTTTTTAGGGTTTACATATTAAAGCCCTTTTTCTCTGAACTCAATATACTGCTTTACCTGTAGGTCTTTCCTATATTTCTGTCATTTTATGGTCTTGTTTGGGGTTGGGGTTTTTTTGCAGTTCTTGTTTCTTGGCTGTTGGGGTTTTTTTTCAGTGAAAATTATCCAGTTAGAGATCTAAGTAAAATGGACGCATGACATTTTTTTTTAATTGGGAGGTTTTGTTACAAGAATGCCTAAAGACAATTCTTGAGTAAACCTTTTAATATATAGCTGTAAAGAAATGTGGGACATGCAAGGTTTCCATTGTATGAGATGTCATAAGAGAACAAAATGTGGGATCCTATTTTTCAGTGACTGATGAAACAATTGGGAGTAGGCATAGGAAATTCTGCAATACTGGTGCTGCTGACACTACAAGGACGTCATGCTGGACACCCTGAAATCCAGTTTGCTGACATGGATAGCTCATTTATGGAAATAAAGGTTCTTTAGATTGAATGAAAGATGATTCCACATAAAACAGAACAAATCATTTTCTGCACAATTCTCATTTCCCAACTGCTTCTGTCCTGGAAAGCTTTTGCCATATTTGCAGTACTGAGCAGGCACTGGTCCCTCACTATACTTCAGACTTAAAGCTTCTTTGTTCCTTTATAGTAGTGTTGAAAAGATTTTTCTAACCCCAGTCATGGAAGAGAACAACAATAAGCAAAAGTTGTCACCATATTGCAGTACGCTGGGACCATTTGATGTTTCACTGGTCATGTCATGAACTAATTCTGAGTTCCTAATTCACTTACTGCTGTTGTAAGAGAAATCTTTAAACGTCTTTAAGAGAGCCTGTCACAGTGGCTTGCAAAAGTGCAATTTCTGTCTTTATCCTGGGTTTTTTGGTTTGTTTGTTGTGTGGCTTTTGTTTGTTTTTGATTTTATTATTGGGGAATATATTGGCTGTATCGTGAACTCCATTTTTTCCATGTGTACATCAGATAAAATTACACTGTTGTCTTTGCTGGAAGCAAGATTCTGCCTTTTCCCCTCTCCCTTCACCAGTCACAGGCTTTGTCCTTTATTGTAGAGAGTTCAGTGTATCTTCAGTTTTTTCTCTTCATTTATCCTACTAGCTTCAAAGAGAGAACAGCTGAGAGGCAGCTCCTTCAATAGTGTGTTGCAATTTGGTCTTGTCTTTCCACTTGTCTCCCAGGCTCATAGGCAGTGTTGTCTCAGGGAGGCTTTATCTACCTTTGTGTTGCTGCAACCAGTATCTCATTTCTTTAAGACTTAGAACTCCTCTTTTTTTTTTTTTTTTTTTTTATTTTGTTTTTTTAGATTAAAAA
>VZTJ01003662.1:520360-545325 GCA_013397795.1 Orthonyx spaldingii
TTTTTTTTTTTGTGTTCTTAAATTGAGCTTTTAGATCAACAAATAAGGCAATTTCATGTTTTAACTGAACTTTTTAATTTGTTTCAAAAAGCTTTATGGTGTTTCATTGCTTTAAAAAATGCAGTTGAGGAATAGGTGGTCATCTAAAACTAACCACTACGTAATTAATTAGCTAGCAGTTTGCATTTTGGAGCTTCATTTTCAGTTGTGGCCTGTGAGCTGCTTGCTATATAGGAATAAATTGTGGAGGCCATGTGACCTCAGCCAAAGCGGAAGTCTCAATATTTTTTTATGTACTTTTCAATTTCTGGTTAATTTCTTCTTTGCTCACTTAAGTATTCTGCTCTTTTCTCTCTGAGATAATTCTTCTCTTAGCTGTTCTACAGACTCTTGGTCTACTTGAAATGTTCAGAATTGCCTTAAATCTCCTGATCTTACAAAAAAGAGAGGGATCTGACAGATTTAAGTTTAAAAGAGTGTTGCAGAGTACTTAAAATAACCTCAGCAAGTGGTTAGACATGTTTGTCTAGCAACCCAGTTAATTTTTGTGAGTAGTTGTGATGAAAGTTTAACACACTGAAAGAATTAAACAATACTTTGCAGAAAGTAAGTGTTGACCCTGGAAATAATCTCTGAAGGTGTTTTGAATGGTTTATGAGGTGGTCTGCTACAGTAAGCTGTGTAACACAGCATTGGATTTAACATTTGAGAAACAGATATAATTTTTTGTATTTCCAATATGCTTAAAATTGTCATCTGATTCCTTACAGAGCTGATCCTTTATCCAACATGGTTCTTACTTTCTCTACTAAAGAAGATGCCATTGCTTTTGCTGAAAAAAATGGTACGTATTGTATGTATGGGCTATGAGGGGTTCATCCTTTCATAGTCAATCTTGATCTCAAAGTATTAACAACAGAGTAAGTACAGTATTGTAGGAAGGAAGTACCTTCCTTCTATTCAGCAGAATTGGTAGGCCGCTAATGTTGTACATTAGGAGGAGTCAAATGGGAAGGGGGAGTATTTCCAAGGGAGCTGATGACATTGAATCCAAACTTTCCACTCTCTAGAAAGGTGTTTCAGCCATTAATATTAATATGTAATGTTAATATTAAAATGCTTTTGCAAGTATTTTTGTGTTGAATGAGAGCTGAATGAGACCTTGCTCGGGTCTTGGAGGAAAGTTAATACTTTAAGTGTATCGCAGGCGTGGTGTTCCAGCTACATGGCAGTGTGATCTTTGCCTGAAGGCTTAACATGAGCATCTCAGTTCTTACTCAGGGAAACTGTCAGAGCTCTTCTGAATGTTTGATAATAAGAAAAACTAAAATTAAATTACTACCAAGTAAACATGTTGGACTTCATTTATGGCTGTGTTGCAGCACAGATTTCTTGTAAAAGGAACCCAAGAGGATCATCAAGTCTAACTCACTGCTTCTCGCAGGAAAACTAAAAGTAAACCGTGTGAATAAAAGCATCTCCCAGATGCTCACTGAACTCGGACAGGCTTGGTGTCCTGGTCACTTCCCTGGGGAGCCTGTTCCCATGACCAACCACTCTTTCAGTGAATAAGCTTTTCCTATTGTTGAGTCTGGATTTCCCCAGAGTTTCATTCCATTCTTTGTATCTTGTCGCTGGTCACCAGAGAGGAGATCAGCACATCCCTTTGCTGCTCCTCATGAGGAACCTGTAGATTGAGGATGTTATGCCTAACTCTTCCCAGCACTAGAGTCTAAACACATACTCTTGATGATTGTTATTACATGTGAAAAAGAGTAGAAAAGCCAATATGATCACCTAATAATTTTTAAGCTAATGATATATCAGAAGGAATGTATCTGTCAACTTAATTAGTTAGTTAGGCTTGTATTTCCTCACAGAATGCTCATACCAGAAACAGTACCCATGATCTCAGCCTTTTGAATATTCAGCAGTCCTTTTTTGTTTTAGCATGAATTTTTTGCTGCTCTCTTTTCTTTTTTTCCTTTTAAATCAACTCAATTTTCCTTAAAAAGTTAAGGTTGATGCTTAGTCCCTATGGATGTGAAGAAGATTAATTACAATGAGATAAAGCCAGGAATAATGCACATGAAGTGTAAGCTTCTTCAGAAGTCTTCCCTGTGGTCTGCAGCTTTCAATTATATTTAATCTGGGGTAAATAGTAAAGTTCTTTGGTCAGACCAAATTATACAGTTGTTAGATGGTTGATGTTGTGCACCATAAACATGGTAAGTCCTTTAACCTATACATCTAAGAAACTAAACCATTTAATGTGCAATTTATTTGTGCTTTTTAATGGTAAAGGCTAGTATTTAATTTGTCTGTTCCTCTTTGAATGGAACTTTTTTTGGCTTAATAGTCCTAATTTTATTGAAAAATAGGTTCTGTTATGTAAGAAATTAATAGGATCATATTTACATTGAATAATCTGTGTGATTTTATTAGTATTTTTAATTGTTTTGTGAACAAATATTAAATTTGGGAGAATTTGGTATAGTTGCATTTATCCTTCTGTATTGTTCATGTTGTTTCTTGAACAATTCAGCATACAAGAGAAAAAGTTTAATGTAGTGAGCTGCTTATGTCATCTCTTTGTCGATGTTATATTTTGTCCTTTTAGAATGCAGATTAAAGTAAAATACATTTGTTCAGTGTAGAAAGTCTATGCCTTCATTGAGTTAGAAGTTACTCATTGTGTATGAAACCAACTAAACTAAGGCTATGACTTGGTCTTAATATTAGTAGTTCAATATTCACTTAGTTTACACTCTTAATTTGACCATAATTGAGGTGCACCAAACTTCTCTGTAGATAACTGGCTTGCCTGAATTGTGATTTCATTTTTATTTATGCATCAATGTGCATAATATTTTCGGTAGTGATAGCTTCAATATCATATGTAGCTTGAAATACAAATTTTACATTATTAATACTGCTTTTTAAAAGACATTAGAAATTTAGGCACACATTTACACTGGAAGTTAGCTTCTTAACCAAGATAGTATTGAGACATCTAAGTCTAGGAACACAAATACTAACCTCTCTCTGTTCCTCCTATATGAACCACAAATTTTCCATTACAAAATTCCTTAAGAACGTAGAGTTTAATTTCTGAAAATTCTAGATATTGCGGGTTATTTTGGTACAGTTGGTAAACTTAAAAGTTTTTTCTCACCTAAGAACTTAAGGAAATAAGGCAAGCTGTCTTTCTGCTTGCCCCATCTGATGTGTTTTCTAATGTTGGAGTAGCAGTGCTGGATACAGTAACAGGAGACATTGCTGTCCAAAATATTACAGCTGAGGATGGTCTGAGGTCTAGGCAAGGAGGAAACATTTTTAACTGAAAGAAATGAAAAGTTTTGACTGTTGACCTGAATTTTTTTTGCCCTGTCTGACATCACTGAAGCAGTTGTTTAAAAACATACAGCTTAAGTAACAAGGATGGGAGAGTTTTTCTACTCCACAAAAACCTTTAGTCAGGTGGTGAGGGTTTTCTTCCAGAGATGGTGCGATTTGCTTTCTGTCTACTTGGCTTGTATGGCGGGGCTCTGGGCAAGAGTAACTTCCCCCACCATTCTGGTATTTTTATAAAAGTGGCCTCTGCTCTCTGCCGTGAACAACTCAAAGTGCCGGTCTGAAGGAGTCTGTTCCAAAGTGTGGAACCTAATCACATATGGTGGCCTCTTGCAATCATTAGTTAGATTTAACTAACCTTAAACATTTTGGATATATGTGGCAGTCCAAGTCATTGTGCTGGCAGTTGTGAATCTCTTTTCGAGGCACTCGGCCCCTCTCCATCTAGTGTATAAAAAGATGAAGCAATAGCTTGGGGCTGTAGATTCCATTCCAGCAGCCAAGTGTCTCAATGTTAGGTGTTACAATGCTGAATGTTGCAATACCAAAGTCTGTCTCTGGATCTAGTTCTGGCTGTTTACTCAAGCTTGTATTTTTAATCAGAACAGGAGGCAAAAGCCAGTGTTCTCACAGATGGAAAGAATATGTTTTAAAAATCTCTATTCAGTGTTTCTTACAGAGAATAGTTAACTTGGAAATTAGCACTGGTTGAGACTAATAAACATGAAGAAAATGTTTGTGTGACATTTGTGAATATGCAAAATTGAGGCAGTGACATGACAACTTGTGTATCTTACAGAACATTTTGATGTGTAGGTGTATCTTGACTGTTTACTGTGAGCACCTTAAGTATAAAAATTCAGATATATGTTAAACATTTTAGGGCATACAACTTTCAGTTTTAAAATTAAGGAAGAAAAGTACTGTCTTACGAGTATCACTCAAAATTGCATATTGAACCACTTCTAGCTTCAACTGAAGTATCTCAACTTTGAGTGAAATATTGCAGCTAAAGAGACCAAACTTTGGAATACTGAGTGCTGCCCTGGCAACTTTCCAGGCACCTGGAGGCTGCAACCAATTTGCATTTTGATTTACATAAACACTAATGTCTCCACCTCCTCTTTTCTGACATTTTTAAGCATTTCTCTTGCTTAACTATCACATAATTTACTTGTCTTCTATCACTTCATTCCCTTTTCTTTTTACTCGTAATTTTTTATGTTGTTATAAAAAATGTTAAGTATTAAACTTCTTTTTAATGTTGAAGATTTTTCCTTTGCTTTTCTTTTTTTTTGGTCCTTCTACCTTTCTTTTTTTTCTAGCTTTCCAAAGTCTCCACGTCTCCCAGCCTTTGAGACTGATCTTCTGTATGTTATTTTTTTCCATGTTTTTTTCTTATCTTCTTCATTTCCTGTGCCAGCATACACAGAGCCTTATTGCTTCTGTAGTGCTATGGAATTGTGGAGCCATGAACTTACAGGACAGTCAGTCTTCCCTCTTGAGCTTTTCATTGATGACTGTCAAGTTTTTTGCATGGAGATCCGTAGTATGGTCAGGTCTTGCCATCTCACAGAATGGTCATTTGCCACATTTATGTCATTTCATTATTCTCTGTTGCCAACTAGAAAGGAATAGATTAGTGGGTGCCCATGTGGAGAAAAACATATTAAAGTTAAAACCTTTAAGTTATATTTGCTGTATATTGTATGCTGAGCATATAATTCTCATTGTTTCTTGTCTCCCCCTGCCATTGCTCCATAACCTCTAGGCTGGAGTTACGATGTTGAAGAGAAGAAGATTCCAAAACCTAAATCCAAGTCTTATGGTGCCAATTTTTCTTGGAACAAAAGAACAAGAGTGTCTACAAAATAGGTTGGCATTGGCTGTGTGACTGTGAATAAAGTCAGCTGTGCTATATTTATAGTCCATGTATAATACATCTCTTAATCTCCTAATAAATTTGACCTTTAAACTACAGATGCATCTTGTGATGTCTATTTAAAATGTTTTTGATGTCTCCAATTGAACCTGTTACAAACTTCCCTATAAATAGAGGAGATTTGAAGTGTTCATACTTCTAGAAAATTGCTGCACTAGGAATCTATCAAAAGGAATATTTGAAATCATCTGCAACTTTAGAGATTATGATTGATCTTTGATGGTAATATTATATCTACTATCCTGTTTAAACTTCTGAAGTTTAATAAGTTCAATAAGCTTTGCATATACAAAGTCTTTCAATAAAAGCTGGGTTTTTTTCTTTCTATACAAAACAGTTTTGGCAGTTGAAGAGCAAAGGATGGATATAACTCAAGACTGTTCTGTATAAATGAATATTATATAACTCCTTTCTGCTGAAATTAATACTGTCATTATTCCAGAAGCATTCATGACTGGAATAGAAAGCACTGAGTTTTGTTTTGGTTATGGAGGAGGTTTAGTCCAAAAGATTAAGATTGTAGTTGTTTCTTTGTGATGTTCTTGAAAAGTGAAACTAAGCCAGTTAAACATTCACAAGTGAAGTCAGAGTAGTTGGGTGCGTCACACAGTATCAGCATATACTAATTATATAATTATAGTTCTGGGTCTTTATTGCTAGTTACATGTTTATCTGAATTGAGGTTTCCTGTTGCTTAACAGGAGATAGGGTGATAGTATCTCAGCCTTAACAGCAAGTATATGTTCTAAGCTCAGTTTGTCTTATATGGTATTAAATTGCTAGTTTTAAAAATGCACGATGTTATACTTGAAATCTTTGGTTATATATCTTTGGCTGTTGCTTTATTCACTTTAACTTAACAAGTTATGGTATTGACACACAGTCAGTGAAATGTATTACAAATGGGGTGGGTGTACACGTTGTTCCTATGCAACTGAGAGTTTTATTCCAGCTGTCACAAAACATACAGTTGAGACAGCTCTCTCCATATAGACCTAAGTACTGGTGTGAGTGCTGTGCACTAGATTTTAGCTAAAAGAAGACGTAAAACTATCTTGTGTTGCCAAGATTTTATTATTATATAGCATATATTCTTATTTCAGTTTTAACCAGCTCCCAGTATGCTGGCAAGCATTCATTTAAGGCATTGGTTCTGACCCAGTTTCAGCATAATCAACCAGTTGGATGAAGTTGCTATTTTCCTACCACAGACAAAAACTGTTATTCCAATTCATCTTCTGTTGAATTTTGAATGCTGCATTGTGCAGTGGAGCCTTAAGTCCTCCAGGAACGCCAAAGTGCACCAAACTGGAATCTTAACAGGCCAGAATCTACTGCATCTCTTTGTATTCCAGTTCAGCATAATATGCTGATCTTCCTAAGAAGACAGTAATAAGAAAAGCCATTTGTTTGAGTTTTTTTCTTCTGTTTTTCCAAGTAAAGAGCAGCAGTTCTTAATTTAATGATCTTCAGTCTTTATCAGATTATCAAAATGAGAAATCCCCAGATATCTAATGCAGCAGAGACAAAGTTTGGTTTTTGAAATTATACATCCATGGAATTGACTGATTAGTGTTAGATACCTAATATTATCTTTGAACACCTAATTCATGAAACTGTGGTATTTTAATCTATATTACTCAGAAATAGAACCAGAAAGCACAGTTTCACAGAAAGCACAGTTTCTTGTTTCTTTGTTTCCCCTGGAAAGAGAATGGAAATACTTAAAAGGAGAATTTGATAAATCCCCTTCCGTTTCTAAGGAAGAAATCTTTTTTGTTTGTTTCTTCATTTTAAGTGAGTAAGTTCATTATGATTCTGTATTGTTATGCTACCTTGAAGTCTTTAAGTTGTGTTTGAGCCCAGATCTTCTTTTCCTTTGCTCATTTTCCTAGGACTTGGATTTTTTGATCCTGTTGCATGGTTTAAGAATGACCATGGTGACAGTGGGAATAGAGTTGATTATAGTCACTACAGCCTTCAAACCCTAGAAGTAATACTGAGGGCATGAGCTTGGAGAGGATCAGTTGCAGCAGGAATATATCTTAGAGATCAAAAGTTCAATTAGGTACTAAACTTCTTTACCCTTTCATTAATTTACATAAATTATATGTATTAAATTACCCTTTCATAAATTATTGCAACTCTAGGCTGGAACTGAAATTGTACAAGATGATCTGGCTTTTTTAGTTAACTACCTTCAGAAGTGAATGTTTCATAGGTGAACTCCACATTCTTCTACCTACTTCTACCTACTCCACAGTGTGTTGTGATAAGTAAAATTGCTCCTGAACCTTGAATATGTCAAAATACACAACAAGTAAACTACTGTAATTGGCTGTTTATGATGAATGAGATTAGCAGTTCATCTAACTGAGAATTAAAATGCTGAATGAGATTAGAAATTCATTTTGGTGGTAGATGTAGCTGTGCTGCATCCAACTAATCTAACCTTTTAATGGGAGGAATATTTGAAACCTGTGAAAGTAACAAAATCGTTACTGGATAAAGATTGTAAAGCTCACAAGTAAACTAAACATGTTCTTTACCCAGTGGAATTTGGTTGCATCTCAGGTGTCTTGTCATCTTACCTGGCAATAGCAAAAGAGTGTTAAAGAATTGCTAGACAGTTGCGGTATTGCAAAGTGATGTGCCAGAGATGTTATATTTACATTCTTCCACTGAGCTGTGTAGAATTGAGGTGTTTTCTTTACAGTTTTGTAGCTTCCATTATTGTGGACAGCCCTGTGCAAAGAATGAGCTGATTTGAAGTACTTCACGCTTTGGCTTCTGTAGATATGTTATGTGAAGTACTGGAAGCAGCATGCTGCTGCTGGAGACAAAGTCCTTTCCCATTTCTAGCAAACTGTTCCACAGAAGCGCCAGTTTTCTGAAAAAGGCTTATTATCTGTCATTGCTGTCTCAGCCAGCATGTCATAATGAGTTTTGGATTATTCCTGTCAAGTCTTGGTGAAAGTTCCTTCTTCAAAGAAAGAAGCAACAGCATAAGATCTTTTCTCCCATATGCTACTACTTTGTACTCCAGTCAACTACAAGGTATGTGGTATATAGGTTTGGGGTTTTTTTAATGTCTCTTGTCCACTTGAAATTTTCATACATGAGTTTTGAAAGGTTGGCCATTCCAGTAATATAATTACTGCGTAAAACCAAGAATGTTTTGGTGAAAATTTAACTTCACTAAAAAACTACAGTTTCTTTATTTTACCACACATTTGCATTTCCACTTTCCTGACAGCTGATACTAAATGTGCATCCTGCAGGTACCAGGAATACTGGCATCATTCATCATTCCAATTAACTATTTTTTAAATTAATAATAGAGGCCCTGCAATTGTTAAAACCTGTGATGTTATAATGGCACATAAAAAATGTCAGGAAACTAAAAGCACAATTTCAGATTTCTAGCAGAGTATTCCTTAACTGTGCAAATTGATGGATAATTTAAAACAAATCAGACTATTAATGGATACTGTGAAATGGAAAAATTACTTACCCATATATGCAAAGTTTCACCATGTGATAGAAAAGGATAATCTAATTTGGAAATTACCAGCTTTTGCCTGTATTTTCACACTTGTGTAGTTTGGTTTTGACAGATACAGTTGTCTGACTACGTTTAGTTACTGGGGAGGCCAACATATTTTGTTATTCCAAAAAGAAAAAAAAGGTGCAAATAAAGAAACCTGAAATAACCTAAGAAAATAATTTTAGACCGTTGTATAGTAAGTTACGGTATGTCTGGTAAGGCAACTTGCTTTTTCTCATTCCCACATTCTGAAAGGGATTTACATTTAGATGGCACTTGATTAATGCTGGAGTATATCACCAAATTCACAAGGTTATGCTTACAGCAACTTAACAAAAATAGTGGGGAGTGCAAAATAATTTTGAGTTGGTATTAAAATGTTGATTTCAGTGGATGCAAAGTACTGATTCTTCATATCTGTGTTCATCATGATGGAAGGCAGAAAGGTTCCTGTCATGAATGCCTCCTGCACAGAAAAAGTGAATTAACACCTTTTAGGACAAGTTGATTAGAATAAGTACAAATAAGTTGATTAGAATAAGACAATAGCCTTGAAGTAACTGAAATTTGAAACTCTGTAACTATTACCTGTGGTTTAAACATTTTCGTAAAATTCTCTCATCTGAATAACAGCTGACAGGTTCTTTTTTTTACTGGGTTTTCTTTCATTCCTCCCTGCACCTCGAAAATCTCTATAAATAATGCTGTGAACAGATATTATATTAAAATTATGTAAATTTAGCTATTTTAGATATTACTTATTTTCACATTCTTCATAAGAGTTGGTGATTATGGGGACAGGGTGGTTCAAGTAATTCATTTGGATTTACGGAGGGCTTTCAAATTGGTCTGTTACAAAGTTACAGAGAAAGGCAACAGCATACCTGAAGACATAAGTATCTTTTGTCTGAGGAGCAAATCTCTAACATGGAGGAGAGAGAACAGAGGATTAGTATGGGTGGCCACTAAAATCACAAATAATCCAGAGAATACTGTATAATTCACTGGTTTTTAAACAGGCACATCAACAAACTCATGAGAATGCAGCTTAAAAATAAGTAAGTGCATTTTCACATAGCAATTTTTTTAAATTCATTAGCAATTTTTTTACCACCAAAACTAGCTTTACACTAGATTCAAAACAAGGAATGCATGCAATAAAAATCTGCATTTAATATAAAATAGCATCCTTTTCAATAAAATCCCTCAGCTAAAGGGTGCTGGCAGCTAGGAATGGGTATCCTCAGAGTACCCCTATTTTTATGTTCTTTCTTTGTCAGTCACTATCAGCCACTGCCAAAGCTGGGTTTGTTCAGGTGGCTGTCCTAATCTGGCACAGAATGGCTGTTCTTTGTACTATTTGCCAGTATGGTGTTCCAACAATGTATGCTACTGTGTTCTGTCAGTGTTTTGTGATAGTTAAATACATCCTTTATAGTGAAGAAGTGACCACAAATAGTTTCCACTTTGAAGCTGAAGGACATTCCTTGTTGACCATTATGATCTTTAGTGATCATCAGGTTTCTTAAAATGGGTTGTCATACTCAGATACCTATATGTGACCAAATTCCACTGATTCAAGATTATTCTCTAAAACTTCAGGAATACTTAAATGAAGATACATGTACAGTTTTCCTCCTAAAACATTCTGGTAAAACAATGGCTAATGTTGATAAATAACTACAGTTATCCTTAAAAATATGTCACTAAGAAGAAGTGAAGAAAACTGTTTATTCTGGTACTGTGTCTATAAATACTGGAAGGTATTTTAATTTCTGTGTTATTAGGTAGAGAAAATGAGAAAATTCTTATCATGTCTATCAAGTAAAGCAGTTGTCTTTTGGCATGCCTTGCTTGTCTGTTACAGGAATATGTATGCAAAGTTGTAGTCAGTCTACTGAGATGATTTCTATAATTGAATGCAAGCTTGTCATTGCTGCCTTCTTCCTTAACCAGCTAAGGGAAGTCAAACATCACACTGAGAAGTACTGTAAATCTAAAACCAGGACACACTGCTTATTACAAACAGTCCCCAATAAATTCTGTGCTTATTCCAGCACCTTTTTTGATCAGTTCTTGGATACTTCACTATTTTTGTTTAAACAATCCAGTGTTGTTGCCAAATAGTTTTGTCAAAATTACAATCTGCTTATAAATGATATTTATTTTTGCATTCATACCCTTTCCCCCACCTGACCACTTTTATTGCTTCACTTGGGATGTCTGCACTTGAGAAAATATTTTTGAGTAAGACTGGGGAAATGCTGGAGTTACAGTGCCCTTTACATTTCAGACTGTCTTACCCATTACTCTCTTGCATGGATCATTGCAGTTTTAGCTTTTCGATGGTGCATTTTCTGTCTTTCCAGTTTATTACTGGGATATGATAGCAAAGTTCCTTTACCAGTCAACACCCCAAAGTATAGCCTTCAGACATGTAAAATACCTGATTTCTGGAACAGACATAAAGTCTCATTTATAACAATTGAAGGAGTTTCACGGAGATATTATGAAATAAACTACTAAATAAGAGAGTGGGAGGGAAGGAAGGGGACAGGTAATTTCCCATTTCTAAGTATCCTTAGTTTGCAACTGCTCTTTGCAGTTAGGCATAAGACAGAACTTTGGAGCAAAAGATACGTTTGCCTCAACCCAGAGTACTCAACCACAGCCCTGAGAATGCTCAGTAACTAGATTCCACAGGCTGCACTTGCACAGGTGTAACTAAGTGAAATGATTTTAACAAAATTACTTAAAATAACTGAACTATAAAAAAGCAAAACTTGCCACTGTTAATATAATCTAAATTTTAAAAATAACAGTGAATTGGAAACAAGTTTGCTGCAGCCCATCACTGTAACTTGGAGTATAATTTCAAATCCAGAATCTTACAATATCTGAGGATGTTTGCACTTAAACTGGGTTCCTTTAGTAGCAGGCAGATTTGGATTAATTTAGTTAGTGCAGAAATCTGAAGAGGTGAGATGCGCAGAGCTTTAGAAATACCTTTGTGTCTGTTGCCTTTGGTGTGATGTGAATGAAGGCTAAAAGTGTGTGTCTCAGTAGAGAGACTAAGCAAGTTATTGGGGGGAAAACAAAACCCTGAAGGTTTAAATAGCAGCCACCTTCAGCACAGAATTCCCTAGAGCACAAATGGCTGAAGGCTGTCAGAATAAGCAAAGGAACACGACTCAGCAGGCATCCCTGCAAAGCTAGATGGCTGTCTACATTTGCTCCCCTTCAGAAACAGGACCTGGGCTACGTGGAGCCACCATAACAACCTTTTTTTCTTACAAGCACTTACATGACTGTAAACAGAGACCAATTAAATGACTGCCATCTCCACTGTAAACACCTGAAGTTCAATCAATACCACTCTTCATGTCTGAGACATAATTAATGTCTGTTGAATTAACTATCATCTGAGTGATGATGAAACTGTTGGATTTATATCTCTATATCTGAAGCTCCTTGCTTTGCACAACTTAAGACTGAATTGCATACATATTTTTATTTTGTTGTATTATCTCAAGTTCCTTCAGGTTTTAATCCTGCCTGCTTTAAAAATGATGGCTGAAGCATCCTCCGCTGTTACAAAGAATGGCTAAGAAATTATTTTTTTGCTTTTTTTTCCCTCTATACTGGTAGTTTGGTTTGGTGTCAAAAGTCCTGCCTGTGTCTCAAAATTCCATATGCACAGACGCATAGATACAACCAGTGAGTGCAACAGAGGCATGGAAGAAGTTGGGTATACTCAGTTGTCTTGTTCTGACCTCGAAAATAGCATCCTCACTTCGCACCAGTGCCTACCTTTGGATTTCAGCCTGATTAAGAAGCACAAGAGAGAAAAATTGCCACGCCGATATTTGAAATTAAGCCTTTATTTTCCTGAAGAGAGCCAGAAGAACAAATGGAAGATAATACAGGAATTTAATTTCAGGAAGGGCAGGTGACTGACTTTACAACCTGAAATTATTTGAAAGAAAGAGCTGAGATAATTTTTAGTTCCACCCGTGCCTGCTTTCTATACACTGGAAAGCAGGTTATGAGGAAAAGTGGGAAACAAATACAATTACCACTTCTTTTGCTGATTTTTACATGTTAGAACAGAGTAGAAAATAATCAGCACCTGGCTTCACCACCCACCAATCACAGAATGCACCTTAGGAAATTGTCTCAATACCAGGTTTCACTTCTTGCCTCCTTTTCCCACACTACATGATGGCTTATCTTCAAAGCATTCCCATTTCACTATCTTCAGACAATTCTGTTTTGCAGGTGGAAAGCAGCTTTTTGTTTTTCCTCAGCTTTGATCATTACCATATGGTCTTTCATACGTGCTCAGGGTCTCTTTCCAGGATCACTATTTATTTTTCTCACACTGGACCATTTTTCTGACCAATTCTCTATACAAAAAACTACTTAAACACAAAGTGATGTGGTTCTTGGAAGTATTTTGGGTTCCAGACAGAAACAGTTGTATGGTGCCAGGGACATAGATCTGTGGCCTGGCCTGGGGATGAATGTTATCAGGTAGGAGTTCTTATCTCAGAGGAATGTTAACCTAAGACGCAGATATCCATAATAGAAAACAAATGGTGTCACAGAAACAAAAATCCAGTTCTTACTGGCGCCTCTTGGGCCTTTTATTCTTTTCCATAGGCATTGCCTTAAAGATTCACAGTCAGTTTTTGAGTGATGTGGTTCTGTGTGCTCCATTCTGGTGCTGTTTTCTGGAGTTTGGAATTTCTTTTTTGGCCAGTAGGTTCAGCATCCCACATTGGTGCACTTAAATGACCTTCACCATCTCCTGGGGGCATAAAATGGCAGAGTGTAGCCAACTGTCTCATCTGTGATTAGAATTGCTAGTTGTGTCTAGGTACTTAATTCTTTTTATCTGTGGCATATCACTAATCTAGTAGCAGGCTAACTCAAAAAAAGTTTTATTTTTGGACTTAATTTTGATTTTTTTTTATACCTATTACAGCACTGCTGTTTGAATTGTCAGCAATGTAAAAAGTTCTCTGATTCTTGGCAGCTTGGAAATACTCTGTAAAAAATTAAGTAATATTGGGAAATGCTGAGTTGTTGAAATCACTGATTTGTGGAAAAAATCTGGCTGAAGTAAACATTAGTTTTGAAATATTTTGCAACCTGAGAATGATTTCAGATCAAAGCCACAGAACTTGCATGAGAGTAGCCAATAGCAGGAAAGTACAGCCTCTGGAAAGGTGCAGTTAAGGATGTGGCATGTACTGCTGCTACAACCCAGGTGAATTCCCTAACTCTTAGGCTAAGGAATTCCTCTTTTTTGCTGATGCAACTAATACCTGGTTATTTGCACAAAATAGGACTATTCTAGAGAAGTGACTGAAACAAGGACAATAGATACTGATAGATACTCATCTTGTGTAGGAATGACCCAGGTCTGATTTGAAGCCAGAACTTCAGTCTGGATCTTATGTCTCCTAGGAAGCTGCTGTGACTGTTACCGGCTCTAGTTTATTTCTATTTTTTTCTGTTTTCCTTTGCAAGGAACTTCAAAAGCTCCAGGTTTTACTTCCATGCAAGGTCCTCAGGGATAATATTTCCCCACCCACTTCTCATTAATTTAGAGTATCTTCTTTGCCAGATCATAGATAGAATATGCTGCCTCACAATTCTCTGCCAAAATTTTGGCTTAGAATGAAAAAGAAATCCAATTTCTAATGCCATCTCGCTAAACAGAATTTGCAAACTTTGGCTTTTAGAGCATCAATGGGAATCAGTAAAACTTGCTTCAATTTTAGAGAGGTCCCTGGGCAATAATAACCTGAATCTGAGAATACTTAGACATGTGACATGGGGTACATCCATTTCTCTTGAAGCCAGGTTTTGTCTTTGTTATGTGCAAGAGTTTCTGGCCTAGCATCCTGGTTCAGTGACTAAAATATTCTAGCATATCAGGTGGAACAATCCTGTTGCAGTATATATAAGGTTGTTCTCACAACCTTCACCTGCAGTGACGCTGATAAAAAGATTTGCAATCTTATGTTCATCCAAATAAGCTCTCCTTCTGTTTCCCTGAGACCTGGGGAGTCTGAGCAAGTTTCAAGGTTTCTTTGTACTTAATTTAGCAGCAATTAATTCAGGTTCTTATAGTCTCAAAAGAATTACTGTGTGTGCACTCTGCAGTTGTTGAGCCCTTCATTCTTGGCATTATAGGTGAAAGGTACAAAGACTGGTTTTTGACTCCTTTTTTTTCTTAAACTATCATTGTGTGAATATAGGATTCTTTATGAGCATTTTAATTCTACTTCTTGAAAATCAGTTGAAGTGCATCTTACCTTAATTCTGAAGCAAAGTTTCTCCTTAAAGTAGTTCTAGCTTTTCATGACAGTATCTTCATTACTATTAAGAAAATCTCTACTATGAAAACAGGCTGAGAGAATTGTGGCTGCACAGTCTGGAGAAGAGAAGACTTTGGAGAGACCTTAGAACAGTCTTTCAATACCTAAGGGGGCCTACAGGAAAGCTGTGACGGACTTTTCACATGGGCATGTAATGACTGGACAAAGGGGAATCGCTTCAAACAAAGAGTAGTCTTAGACTGGATATTAGGAAGAAATTCTTTACTGTGAGGGTTGTCCAGAGAGGTTGTGGATGTCCCATTCCAGGGGCGTTCAGACTGGATGGGGCTTTGAGCAACCTGGTCTAGTGAAAGGTGTACTGGCAGGGTTGGAACTAGATGATCTTTAAGGTCCCTTCCAACCCAAACCATTCTATGGTTAGAACACTTTACAGTTACTTGGATCTTATCAACACATTCCCAACCCTGGTTGAGGTGCCTGGCTTTGTTGAAAGAGAGAAAGAACAAACCATTTTGCAAGCAGTACTGCAGATTTTCTCCCAAAATGAACCCATATGGATTGCTAACTCAAATGCTCTATGTTAACAGATAGCTAAATGAGAACCCTCTCCCCAGTCAGATAAAGATTTACTTCATAAAAGCTTCTGCAACTTCTTTTGGAAATATTCCCATCTTTGGAGTATGCACTATGCCACCTGTTTATGTATTTATGAAACGCTGCTCCCTGCGGGACAAGTCTGGGTTGTATGCTTATTTTGATAAAGCACTACTTTAATCTTCAGACACTCAGTAATTACCTCCTGCCAATGAAGTTATGTCCAAAAGTAAAATATATTATACCTTTTCTCTCTCATTTCAATTTCCACAAATTAACTGCTCATTGTATTGTATAGATGTAGGCAGTACTCTGCTATTTCAAAGCTTTTAACAGATTCATAAGTGAAGGAGATATCTGGAACTCCATTGAAGGCCATCTAGCAACTCAGGATGAAGTATTCTGACTGTGCATTTATGGCATGTGTGCAACAGGTGAAGAAGCACAAATTGGTATGATTAAATAGTGATCATCAGAGGAGCAACAGGAGTCTTCTTTGAGTGAGTGTTTATGTTTTTCACTGTTGGTACCTTGCAGATGCTAATCCAGTGATAGGAAGTAATGCTTACCATCCAGCTGAATAAAGATTGAAATGCTACTTAATCAAATAAGCTTACGTTCAAATGTTTCCCTAAGGATGTCCAACTGGTTTGATGTCTGCATACTGTTAACCAGCTCTTGGTATTCTGTCTACATCCCGTCCCATTTTATCCACAGCTGAACTGTAATTCCAAGTAGGTGGTGCTCGTTCAATAATAACTAAGGATACATAAATTATTCTTCCTTTCAGGGATCTTCACAATTCTGCTCAGTGAATGGACATCATATTAGCTCCAGCAAGGTGGTTCAGAGTGGCTATCCAAGACTGATTCTTTCTTGAATAACTGTTCTGGTCAGTCAGTATGCATAACAGAAAATTTGTAATATATTGCAAAGCCGTTTTAGCTCTGGAATTTCTTATGTTCAAGGGAAAATAGGGTTTCCCATTGCTGCATGCGTGGCAGCATCATCAAGGTGCTGGTGAACACATAGAATGAGCTGGGTTAGTAGAAGTTACTGTTCTTCCTCCAAAAAACGTCTTACTCATCATAAATCTAATTGTAGAATTAAAGGTTGACTTTATACATCTGGAAGCAATAAAAGAAGTGGCCTATACTCTCTAAGTGTCAAGACTGAGGATAGAAGGTGGTGAATGATGTCTTAGAAAGCTAAGCAGGGTCCCTACTGCACGTTGTCCAATCTCTCACATTGCTTTCGGAATGGTACCAAAAAATATCAATGATAAGTAAGTTGCTGAGATGTTTTTTATGCCATCTGGCACAGAATGCTATGACTCTGACCTCACATCTTCAGCATCATTCCCCAAGGACCAAATCTGGATATGTTCCCAACGTGCCTACATGCTGGAGTTAGAATGAAAACCTAAATGAAGTGGTTATTACAAACCTGCATCCCCAGAAGCTAGAACTTACTCTTCTAGCTGATGAACTGGTGAAATAGAATCTAGGAGATTTTAGTACAAGAGAATTAGGAGTGCCTACATTGAAAAAAAAACCAAAACACATCTCTGCAAACCACACGTTCTCAGAATGTTCAGGCAAAGCGCATGTGGAGCCGTTCACAATGCTTAATGTTCCTTAGGGTATCAAACATTTTCCAACTAGTCACCGTCATAGAGGTTCAACAACTCTTTGGTGAACTTAAATAACAAGAGTCATAGGTCTTGAGGGACCTGGAATCAATCACAGCCAACCATGGGTGATATATATGCTGCTGCTGTTGTCTACAAAAATATCTGCTGTAAATCCAGGTACAGTATAAAGGAGAAAAATGAAACCAAACCAAAAAACACCCCAACCATCATGGAGGATAATATGTGAGAGTAAAATTGGAAAAATTAAACATGTCACCAGTGTTCCAACCATGGCCTTAGCAACAGGACATTTTGAAGAGAAACTACCTAGTGGATCCTAGAAAGTAAGCACTGCCTAACTCCATGTATAAAGGCAGAAAACAGACAAGACTGTTAACTCCATTATGAAAATAGGACAGGAACCTCTGTGACTACAGATCTGACAATCAAGGTCCTCTTAAACAACTGAGCAGAAACAAGTAAGGATTTTTTTCAATATCATGAAAATTCTGCCCCAATATCCCATCACTTTCTATGGCCGTTTTCTGATGCTTCAAAAGAAAGTAACCCTGTCTACCTTCATTCCCCAAAAGCTAAATCATACACTGAAGGCAAATGTAAATCTGGCCCCTGCAGGTAAACAGCTGGCAGTATTAAAGTATTTAAAACATGGTGCAAAAAAGATATATGGAAATGCAGTCTCCTTTCAAGGCTCTGTTACAGATACAAGAAGTTAACCACCCAAAGATACAAATCACAAGTTTTAGCTTTGAACAACATGCTCACTTCTACCCTGTCATCAAGTCCCACTCACACACTTGAGAGTTGCTAGCATGAAACATTTTATTCCTTGTGGACATTATTTCAAATACTACTCCAAAATGGCTTATCTTCAAAATTCTATTCTAATTTCCAGACTAATTTTATTTATAACCAGTTCATGCACCTTTCCACTTAGGTGCTTTAACCAATATTCCCTCTCTGGTAAGGGCTTTCTGAATTAAAATACATAATCAGATTCCTTTCTAGGCTTTGATTACAAACTAAACACATCAAACTCTTTCTTTAATCTTCTCTCAGGCCAATGCCTTGTCATTTGCCAAATCATTTTGGTAGCCATTGCTTTAATTTCTTTCATCTATAAATCATGCCCAATGCAAAGCCAAAACATTACTCAGAATGGGAATTGTAATTGGTTGTTGTCATTAGAGGTGATGAAATGTGTTTCTGCCACAAAGTGCAGTTAACCCTAACCAGCATTTGATTAAGTATGAAAGATCACAGCCTAAAATTTTTCTCAGGAGCAGAAAATGTCATAAATTTGGCAGTGACTTGCAAATCAGATTCTGAAGTAGGGAGTCCAGAATACCAGTCTGGTCAATCTGTCAAATGGAGACACTGAAAATTTTCATCTAAACTGGGAAAAATAAACTGCTGCTCTGATTTTTATTGTTGTTTTCAAGAAGTAATTTGTAACTCGTTAACAACTTGTGATCAAACATGGAATTGATTGAGTAGTTTTTAACTGTCTTCTGATAGCACTGAAATACTTTGGGTTTAGCGATTTTGTTTCAATGTGTGAGACATGTCCAGAAACCTAGGCTAGAATAAATAAATACGTACATAAAAAAAATCTTAAAACAGATAGCCATTTAGAGCATTGAAACTACTGACGTTAGGTCTCCTTTTTTCACTTTCTTTATTGAGTTGGTATTATTTTCAAAGAAAATTCTATCATCAGTTGCCCTAAAAATGTTATCACCTCTCTCTACAAACTTTGTCTTATAAACTTCAAGACAACGAGAGAATCAACTGAATATAGTCAATAAATAACAAATGGGAGTTGTTTTCTTACTAGAGCAATGGTGCCAGTGGTGGTGATTGGTCTACTAGTATTTACCTTCCATTTGCAACACAGTTTGCCAATCTGATGATTATTTGTGTGTAGTCACAAATAAGATAGATGAAGGAGAAAGGGAAGTTATTCATCAAGACTGCAAACTGCAACGTGACAGTGGTCAATGTAGATCAGGATTGCAACTGTTGAAACAAATGCTGATTTGGTAAGCCCAAATTGTTTAGGAAAGGCAATGTGTTAAGATATTCCTTTGATAGCTTTACTGTTCTGTTCCTTATTTAAGGGCTGAAGAAAGACTGCTCACTTTAAAAAGCGCAAACTTTACTTGAAAGCATATTTCCTTAATCACTTAACTGCAACTTAACCTTAGAGCTAAGAACACCACCATAACTGAATATGTAGGTTTCAATGAAATTAATATTAACAATCCAGTTAAGGCATCAAGCTGCCAGTTTCCAGCGGATAAAGGCTTTACCTTCTTCCACAACAGTAGCAACACTTTCTTCTAAAAGAAGCCAAGTATGTAAGCAAAGTAAATTTTTCATCAAATTTGCATCCAAATCCAGGCAAAGTTCAGTTTTTGTCAGACTGCCAAACAGTATGTGAGCTTTAGCTTGAAATTCCAAAGTTCTGTGACAAAATTTATTCTTTGAACTTGCTAGTTTTCAAAAACTGACAACGGTAATATACTGAACAGGTTACTATGTAGTACATAGCTATTTTAATTAGACAGCTGCTTTACTTTACAGTTTTTAGGAACTTTAAATGCATTGCCATATAATTTCTTGAGGTAGCTTTTTACAGAAGGAGATGCCAGGTGAGATACACATAGGTATATATTCTAGTTTGGATAAGGGAAGGGAAGAGAAACAAGGGTGAACAATTAGACTTGATAATCTCAAAAATCTTTTCCAACCTAAACAATTCTATGAATTGCTGAGACTTGGCTGTATCCACAAAACATTCCATTCTGTTCTGGCATTGAAGTGGGTTTGGAAACTGCCTATCAATCAGGTGGTATTCACAACACTTTTGTTTTGTGTGTCCACGTTTTAAAATTGTATCAAGAAATCAAATGGTTGCTTATCACAGATGTAAGGTATTAAACCTGCATGTTTCAAAGTTTCATGGTACTGACACTGGCCACTTTGGAAGGCAATGAGAAATAAATGCATGATGAAGTAGGTATGCACAGAAAAGCGATTTCTCTTTTTTTACTGAGATGCAGGGGCTATATTTTGCCACAAAATACTGTTTTTAAGAGTGTTTCAGTGAAGAGGAATGTATTGCTCCTTGCACAGAAAGAGCTGTTGGAGAGAGATTAATTATCTGAGTTGTTAGAAATAACCCTTGACTATCATATGAAATAGCAGCATACAAACAATGGAAATAAAAAGATAAGAATAAAATGCACTGTGTTAGCTAACCAATCCTCATCCAAAGTCCCCATTGTCATTAAGGGCAAACTGAAGGATTCCAGAAGTGAGACAAATTTCTACAGATGAAATCATCAAAAGAGGCCACCAGTGGCTGCTCATGGTTGAATGATGAAGTTGCTGCTGTGTTTTTGAACATGGTATCTTGAAGAGCATTCAGAGCTGGTAGACTAGAAGTAGCAAGTGTATTCATCCCATTGCTCTTACATCATCTGCCAAGAAAACATCTGGCCTAAGCCATCAAGACAGCACTGCCTTTCAAAACAGTGCACCAGCAAGCATTCTTTTCTTTATGCATTTCATGTGTGATTAAAACTGAGTTGTTGGTACTATGGACCATAATAACTTCTCAGCAAGCCCCATACCAGAAAAAGATAGAAAATGCTGTAGTGAAAAACAGACCCCGTGAGTGCCTTCAACATGGCGGGGAGCAGGACCCATCTTTTCAATCCAGCGTGGTAAAACAGTTAATAAAAAAAGCAATGGTAACTCAACAGAGTATTGCCTGTCCCTTGTGTTCTTTTCTACCTGGTGTTTTTATTGTTGGATGTATCTGATGCCTTTCTCAGGAGGCATGAGAGAGCTTGTGCCAAGATGGAGTGATCTTAACCAGGCAAGGATCAGTCTGAGCCTCTTTAATTCTTAATGTGAAAGAAGCTCCATGCCAGTCAGCGTTATTGTTGTAAAATACCTGTCAGGTGCACAAGGTTAAGAAAAGGACCATGCCAAAGATCATTCCCACAAAATTAAGAATTCATCAATGTCTGTAGTCTGAGCAAACTGAGAATAAAGGATGCCTCTTACCCAGGAGACTGTTCCCACCAGAGCTGTATAAACCTTGCTCAGTCTTTGTTGTTGTGCCTCAAATGGAGGTTGTAACCTGGTAGAGGTCTCCAAGAACTGAGGAAACGTGTAACACATTTCCGTAGACGTGGAGGCTTTTAAGGCATAAATATCTCAGCCAGTTGCTGTGGATGGGTGTAGCTGTGCAATAACCATCCCCAGGGATTTCAGTGGCTGTCCCAGAGCTAGCAGAGATGAGCATTAAGTGACATGCACTTCCCATTAGAGAGTCACAAGGTAATGAGTATTTTTTACATTCCAATGTATAACAACAAATTAACCTCATCCTGATAATATTATCTGTATAATTCATAGTCTGTACTCTTCTTGTTTTGCTCAATACTGTTTTTTAAAGCCTCCATTGCTTGACATACTTACACGCACAAGTCTGCTACAAATCTTTCTGTTGAATGCCCTGCCACTGTACAGCGCCATTACAAGGAAGATTTTGTCACAGTTTCTGGTATTAAAATCCACTTTCTCAGAAATAAATCAAATGCTGCTAAAAAAGTCTCAACAAATGCTCTTAGTCTTTGGACTGGCAATATGCAAGTAACAATTAAAGCAGGCATGATTACTTAGTAGGAAGATGTACAATGCTTCCAAAATAAAATACCTTTGGGCAGGGAGAGGCATATTTCTTTGACATATTCTGAAAAAAGGTGACATATAATTCAGGTCTATCATTTTAGCTGCTATGCTACTATACTACTGCATTACTGCTGTACTGGAGATAAGTTGTGATTTCCAAATAAGTCAGTAATTGAAACTTTTGTGTAGAATATGAATCCTGTGTGGATTCTTGAACACATCACAAGTCTCTACTGCAGTGACACAGAGAACTACACTTTGCCAAGAGAATAATGGCAATTTACTCTTCTATTAGAAAATATGTCCAACGTGAAAATTGAAGTTTTATCGTAGCTCCTGGCTCTTGTAATACAATATATAGCAGTAGCTCTGAAACCCCAGTGGTTGTAGCTCTGAGTTGTCCTTTTATTACTTTGCACAAGCTCTCTTTTAGAACTGTGAGGAGGGGTTAGAAATGTAAACAAAAAATCAAGTGGTCAAGGATACCTATATAGATACATCCATTTTCAAGTCCAGACTTCAGTTTCGACTCCCAGTGTAAGACAACTGCCAGATTCTGCTGCTTTTTGTGCATTGTGTGGTCCACAGCTCCTGTTTGCATCACTGTTGCAGTGGAATAACAGAAAATGTAACTATTTCTATATTGGCTAACAAAGACTCAAGACCTCTAAAATAGAATTTACGAAACAAATAAACAAATAAATTTAAAGTATTACCAGCAAAATTAGATTGGAGCCAAGAATTCCAAAGAGCCAATAAAGTAAAGCGGTTTATGAAAAATCACAAATATTTTTTTAAAATCTGATATTAAAAGGGTGTTAAAGTCCAGCTGAGTATATGATTGGACAAATTTAGAACTCTATTAGATGTTCTATGTAATGATTCCTGCATCTTCTGGGTGTTTGTCTTGCTGGCTTTGAAACAACACTCTTATTTGAGCTTATATGCATCTCAGTGAATCACAGAAAGCCCATAAGGTCCATAAAGATGAAACAAACCACCCCACTCTATTCTATGCTCCCAAAACACTTCACAGCAGATCAAAATGGTCTAATATTAAATTTCAGAATGCTGAATCTGTTTGCAAGTCGATATAGATTTTTCCAGCAAAAATTACACTCACTTTCCCAGAGTTCTTTTATACTCAAGCAGAGGTAGAATCTCCTCTAGAGCAGTTACTCATTATGTAACTTCATGCCACACAGATGAATAGATACCCTAATTTTTTTCAACCTTCAAACATTACAAGCAAGCCTTTCAGAGAAACACAGAACACATAAATAATTTTATTCTTTTAATTGGCAGACTCATGACTTTGATTTTTCTGTTGGACTTTGAGGTTGTAAGCAAAATTCAGTTCCCTTTTCTTTATACTGTGTGCATATGAATGTCAGGAATCAAACTTCCTTTGAGCTTTGCAACAAAGAGTGAAATGTTATTGGAACATATTGTCCTAAGAATCATTGCAAAACATGATGATCCCCAATAGAAATGAGTATTAATGGTCTTGCAGTGTTTCTAAATATTTTCTTCTGCCAAAAGTTTACGTATGTTTTCCTGATACTGACAAGGAAAACATTGTTGAATTTAATAAATACCTAGATTAAATGTTAAATTTACCATCATTTTCACTTATTCATCTGTTAGTTGTTCTGATCCAAGGAATGACTGCTGGCAGTTATTTAATACATCAGTTATTCTAATGATACACATTAGATAATAACTTCACCTTATCAGGAATACACATTTCTGAATCTCTTGATCCACTGAAGGCTGATAATTGGAATTTTTTTAGGAAACATGAGAAAAAGATGGAGAATAAAGTAGTAATTTAGCTCTTTTCAAGCTATATTTGTGCTTCTGGAAAAATGGTGTGGGTTTCAACAGACCATTTTGGTTAAAGCAGCATCCTTTTAGTCACAGATTGCAGCTTTAGATTAAATAATTTTATTTGTTTTAGGACATGTGTATGAACTCTGCATATGTAGAAAGATTAAATAAGAAGGAATTGAAGAAAGTAAGACAGAGGCAGGAATGTAATGAACTTTTTTTCTCAATCTTTGGAATTTCTAATGGGTTTTTCTGAATGCAACACAGATCCAGGATGGATAAACTGGTGAAAATGGAACATAATGGTCACAATAACCCCAAGTAGCACTACTGATGCGAGGAAGAGTGGCTGGAAAATTGCCCATGGAAAAAGGACCTGGTGACAGCAGCTGAACATGAGCCAGGGTGTGCCCAGGTGGCCAAGAAGGCCAATGGCATCCTGGCCTGGATCAGCAATGGTGTGGCCAGCAGGGCCAGGGCAGGGATTGTCCCCCTGTACTGGGCACTGGTGAGGCCACACCTCGAGTGCTGTGTCCAGCTCTGGGCCCCTCACTCCAAGAAAGACATTGAGGGGCTGGAGTGAGTCCAGAGAAGGGCAATGGAGCTGGGGAAGGGTCTGGAGCACAAGTCCTGTGAGGAGCAGCTGAGGGAGCTGGGGGTATTTAGCCTGGAGAAAAGGAGGCTTGGGGTGACCTTTTCACTCTCCACAACTGCCTGAAAGGAGGCTGTGGCCAGGTGGGTGTCAGCCTCCTCTCCCAGGTAATAGCTGATAGGATGAGAGGACGTGGAGCCATTGCAAGCTCTGCCAGAGGAGTTTTTAATGGAAATTTAAGAAAAATTTGTTCATGGAAAGGATTTTCAAGCACTGGACCAAGTTGCTTAGGGAAGTGGTGGAGTTACCCTACCTGGAGGTACTTAAAACACATGTAGATGTGGCATGTGGGAACATGGTTTAGTGGTAGACTTGGCAGTGCTGGGTTAACAGTA
>VZTJ01003662.1:545402-795807 GCA_013397795.1 Orthonyx spaldingii
GGGGGGTGTCCCTACCTTTTTTTTTAAGGCAGGAATTTGCATGGAAATTGAGAAAGAATCTTGGTTCCAAAATTAGTTATATACTGTAATCCCATAGGATTTCACAGAAGTACCACTTAAGGCTGCACGTCAGGAAGGTCGTGGCCTTAATTAGCATAGTCTAGTAAGCACAAACAAAATGTTCCAAACCTCATGTTTGACTTATGTCTATAAAAAAAGAGTAAGCTGTGAAGAAATACAACTCAAATGACTTAAAGGAAAAGCACTGGAGATTAAACCTCTTGGTAGATGATGAAAGGCCTGAATGGAAATGTAGATGAGAGAAGACCAGAGCAATTAGCAGTACTAAAGTAGTTACAACTATGGAAAGGTGTGACATAATGTGAGTATAGATGCCATAAGGGCTATAAACAGATCAGTTATCCTTAACTGGGAACACAAACCAGACAGGAAAACAAACAAAAAAATAGAGCAACAGGCAGGGAAAAAGAGTAGGAAAAGGACATGGGCAATAAAGGTAGAAAAAGAAGAGAAAAAGAAAGGTAGGACAGCAATCTTGTTTTACAATGAGGCAACTGATACCAGTTCATTTTTCACTCTGGGGTGGGGAGGCAGTTTGAAAGGTGGGGAGTGTGGTGGAGACTGCATGGGAAAAGAAACTGTAGAATGATATTTAGGGGAGACATTTTAAGGTCATTCATTTCTGTGTATTGGCAGTAATCCATCGTGGAGAACAGACAGCTACTGTAGTTGTTAGTAAAGATAAATGTCATTGAATTATAGATGAATATAATGGAAAAACTTCATGTCTAGCCATTGTGTAAAATTAGGAGTGGGACAGACTGGCTGTGTGGGCTTGGTGAATGCCAGGTGTGTGGGTGAGTCGTGAGCATTGGGAAAGGGTGTCTTATTCAAGTGGTCTATTCAGCTCTTACACCAGCACTGTAATGTCATTATTTTTTTCCTGCTCTGTCTGCTGAGTACAAACCAAAGAATAGTAAACACTAAGTACCTTAGTGACTATCTCAGCACGTCCATATGTTTCTCCTTGCATGTTCAATGCAGTGGGAGAGGGGAAATGACTCACCTTTAATGTGGTGATTGTTCATAAAGGCCAGTGTAATCACACCTGCTAACGACACGACACTGCACTGGGTCACAATGTACAACATGCGAGCCAGCCTCAACCAGTCATTCAGAGATCACAACTGATTAAGTATTAAAGTCTGTGTCTGTCTCTTCTGACATAAAAAAATTTCTTTACCTAAAATACATTATTTTAATAGGTGAACATCTACTTGCCAGTAGTGTGAACAAAGTCATAGTGGAGGTGTTTCACCCTCTATGCTGGTGCTATAAAGCTATTACTTTCCAAGTACCATTTTCAGCCTATTCTCACCTTTGGCTGTTTCCCCCCCACACTATTCTTTGCATCACACACTATTTGTCCTTCCGCATGCATGTTTGAGAATGACACAGCCACTTTTCCAGCAACTTGGTTCTTCTGTCATAACCATTATATGTGTTAATACCCCGTTTGCTGCAGATAGCACTGTCCTAATACAAAATTGAGCTTACAAAGCTACCACGTGTTGTGCTTTTTGTGAAAAATGACCAATTGAAACAACTGGTCTACTCAGACAGGAGACTGATAAAGAACAGTTGGAGAATGAACTACACACAGCCAGCCATTAAAGGCAGAATTATATAAAAATTATGAAGGCCTATTATCTACAAACATAGCTTAAGAACCCAAACATATTGAAACATATTCACTACTGGCATACTTAAAGAACTAACTGAAAAACTATTATAATTTCTAGTGCGGTTTCTGCATGTTTGAGTAAATACATCTGGTTTAACAGTAGCTAGTAGGAAGAAACAAGGAGTAATCTGGATTACATTAGTAAAAAAATCATCTTAAATTCCTTTAAAAGAAAAACCCTACAAACTGAATAATATCACTTCTTTTTGCTGGAACAGCACAGACAGAGAATTACAAACAGTGTTTGGGAGTGGATAGCTTAGATGAAGCATATTCCCCTCTCTAACATTCAAGGTGAGATTTGGTAGACATTTCCAGGGTGCATCTACCAGATTAGGACACAAGCAAACATTCCCTGCAGGCTGACCATTGCCACCTCCTCCTGTTACTCCTTCATCCTGGGGACAGGACAGTCACCTCATGTGTTTAAAACTTGAAATAATTTGCAGCCGCTCCCTGACCATTTCTGCTTGGCTTTGATTCCGCTTGAAAGTGAGAAAGGAAATACTGGTGTGTGATTTGAGTAGGGACACACTTCTTTCACGCTTCTCACTCTGATTTATGGTAGAAACAAATCCACTGTCCCTCTGTCTGTGATTGTCAGATATTCAAATATCACTCATAGAAAAGGAACATAAGAGATGTATAGAATATAGAAAAGTAAACACCACAATTATATTATTATAGCAAAACAGGGGAGGTGGAAGGAAAGAGATGCCACCTCAATATAGGGAAATTCCTTATCTACAAGCTAGTGCAAACTAGAAGACTACCCAAGGAGCTATCACGATATGATGCCTATATGTTTCACATAACCTTCCCAAGATATTTGCTGTCAGAGACAGTTGAGATGCATCACTGCCTTTACATGCTGCATGTATTCTTTATGCTCACAGATTTAGTTTCTCAGATCTTGATTTTGCCTCCACAATAATTACCTCTCAAAACCACACCCTCCCCAGTATGATCCTCAGGATGCAATTCCTAGGAACTCAAGCAAAGAGGCCTCTTTCCTTCCAGTCAGACCCATTCCCTCGTATCAGAGGAATACAGTCACTTGGCTCCAGTTCCAACATATATTATCACTTATTCCTGACATGAACACTTCACAATCTGTGCCACTTTCCGGACACTCAGCCACCCTCTGCTTCTATGATTCAACTTCTGAAGGTCGCCGCCAGCCTGAACGCCTCCTCTGTGACAGCTACACAGTGTGTCCAACACGCTATAGGAACTACCCAGGGAAGAATAAGGTTCATATCTATGACATGGTCAACTCTTGGATCTTGCATAACGCAGCCAACTCAACTAAAATTGGCAAAAAATAACCTGCAAATGAAGGAAAACATGGATCTACACATTTACGCTTCTAATCTACACTACGGCAAATACAGTTTACCCCAAACCCGACCAACCTGGAAGAGAGTACTCCATTGTATGCTCTGGTTACAGAAGACAAACACACCTGCTATTTCCTACCTTCTTGCATAAGCATTCTGAACAGCTCCATCACAGAAGAAACCCCTGCCACATTCTTCCCCAACCACCTAAATGTTGGCCTGCACCTAAAACAAGGTCCACGCTGGGCTGCATTCAGTCCTTTGTGCTGCCCCACCTACTGGTGTTAACGTAAGAGCTGCTCCCAAACCAGCAGAACCTGGCATGGCAGGAGTTAATGGGGCGATGGGGAGGGGAGGGTGAGACTAAAGAAAATAGCCCGACACTCTTCCCAGCTTGTTTGATGGAGATGCGACCTGGCAGCATTGAAAAGCTTCAAGATTAATGGAGAAAAGGCGGAATCTGACAGCTTTTCCGCTGGTTTCACTCCTCCTGGGTGGGCCGATTGCTCTTGAATGTCACTTGCTACTTAATCTTGTGTATCTGAAACAGACTGATGTGTTTGGGGAGCCCTGCTTGCTCTGTATAGACATCAATTGGCAAGGCAGATAAAAGGAAACTGCATTGAATTACTCTCTTATGCCTTTTATAGAGCACTTTCTGACTACAAAATAATTAGTAGCCTCATCCAACGAAACCCATCGTGGCTAGGGTGCTCGTTAGACACCAAAAGTGAGGAGGAGAAAGTATTGCTTACTCACTTACAGCTCCTTCCTAGAGCTACCATCAAACCAAGACATGTTTATACTCAAATGAAAACATCTGTAGCTAATATTGTCACTTAATATCACCTCACTGTCTGTGGGATGCTTGCATTGATTTTATTTCTGAATGATTATTTCTGCTTGCATGTTGAAGATTCACTGCAGAGTTAACAATTTATGTGCTACATTCTTTCACTGCCAAGCAGAAAAAAAACCCTTAAGTACTCTTTTAAAATGTAATACATCTCCCACTCAGTGAATATGATACATTCTCCCTTGTAGTATATAAGGGAGGGCATGGGAGACTAAAATGTAAGGGGTTTTTTTCCTCCATCTGCGGTGAAATCAGATGGCGACTGTCTTGCAAAAGACATTTGATTCTTTTTTTAATCTCAGAATTTCAAGTCAAGTTCTTCCATGTCTTTCACCCGTCATACTATTTACAGCAGCCTAGATATAGCAGCAAAATAAAAAAAGCAGCCTCTGATAGTTAGTAAAATTTGCTTCCTGCCCCAAAATGATTCTCATGCTATAAATCTGAGTTTCTCCCTATTTGTTACTAAAACTTCATTTGGAGCTGTGCTAGTGGTATAGCACAAAGCTGACATAGCTTTTCAAATCTGCAGTCAGCAACACAGGCAAAACGCTGGCAGTGTGTGAACTGAAAGTTAACATTTTAACTTTCTAAGCATCTGAATATTTAGGAGTGCTTTATTGCCACACAAAGTAGCTCCTGCCCTGTGATAGACAATTGTCTGAAATACATGCACTGACCCAATTTGACACAGGATGTATCTATCACAAAATTCTTTATTTTCCTTTTCAAACAACAAAAATAATCAGAGTTTAGTCTTAAAATGGTGGACTGTGTAACACCACCTTCTAAGTAAGGAAAAGTATCCCAGATTAAACATCAGCACCACCATTGTATTTCAACTGGCACCTAAAAACCAGTTAGTAGGAGATGACTCTGCCTTAGAAATTATGTAGACCTCTTCAGTTGGCAGTGGGAGGGAAATAGCTCTGTTCTGCACAGTTTTTTACAATATTTTTCCTCAGATTTAAGTAGCCTTTTATAGGAAGAAAATGTGATTTTACACATATAACAAGGTGGAGGAATAGCAGTGATTTCACTGGGTTTTTTTCAATCCATCTAATGTCTATGCCCTTCATAGGAAGATAGAAGATGTACACTGAATAACAAATCACTAAAGAGAAAGCATCACTAAACTCTGGTATTATATTTATTTACTAGTGTTTTTTAATAGGGGAATCTGCAGACACTTTACTGCTTTTAAATGAGCAGCTGTTATTTTCTGATTTTTTCTGTTTCAGCTGCATGGGACTACGAACATCCTAACATCTAATTTAAAATCTTTAAAAATGTTAAAAGTTGTTTGAGAGATTTAAAGTAGTAAAAACTTCATAAAGTCCAACTGTTGATTTTTTTAAATGTTGGGCTAATTATTATGTTTTAATAAATGAAGCATAGTAACACATTTAAAGTCAAAACATATAAATATTTTCACAGTTTTCTCATATTGACATTTCAAAGTTCAGATTAATTCTCCTCTTTGAGTTTGTTCCATGCATTTCTTAGCATTAAACCTCTAACAAAGCCTGTAAGAAGGTAAAAAGAGCAACCAAACTTAGTTATGATAATTTATAGAAAATTGGTTCCATATCAAGTATATGTTCACTTTATGTAGATTCAGGGGTGAACAAAGAAACACTAATGAAAAAGAGGCTATTAGAACCTTCTGGCAATATTGTGAAAAACAAGCAGCATGACATCCTAGAAACTAAAGTGTCTTCACATCATTTCCCTTCCCCCTCAACCAAAAGGATGACATTTGCATTGTTAAAAAATACACAGGAATTTAAAGACATTTACTAAATTTTGTTGAAGGCTCTTAAACAAAATTCTTTCGGTAAATGTAGTCCAGCCAATTTATATACACTATTTGTCAGAATAAATCTTAATCTTTCCATATTTGGCTTTGTTTGCTAAACTTGTTTAAGATTTTTAAGAGCACTGATCAAATTCTACATGCACATTTAACTTCACCAGTTAAGCTCATGAGACCTGGCAGAAAGGAAGGTGAGCATGTGTACAACTGCTTACAGGACCCAGATCTTACAAGTAAAACAACCTGAAGCAAACTATTCTATTCTTTTTAAGGATTAAGACAAGACATTCTCTGTTAATTACGTGCATATACTTTATCTGTAAAATGTATCACTTGTTAACATCATACCAATGTTTTAACAAAGAGTAGGGGATGCAGTTCAAACTGTAGGTAATTAATACAAAACTGCTTTACAATTTATTGTCACATTTGGCCACAAAATGGAATTTCTTGTCTAAAGATTCTTAGTGCAACATATTGCAACAATGCTTTGATTTGCAGCCTAGTTCAAAGTACTTGAAATCATGGGTCACTAACACAATACACCACAGCATTCCCTGCGAGTCCTATTCCCTGCTATTTCGGTGCAGCGTTTGTTCCTACTTCCTAGCAGGATCCAGGCTTAGTGTCTTGTAAGCCACTGATGTGTGCAAATATACACACACACGTGCATAAAACAAAAACCAGAAAGAGCTTTGTTTTCCTTCTGCTGCTATTCCACATGAAGATGCAATCACAAACCAAGAATGCCTGGATGAACAACACTGGTGGTAAGCTTAAATGGCAGACAAAGTCTGATCTGTTTAGACTTTTATATTACTACAGAAAAACAAGAGACTTCCAAGGCTGAGTTAGGCTTCGCAGTGACACAGCCAAGGGCAACAGAGTTGTTGTCTGGAATTGTATGGTCAAATGGAAGGAGGCCCCTCCACATGCACCTCACAGCCCCTGTGCAGTCTTCACTCCACTGCCCAGTGCAGACATGACAACCTGTTGCAAATGTTGTTCCTGTAAAGAAAAAGCAAACATATTTTTTTTCAGCCCCACTGCTCTATATTGAAACCCATTGCTGATTTCAAACTCCTGAAGGTTGATAAATCTAAAGTAGAACTTGTACTGTTGCAAACACCTTTGGCTATTATTCTGATCTGGAAGCTGCTGAAGTGAGATGACCTTCAGGATCCTGTCCTATCCCTTCAATTCCAATTTCATTATGTCATAGTGAGATAAGAAGGAGACAAAGTGATCAGGGTGCAAGAACTACTTTCTCTTTTTCCTGACGGGAATGTGCAGTTATGAAAACAAAGGGCATACTCATAACATGGTGCTTTACAAAGCTAAGACAATATTGTAGTCAATAACATTTTTTCTCAAAACTGCTTCATTGCAAGAACTCCACAAGAAAAACTTTCCCTCTGCAAAATGGGCCAAAATTTCGTTTTACCATTTTTTAAACATTTTTCAGACATTTTTCATGACCCCAAAGTATTACTTTTCCCTGCGCTTCGTCCTCAAAAAACTTACTGATATTTATTTCAACTAAACAGTTTAAAATGTGCTAGCTTTTTCCAGGAGTTTCAAGGCAAAGTTGTTCCCTAATATTAAAAAAAAAAAAGAAAGATAGCGTTACAAGTGTAGGAGGAATGACGCAGTCATGGCTGAAATGCGTGTTAGAGCCAAGACACAGCATCACATAAACACAGATGGGCTGCAGGGTCCCAGACAGGACCCGGAGCTGAGGAAACCCCAAGTGGTGTCCTCTGGGCCTCCTCATGTTCCATGTGTGACAGAAGGCAGCACGTCACAACCACTGGAAGGGAATCAGGGCTGAGGGAAAGGTTTGGGCACATTTGACCCTCATTCAGCAGGAGAGAAAGCAACGCTAATGCAACACCTCTCATCTTCCAAGCAGGGGACTGGCTGACAGTCCTTGCAGGAGATCCAGCCTACTGGAGTGGGGCAGCATGAAGGTGCTGGGTTTGGAGAAAACCGTTGCTGTGGCCCATTTGTGTAATTGTTGAGATAGAGGATGGGTAAGTGTGGGTCTGTCAGAGGAAAAAGTAAAAACTTGAGAAGACTAGGAAGGGGGTTTAAGCAGATAGGCTGTGCATCACCAAGCACCCCTTAAGTTTTTGCAACATAAGCCAAAACATCACTTGATTCCATAGATGTGAGAGAGTTCTGAGACAATTAACAGGTTTCCCCACACAAGCATTTATGTAGAAATTTAAAAAACTAAATACAATATATGTAATTGTCCTAAGACACACTATTTTTTGGTCAAGATTTGGACCAAGTGGGAAGATAACCAGGACCTGGCAACACTTGATTTTTTGCAAAACCGCCCTCATGCTCCCATAACTCCTAAGGCTGGGATTTTTTCTATCATACTTTCAAAGGGCCCCAGCCTATATCCTAGGTCTTAGCTCTCATAGTGCTGTTTTGGAAATACAAATTAAACCTCCTTTCTCATGAGTGCCAGGGAAGCAGGGCTCTTGCAGCCAGGTTTAGGAGCCCTTGCCCAGGTCCTGCAGCTGCTCTGCTCCTTTTGAGGCCCAGCGTGTGATCCAATATGCTTGACTCTGCTCCTGGCCACAGGCTGCACTCAGATGGTCGCTTTCCAACCCCCTGCTGCCTGACTCCATGGAGGAGTAGAGGGAGCACGCCTTGTAATTCAATTACCTCCTCCCTATGGGGAAAGGAGAGGAGGTAAGAGGCAAGTCAGAAGACAGAAAACAAAAGGTTGAGCAACTGCCTGCAGCAAAATAGGGAATTCCACGAGGGAATGCTGAATTTGGTGGCACCCTGATGAAATGCCAAATTACGTAGCCATTGCCTTGCTGAGCACAGGGGCCCTGAGCCTCAGGGAACAGGATTAACATAAATTGGATCAATTCACACAAGTTAGAGGCATTGTTTCAGATTCTCATTGGAGTCACGCACATGACATTGCAATGGATTACACCATATATTTTTAAGTTCTTCTTCAAAACTAAAAGTGTTGTTTGTTTGTGTTCCCCTCTGAACAAAATTGTAAATTCCATTGCTATGAAATACATGGAGCTATTTTAACAAATTGTTACTGGACGTAAACTATTGCCAGTCATCTAATGGATTATTGATGATACTTTGATTAGGCTGGCCACTTTACTGAGACCAACTGTCAGTGAATCATATCTTGTCTAATTTTAAAATCCTTAACTCATTAACCTCTTTCTCCTCTCCTCTCTTACTTTGCATCTATATTTATATATATTTATCTATCTATATGTATTTACTACAGCTACATATCTTTTTCACATTAGCTTAATTTTACTGATAGCCCATAGTCCAGCCAGAGCCATCTGCAGTGCTGTTTCAATGCATACTGGTTCAAAAACCTCCCACATTGCAAAGCTGTGATGCAGTGAAAACTCCCAGCACTGGGCCCAGTTTTCTGAAGTGTGGCTGGGTTAATGCTGCAACCACGGATTTTGTCCCGTCTGCAGCTACGGTGAAGCCAGCATGCATTTCACACTATGTGTTGTGACCAGTACGACAGAAGTGTTCTGATGCACATCAAATTAAGTGAATGAGCCAGGGGTGATCTTGTTCTTACTTCAGAGACAGCTAAGACAAACTGCTGCAACTGCTGCAGTTCTAAGATGTTCTGTGAACAGTCATTTATCTGAAAAAGAGCTTCCCACTGCTCAAGGGTATCTTCCTCAAAGTAGGAAGCAGTGTCATGTCAGAGGCTGGACATCAACATCAGGTTTTACAACAAATTATTTTTACTGTGTACTGTGAAAGCAGGTGAGCTGCAGCCACACCTGAGGGGACATGAAGAACAGCGTAAAGTGCATGACATTTGTGCTTAATACTTGATATTTAACACTTCTGGAAGGATCATTTCCCTGTTTTCAGTTGTAAACCTTGGCTGGAAAATATTTGATTTGAGGTAGGGAGAAGCCCATTGCTCAACAATTTTCTGTTAGTTTTGTAGTTTTAGAAATGATATTGGTTATTCTTTTCTCAGTCCCTGAGTAATCTTAGAGTTACCTATCTGGTGAAGTGCCTCTTTCCCTTTATCTCATTGCTGAGTTTTCACAATCAGCTTCATTCACTTTTCTTCATGATTCATGGTGTTTTATCTTCCAGGAGCAGAAGTAAGGCAGTTCTGGGATACACACTGATGAGACTGGTTCTTCTGGTCATCTGCCAAAGCTTGTGGTTATCCAGTTTCAGAAGACAGTGAAAATCATGGCTGTTTATATCAGCCTTTCATTAAATTTACAGCAACCTCTAGAGTTTATTAATTTAAGGTAGTTGCCTAAGTTAGAGTCCTATGTTTATCTCTGTTCCCATTACTATTCAATACCTTAAAGGTGTTGTGAGAAGACGCTATTCCTGCTCTCATACCTTCCTATCGTTCCTCACTGATGCTCACATTTTGTCTATTCCAGCTTCCACTCTTTCAGCAGCCACACAATGGCTTTTTATTTTATAAACAGAGAAATTTTGTTACTCCCAGAACATATGATCACAGTTATGTTCTCAGTGCCTGAAAAGGTGGTCTGTGATGGCTTTGCTGGCAAACTCATAGCTTTGATTAGTGATGGTGAGATGTTAAATCCCCATTACATTAACCTACATTCTGTCTCAAGCACTTGGCATACCACCAGGCCTTGCAGAACAGAATTTCTTTTCTTTCTCTTTTCCCCAAGTTTCCAGGACAGCCTGGAAGGGCAGCTGGCTCTGCCTTGGTGTATTAGAGGCACAGTGGATACTCATCTGGTTGTTTGACAGAATTGGGCAAAGGTGCAGAGGAGCAGCAGCACGGTACAGAAAGCTCTGATGAGCACTGGGACAAAATAGAGGGAGTTTCTCATATGCCTGAAATCTGCTTTTGGTATAAAGTGTTCCTGGTTTTGTTCACTTGTCTCGCTGATGTGCTTCGCCTGCTCTTGATGCCTTCTTACTCTTCTTTTCTTCCTCCTCTCCTCACCACTCTCTTCTGCTCTTTTCTACACCCTCTTTCCCACCTGCATCCTCTATGTCCTTTTTCCACCTCTTCTAGAGTTATCCTGTGTGAGGAACAGCCAATATTTGGACTTCATGTGCAGTCCCTCATGCCAAGCATCTGGTGCCAAAGCAAATGTCTGGTTAAAATGCTGGTCTGGCTTTGGGCTGGTGAGTGCTACACAATGGGCTAAGAACTGCTGGATGTTTGACTGGGGCTTGGCAGCAGCACCTGGGACACCTCTGCCCTCCCCAGCTCTCCATGCCTCCCCTCTTCATTACTCATGTCCCATGGACAGAGCAAGTTCTTACCTTCCAGCCTGGGGACAGAGGAGAGACCATCTTCCCTTTCCATGGTGTGGAATTTTAGAGGACACCTTTGATTAATTGTTTGATAAAAAGCTATCTTGTCCAGATATTTTTGCCAGAAAATCAGAAATTGTTTTCCTGATTTTTTTATGCCTACTAGCAAAATTGAACAGGAGAGAATAAAATCATTTTACATACTTTCCTCACTCCTTTTGTCAGGCATAGTCTGTTTCATACCACTTTTATTAATAACATTATTACTGATAGTGGATGAATTATCTGATAATCACAGCAGGGTTTTTAGGATTTTTGACCTTTAAAAACATGCCTCAATTTCCCACTACAGAACTATTTCACAGGCTGATCAGAAAGTAGGGTCTGCTCTTTGAACTGGTTTTTTTTTAATTAATCTGGTATGCAAACAAATTAAATCAATAAATTTAAGTCTGACACACTGATTTATTCTCAAGAGCAAGGTCTCACTTTGTAATATTGCTTGAGAAGACTGTGATTCCTCCTCAGTTTTATTTTCTGAGTTCCAGACAGAGGTCATATAAAAATAGTAACATATATAAAAAGATGTTTTTTCTTCAAGCCATTATTCTTAATTGCACACATCCTTGAACCATCCTTTTTCTTCTCAATATTTACACCAGCCTAATGTTTGTGCGCTATTATCATCTCTCCTATCAGTCTCATAGCTCCACATGACTAACTCCCCTAATCTTCATGGCAGGGAGGAGCAGTGGAGATTGCAATTGTTGTGTATCCCCTGGCAGCCTGACAGACGAAACAATCCCCACACAAGGCTCCGCTATCAGCCGGCTCCCCTCATTACCTGGCAGCGAACTGGCCGCCTCTGAGAGGCTGCTGGCGGATGAGAGACTCTGCCGTGGCAGCCTCAGATGGGCTCAGGCCAGATTCCTGACTCCCCTGCTGGTTTCAGCTCAGCAGTTTTACAGCTAACTAATTTTACAAGTGTCTTGCACTGATTGCACACATGCAATTGCACAGTGAGTTGGGTCAGGGGACTCATCTGGCTGAAAAGCAATGTGGAAAAAGGACAGTGGTGCAAAAGAGAAGGAGAAAGGCAAAGCACTCAGCAGTGTAAACTGTGGAGGAACATGTGCTGGCCAGAGTGGCTCGGCCTCTGCTGAAAGTCACTGGTGGCAGACTGTTCTCCTCCATCTGCAAGAAACCTTCCCCCAGTGCCAGCCCATGTGGATGGGGCAGATTCCCCACCCATAACTTTTAACGTGGAAGGAAAATGGCATTCCACAATAGGATATGGAACTACTGTTTAATATCACAATAGATGTAGCTCAGGTAAGAACTGACTGCTTACACTGCTGGCATAGTTCTTTGAGAGGGACTCCCACAGAGGCCACACGGCTCTTCTTCCACAAAGTAACAGTTTAGTGTGGAAAAAGCACCTCTCTACTTCTTTACAGAGGGGCTATTTAGGTGTTTCCATTCCCTTAGAGCAAGACAGTCCTAGCAATAATGCTACTGACCTGGATGTTCCTACCAAAAAAATTATGTTGGACAAAGCACTGCACCACTGCTCTCCACATCTCAAGAGAAGGTGGACTTTCTCCAAACAGTGACTCCAACTGTCTCAGTTTTGACAGAATGGGACAGTTGTGGCTAAGGAAAGAGGCCAGGTCCCCAAAAGTCCCAGTTTCTCCAGCTTATATAACAACAGCTAAAGCCCACTAGTTTACTTTCTGATGGTTCAAAGCGAGCATATATCGAGCCCGTTAATAATACAAGGATGTCCAAGAAAAACTGGGAGAAAAGCATTAGGAAAAAAATCCCTAAAACCTCCCAAAGAATCTAATCATGATAGGGTGAGAAAAGAATGTGGCTGTGGATTGATGGATGATGTGCAGATATTTTTTGTTAGAGACTTATGAAACAAGTAGAAAGTCCAGATGTTTCAGAGACAGTAAATAGTTCAATATTTCTGAAATGGGTGTTGTCAAGGGAGAAAGTTAACACTGAGATGCCCAAATAGGTTATATCTTCTGCTTGGCTTTATTAGTTGGTCTAGCTGAGGTTTTCTTCTATAAAGAAAAGGATTTTGACCTTCACCTAAGCAATTATTTTTTTGTTTATATCAGCTAAATGCATCAGACTGGCAGTTGTAGCAAAATTGGATCCTATTGTAGGACCTCATTGTTGCTCCACATGACCAGGGGAGTGGTACAAATAGCATGATTGTGGTCTGGTGTAATCTTCAGTCCAGTTTTATCTGTATTGCAGAAACCCAGAGGTTGGACATTTCACTCAAAGGCACAGAAATTGCTCTATACTCACACATTTCTAACTTAAAAGGTCACTTCCTGTCCCCCTCCCAGGTCCTTATATTTTTGCACCTAGCCAATTTAGCTTGGAAGCAGACATTGTTCTGCACTTTTACTATCCCCATCTTTTGTTTTCCACTGTCAGTAGCTCTGCTGCTCTTTCTGTTGCTACGTATCTTCAGCCTTGAAGAAGCTCTCTAGGTCACTCAGCCAGCTCGCATTAGTAAGTTGCTTAAAAGACAAACTTAAATCCCAGCTTTGATTTGTGATTTGCTCTGCTAATGCTTAAATCAGTAATAGTTCTTCAATACTGTGACAACACCTAAGTAAGCCACTGCTTTGCAATAGATTTGTCTTGACATTTTATTTTGGTGGATTTTCAAACAGAGATCAAACCTTGCTTCCAGGCTTTGGTCCAGTCAACCCAGTGGCTTCCCTAGTAGCAGCACACCTGGCAGAGTCTTCTGTAGTCTGCAGAAAGTTTTCTCCATCACTGTTGGGGTTTGGCTGCTGGTTCACTGTTCCTCTCAGCAGGCTCTTACTGCTTGGTGCCAGGATTTTCATCTGCAGTCTCTGGGCTGTCCTTCCACCAGCTCTGCAGGGATGGAGGAACAACTCTGCCTTCCAGAAAGTACTCTGTGTCCTTCACAGATGTTCATAGGGATCTTTTTAAAACTTCCCACCAATTAATCTTGGGTAATTTCTGTTATTCTTGACCTGATAGGCATTGGGTGTTTTGACTCTTGTCCTTTCTGAAAGAAGCACTTTCAGATCCAGCAATCCTTACAAAATTTCATCTATGCGTTAGTGAATGCTCTTCCAATGGCTTGGAAGATGCAGCTATATTCTTCTCCTGGAAAAAAATGGGTAAGCTGTATTCATTCCTTCCTCCATCACTTTGCAGGCTTTGTGCTATTATGGCTCAGCACCCACCTCCAGAGTCTGTTCCCCCAGTTTCCTACTGCATCTTCTGCACTTGCATTCACACCCCAAGGAGTCACCACTCTTTAAGGTGAAGACACCTTATACTGCAAGTCTGACAGATTACACTTTCCCCTTAGTAACTGCATTTCTTCAAAGAATTTTAAGTCATTTATGAACACAAAGTAACTCATACTCACACGACGTGAGATGGACTGGCAGGTTTTGCTGCTTCATGTCCTCTCTACAAGAAAAATATGCTCAGAAATAGAATTTAATTTAAATTTCAAGATTTCTACCTGTTTTACAAAATCTTTTAATAATTCCTAATGGCAATTTTCAAAAAACTTGTATAATAAATAATATTTTCCTTGGATCTGAGGTATGGTATATGTGTATGTGTGAGTGTGTGTACATAAAGACAGACTCACACCTCTTCCTTTTCATATAAAAATGTTGTTCCTCAGCACCTGAGAGCACCTGGGGCATTAGTAATACAGAAAGCAGGAAAAAACCCAGTATGTAGGCTGAAAGTGTGACCAATGTATACAAAATATAATCATTGTTGGGACCACTAAAAATTGCATGACCAGCAATGATTTATGAGTAGTGCAGAATCCAGGGAAATACTCCCCTCTAAATTATTGTTTCTCTGGCTCTAAGCATTCTATACATTCCCAGCTTGAGCCAGGGAATTTATTTTCTCTTCTCTTCTGTATTTGTCTGTGGTTTGCATTATCATTCATTAAATATACTTGGACATGACACTACTTCTCTTGAGCTACAGATTTGAAAACTTCTGTGACTTCCCCTTTGACCCTCCACTATTTCAGGAATTTCATAATTAAATCAGTAACTCACACTCATATAATTAATGGGGTCTCTTTTTTTTGGTGTTATATAAATTATATACTTTTCAAATAAGAAGGGCAGAGTAACAAAAATTATCTAAAACTCACTAGACTTTAAGTCTTGAAATATGCAATTCTCATTTTTACACAATTTCTCCCTTTCTTCTAGAAAATATGTGAAAGTGGATAATCTGCCACTGAGACAACTTAATGGTAGATCTAAAATACAAATTTCTACCATTTTGTCTGAAAAACTACCATACTTCTGTCACCAACTATTTTCATCAACAACTTGCATGCTTCATGGAAGTCTTTTTCTGTATTAATTACTCCAAATTTCAAAAAACCAGAGGAGGAAATATTTGTCATCAAGGGCCAAAAAGAACAAGTAAAGTTACTTGGGTCTTAAATGAACCAGACCAAAAAGTGTTTTATGTTGCCTAAGCTATAATTACACGCTCAATTTGATAAGACATTGGTGTCAGGTTTGGTCAAAATTAAATGTGTCTTGGCTGTGAGTTTTCTGAAGATATTACCAAATACACTGAAGGTTGGGGAATCTGCTGATTGCAAATTTGAATAAAGGAGGGGACAGACTCAGCTTTCAGAGAATCAATCCATATAGGTACCCACTGGTGTTTCATGGTGGCCTTGCAGAGCTATTGCTAATTGTGAGATGTGCCCCCCCCCCCATTGCCCTAACACCAATTAAGGAAAAGAAACAGCACACAAAGTAAAATTTCCAAAATTCGGTAAACCTCTGTTTCACTGCTAAAGACAAAGAAGAAAGAGATTCCAGTGGATGCTGGATCTAGAAATTGGTAGTTTTTGTTACCTCCTTTGCAAAGGAGGAAGAAGAAGCACAAAATATCTGCCAGAAAATGGATAAGATGGGCCATCTAAACCAACAGACAAAGATATATCAGCTGAGCCAAAAAATCAATAATTGGGATGCTAGTCTGGGAGTTCACCCAGTCTGGAAGTTTATTTGTAGCCATATAAAGGCTGGTGCTTGATTCTTACTCTTTCTTTTGCTAAGATGCTAGACAAGTTCATCTTTTGAAAATTAGCACATGTGACTAAATACACAATGATAAAAGCACTTATATTATTTCCATAAATTCCCCTGACAGCCATTTGAATGCAAATTGAGCAGAAAGAAACCCTGTTTAAATGAATTAACAAGGAAAGGCAGCAGGGGGATGTGGGGGAAGAAACAGGACTGAATACAGACATACTGGATACAACCTCTTAAAAATAGACTTGGTTCATATTCAATATAATTGAAGAAGGCATTTCATATACCATTATTTAGGGTCAGAGGACTCTTAATTTATCTAGCTTGAGTGCACTGATACAGTCAAGATAGTGAAATGTTTCACCTATTTCATCTATTTCAATACTTCAAACCAGGGACTGCCTGTTATGTGTTTGCTTTCTTTCTTTTGTCTCCATGAACAAAAGAAACAGAAACCTCTTAATTGAAAAGATAACATCACAAAATTGAAATGATACAGCACAAAAGTTGTTCCACATGTTTAGAATCTGCAGTAAACACATCTCATTTTGCTGAGGCTCTGTTACTGTGCTTGCTGACCTTGCAAGTGCAAGCTGTAGAAGACAGATGACTGCTAGAAGGTTTACAATAAAGCTCAAATTAAGCGGGTAACCAGTCTATTTTATCTTGAAAACTGTGAAGTAAGATGAAAATTTATACCACTTCAGAGTGTGGTAGGTTATTTAGACTGGTTTTTTCTGAGAAAAGCATACACAGGTCAGTGGGAACTAAAAGTTCCCAGTGCTGCTGCTCTACATTGCCATAGTGGAAACTGAGGTTGTGACACTGGCGCTAACACCAGGGGCTGAAGATCAAGGGAAAGGGCAGAAATGAACTCCTCCTCATAAACTCACTACCAAAGAAACCAGATGGATATTGCAGGTTCGCCTGGGTAGTAGTCATCCCAAAGCATTTGATTGGAAAGCATTAGGACAGTGAAAATAAGATGGATGGAACATAATCTTGTATGAAGTAGTATGGAGAAAACAACTCCAGAGGGAAACCAGAAAGAAACAAGGCATATGTTCTCACCACATGTACCCAAAACAAGCACCTGCTGCAATACATCTGCATGCAGTCCATTCAGATTGTGGAGAGCAGGAGGTAGGAGCAGACCTATTGATAAACCAAGTATAGGTTGCAAGAAGTGGCACTAGTGACCCGTTGTTGAACAGTGTTCAATTGCCATTCAGCTTTGGTGAGTCTGGGATAACTGTACAGACAGATATATCATGTTCAGAGGAGATGTAATATCATGGCACATCTAATTTACAAGTATATTTTCATTTGAAAAGACGCTACTTAATCTTAAATAACTTCAGTTTAAAGAAAATTACAATTTCTTTCCCTATTTTTCCAATAAAACTGTGAATTATTTAACATAGTTCAAAATATTTGAGGTTGAAGTAGCCACATGGCACAATTCCGTTTAAATAGAATCAGTTTGATCTTTGCCTCAAAATTAGAAACTAATTGACTTGAATTACAGCAAAAAACAAACAACACATTTAAATAACAACATGGACCATCCATCAATCCAATAGTTTTGGGTTTTGAAGGTTTGAAATAGGCAATAGAACAGATTCCAAACTGTGAACAGATATCCTTTCTTTATGGCTAACTAGGTTTGACTTCACATGGTTTAAAAGATACATGGAAATGTCTAGCTACAGCTGAAAGAAATTAACTACATCCAACAGATTCTTTCTTGTACAGACCACATAAAAAGATAAATCTATGAACTGTTTAGGCAAAGATTCTTTAAAATTAGTCTTTCCTGAAAACCATCATTCAATCATCTTCTTAATGTGACCCAAGATGTAAATATACAATGCCTGTACCAGGTGAAATTACACATTGCCTACCTAAATTACACATTGCCTACCTAAAACTGTAGTACTGCAATGCAAAACACAGCTTTTATCCCAAAGGACTCTCTGACAAAACTAAAACCCAAGCCATGCTAGGGACACAAGCTTGTCTCCCCTGCAGAAGAGCTGCAGAAGAGAGTCATAACTGTTTGCAAGGTACAAGAGGACTGCATGCTAGTTGTGACTAGTGAAATCAAGCCCCTTGTCACCAGACAAATTTCATTGAGTTACCAAAGTGCAAGTGCCTTTGGAAGCTTAACATGAAAGGATTACAGACTTGCTTTGCTGGTCTCATCTGTGGGAGGCCTTAGTTGCATAGGGAAAGTACTGCAATGAGGGCCTATGCTCAAGCACCAGCACTGCTTTAGAGTTCAGATGATTTAGGTGAAAATCATTCTGCATTTGATCTTCCTCTCTGCCAAATGGAAGAAAAAAAAGTCCTCACTTTTGTAAATAATGGAGTGAAGCTTAATGCTGTGGGCTTGTAAAGCTATTTAAATAACAAAGGAGACAGAGCTATAGTAGAATAATGATGCTAAGTCAGGATGTTCCAACAACACAAAACTATGGCACTGATTAAATATTGATGTGAGAAAGAGAATCGGTAGAAATAGATAATTATATCGGACAAAACATCTTCCCTAGAGAGCTAACAGTACTGCCCAGACAGACATTCAAAGGCACTCCATGGAACCTAGATAAAAATAGGGAAATATTGACACAACTTCATCTGTTTTACCGGTTGTTCTGTCTGGATTGCAAGATAGCTACAGCTCGTGCAGCAGTTCCTGTCTGAAAATACGCATGCTTCAAACTATTACCTACACCTGTAAACAACTGTTCATGTGATGATGGTCTGCGTATCAGCAGCACAATGGGTCTCAGCTCATATCCAACAGACAGTGGAGATTCTGTGGAAGCCTCCAGACAAAACTGGCATCCTTGAAAGACAACACTACATCCTTAATACTCTCTACACTAAATTGTATGTCAGATTCTAAAAACTGCCCTTTCTCCCAGCAAGATTCCAATTGCCTGGGGGGGAGAGAGAATCTGAGGTAAACAGTCAATTAAGAAAATATTTCCCAGAATGACTTTGAGATGTTGTCTGACAATGGTCTGAGCAGAGCTACTGGCATTGTGCCATGCTGTTAAGGGAGCTAAGTTGTGCTGTTAGGCAGCCTTTGTGCTGAACTGTGCCACAGACACCACCTTCCATGAGGAGAAGATGTTGTCTGCAGCCAAGTCACTGCTCAAGGCATTCCCAGGCCTCGTAGTTACTATGGCTGTATGAGAAGGAGGTATCACACCCTTTGGATGCTGGGGCCTTTTTCAGGGTCTTGAACATCAAGAAATGAAGCAGCAAATTAATAAAAGTTTAGTTGGTTTCTATGCTTTTAGCTGAATAGGTAAGGTGAGGACCAGCGTTCTGAAACCAGTTGGTTTCCAGGCAGGCACCAGACCTATCTATTCAGAGAACTGCATGAGAGCCTTGAGATGGAAAAAAAGAAAGCAAATCTGCCTGTCCTGGGGAAAAATGGTAAGCAGAATGACCTGGCCAGTCAGAGAGAAAAAAATTCACCTCTTCAACCTGATCCTCAAGACCCAAACCCATGATACCATGACCAAGGATTAGGGAGCTGTTTTGAAAGGGATGGACCAAGAAAACAAGCCTCTGTTTCTGAATCACATTTGCCCTAAGTGAAGGAAGGTGATACTCATCATCCCTAGTCAGATTATATGGATTTGCCAAATGCATCCTGCACTCATTCTCTGCTAAAGAAATGCTCTCTTGCTCCAAATATTTTTGTTCTGTCTTTACATTCATTGAAGAGTTTTCATCCATGGGACACTCACTCCATGTTGTGTAAATGCTGCAGATATGAAGACAACTCACAGATGAAGGGAAAAATGTATAATCCCAATGGTTTGTGAGACCATCAGCACCACAGGGAGGGAGCTGTAAGTCTCCATAAAAGGGCTGGCAAACTGCTTTAGCATGAAGGTGGACCAGTCATAACCTAATTTTGACATTTGGAATAACCTCAGGAGGACAGGGAATTTTACTGGGCATCAAAAAACATGTGCTGTTTGGAAAGGTGTGTTACAAAGGCAGACAGAGAAACGAGGATAGATGACAAAATTTCAAAATAAAGTTAATTATAGGTATGTATATCTGACACTAAAGTAGTTGTGGTAACAGAATCTCATATTTACATTCTTTGAAACATTAGTGTAACATTTTTTATTGTTTTTCAACACATTTTCTCTGAGTGCATTTTATGTATACACAAGGATCTTTTCTACAGGACTCTTTAATTGAGTTATTTTGGTAATATTTTTCTCTCTAAATATTCTATAACTTTTAGTTCAAGAAACTGAATCTGATATACCATAGCCTTAAAGCAACCATAGACTAGAGACATGCAGAACAGACACTGTTCAATAGAAGCAAATCATTCTGACAGGTGAAGAAAAATCTGAGCAATTCTGAAGGAGAAACAAATATTGAAACATTTTATGTATTTCAGCTATCACAGCCCATAAATGATTACATGAAAGAGATATTTTATAAAATGCATGTAGACAAGATTTTTCCTTTGTTCTGTAACCACAAATAGGGCTAAAGTTTCCTCATAGGAAACTTTAAAATGGGGAAAAAATGATGGCATTTACCTTACCATATGGAGATCTACATATTTCAGTACAGCGGTGGTATCCAACATGCTTATCTGCACTCCCACTTGACTCTACATCTGTCTAACTACCCAGGAGAGTGATGCATCTGGAAAGGTTGAATAGGCCAAGGGAGTTTACATGTATTTTGCAATGTTCTTGAGAAAATTTACTGGAGAGAGGTCAAACATGTCTTTTTTCTTGTATCTTTTCACATTAAATAAAAACACATTGTACGTTATTTTAACATCCTGACATCTAGGTTTATTTGTTAGTTTGTTTTCACTAAGAATGCAGAAATGTGTTTGAAAGTGTTTGCTTTTGAGAACCTTGTATGCAAGGGGAATGCTTGAGAGAGCGTAATATGAGGATTAGTACTGAGTACCAGATATAGAAGAAGAGAAAAAACAGGTTTCTGATGGAACAGATTACAGCAGAAAATGTTTTCTGAAGAAGTTCATAGAGTTGCAGTCCAAAAATTAGCATCTATGTTATTTATGGTAGTGATTCATGGTAGCCTGTGACAGGATGCATGGGAATGGGGCACGTCCCTGAGAGAAATGGTGGGGAGGGCCGAGCGGTGCCAGGGAAAAGGACTCACCCGGGGGAGGGGAGGCCTTTCACATGCCTCCTCTGTCCGTGCAGCCGGCCAAGGCACAGGCTTTGATCTGCCCAGGATGACAGTGAGCCAAACTGTCCCTCATTCAAATGAATCCACCAGACAGTTGTGAGACATTCCTCAAAGGGTCGCCAGCAAAGGGCTGCGGAGGAGGGCAGCTCTGGCCATGCTCCTGTATAACATCTCCTCACAGCCTCACCACCTGCTGCAATTTCCCCCCACATCAGGCTCAATTTGTATGCAAATCCTCCCTCATTTATTCTTGCTCCCTTCGGAAAGGACAAATTAAGTATAATAACTGTAATTGCTTTAATAACATGAAGAAAACGACACCTTTATGGGACCAATAATCAAAGCCTGAGACTGTAATACAGCATGACAGGTGTGAAGGCATGCCACCAGCAGTGATTTTCCCATTTCAGTGTTTCTTTCGTCGCCTTGAAAAGTGCTTGTCTCAGTGAGCCAGGCACAGCTGGTTGGTGGCTGTAAACTCCACACTGCTCCTGACAGGCCAGGCGGGGTTCCCGTGGTGGAGACAGTGGTGGCAAGCGGTGCTGCCGGAGCAGCGACTGCGGGTCATCAGCGCCCGGCTCCGGAGGAGGATGTGGGCTGGCATTACCTGGTAAGGCAGAGCTGCTATCGAGGCGTCTGCAAACTGGTGTCTCCCCTCATTGGTGCTGCAGCAAACAAGTATCTTAGGGCTAACAGGTCACAGGCTCAGGCAGATGGCCATCCCTGAGGAGGCCTCAGTGCCGGAGGTCTCAGTTCATTCAGAATGGTGGCCCACATCTCACTGGGCTCACCTTCTGCACTCCTCATGCTGAACCAGACATCATCTGTTCTTGGCAACTTTTCCTGGTTTAATTCTGACATTAGTAAAGGAGAATCAACTTTCTCCATAGTCAGCTGGAGCAAGGCACAATTGATCTTCGCTTTTAGTTATACTCAAAGTCATTTACTAACAGTTACATTTTCTAGTTATTGGTATTGTAACCTGGAATTTTGATCATAAAAGAGATTCTTAGAACTATCCTTCTGTAATAGCCCCTGTTTTGATAAAAGCTAAACTCACCATCAAATATCAATTATTGCATTAACCAGAGTTCCCACCCAAAATAAGCAGGTATGGAAACACAAGAGATGATGAGAAAATGGGCCTTCATGCATACTCTGATGGAGAAAGAACACAATACTCTGTCTCATCCAGAGACAACTATGAATGAATGGTCCTTGGGTGCCAGGGGAATTCCAGACCTGCATTAACAACCTCTCCAAGGGCACACTTGCATGACACAGGAGAGAGATGTGCAAACAGGCGTGAACATCAAGGCATTTTAAAATGTTAGATGCAGGCAGAAATCAAAAGGATCCAGTCACTCACTGGAAACATTGACTAGTAGTGAACACCTCCTCAGGCCTTAGTCAGGTTAAATATGAACTGGTTCTCATAGACAAAGTGCTTGAGAACATATTAATCACTGGTATCCAGGTAGTGTAAAGTACCAAACTTGAAAGAAAAAATAGTTTCTGTTTAATTTGTTTTGAACCAAAACTTAAAAGCAAAACTGCCTTCTGAATCTCTCATAAGCAGAGAGAACAAGATTCACCATCCCATGGCAGTTTTATGGAAGATTTGTCCTCAGTACTGAAAACCTAGAAAACAAAATATTTCTAATCTACAAACACTACATGCATTTTCTTTCATGTCTATGTCACCAATACATCTGCATATGAAACCACCATGTCTGACCTTGATATTAAAATTCTTCAGAGATCAAAAGTAAGTGCTAAAAATAGGCAAGATATTTATATAGTCTACAATAGTAGAATCCTCTGTTACTGGCACCTCTTAGTGGAGACAGGACTGAACCGAAATCTCAGGTCTGCACATCATATCAAGAAAAGAAAGCAAATAAACAAAGAGTTGAAGTTCTGTCTCAGATCTCGGATGGTTACCAGGAATGCTTCTGGTTCTGTTAAAGACTTTGGTGCATGGGTATTTGGTACTCTTAATGCTCCAGAAAAAAAAAAAAAAAAAAAAAGGAAAAGAAGCTCTCTTTAGTCTGAGAGTGAGCGCTAATCTCAGCTTGCCATGTGAATGAAATGAGAGAACCCCGAGGAAAAAAGTCTCAGCAACATACTGCTATCTTTGGGTAAACATTTGTTTGCAATATCTTTTAAAAATAATACTGTCAACTTCAGTGATTGACGATTTCACCCCATTTATCACTGACAACCAGAATTATTTTTTCAGCTGTGGATCATGTTAATTGTGGAAGCTAATAGGAAGGAATGTGAGGTAAATGGTCTCAATACCTTTAGTATATGTGATGACTTTCACAGACTTGCAGTACTGTATTTACTGTAACCAAAAGGTCACGCTCTATATCTGAAAGGCAAAAGAGAACTTTCCTGCATCAATCACACTTCTGAAAATCATGCAAAAATATTTTAGACAAGGCAATTAGCATTTTTTAAAATCAACCTTAGTTTCAAGTACTTGAAAGAAGTCTTTCAATTCTGACACCCATGTGTAAACCAGAGAGGATAACGTCTATCTAGTTGGCAAACAAAGGAATTTATTAAAAATGGACTAATGCTGTTATAGCTCATATTACTGAAAATGAGTGCTAATTTCTTCTCTGCTGCAAGATAAATATAGAAAAAAAATGATAAGATTGCATTTTTCATTCCACTCTTAAACAAAAACCAAAAGATCTCGATACTGCAATTAATCAGTGTTAATTTTAAATGGTGCAATCCCATTCCCATCTTGAATCTCTAGGTCCTACAAAAATAGCATACATGGGAATGCTGTAATAAAATAATTCTGATGTAGTTTTGCAAACAGGTATTTGTTTTCACAAGCATTAAAACTTGATACTGGTAGAAATGGAGTCTTTGAAAATTACAATAATACTGCAATTTGGGTATAAGTTTCTCTGAGGAAATGCTAGGATATGTGCTTTCAAACAAATGAGAAGGTGACACAAGACAGAAAATGCTATTTAAGTGTATGTTAACAGAACACAAAATGGATTCATTTCTACAGAAGAGATTTTTAAAGTGCCAACTTTAATGCACAGCAGGAGTTAGTGCTTTAAAGGGACTATGTCAAAGTTGACAAGCCCAAAATGTAACCCACTATAAAATTAGACTTTTAACCTTTTTTTACAAAATGCCCTTTTGATCCTAAAATATCGATCAACCTTCCTAATTCAAGACTGTCACACTGTGAAAACACCAAATACTTTGCTGTGTGATTGACCATTAAACATGTTGTAGTTTTGCAACATTCGTATGCAAGTCATGATTTCCTCTCTCCTGCATACCATCTCTGGGATTATGCATTTGAACAGCACCAGACCTTTTGTTTGGGATTTCCATGATTTAGCATTTCAGCTGGCAGTGTTTTATAACAAAGTTATAATATAAGGCTCCTGTACTCCAATGCTCAATGCTTCCTTGGAAAGACAGCAGCTCTTCATACATGGAAGTTGCCAAACCACAAAAGGAATTTTTGTCTTCTTTTACTTATTACATGCAAATACTTTCTAGTGCACACTGAAATGCAATAAATTATAGTTACATGGCATAGTAATAAAAATGAACAACAGCATTTCACTTTTGCAAGGTGACAGGTGAAAAAAGTACTGTGGTGGCTAGTTTTATTTGTTGTAATTTTTAGGTACAATTCATGCCTCTTGCTTCTTAGCAAGTGGGCAGGTTTTCAAATATATGTATAGTTTCTTCATGTGTGAGGAAATGTTTCTGTATTTAGAAATTAACTATACAACAGCTTTTCATTACGAATATGGTCTTTACTGAAACCAGCCTGGTGAGGAGGAGACTGAGGGGAGTCTACAACTTCCTTGGGAGGGGAAGAGGAGGGGCAGGCACTGAGCTCTTCTCTGTGGTGACTAGGGACAGGGCTCAAGGAAATGGCCAGAAGTTATGCCAGGGGAGGTTTAGGCTGGATAGCAGGAAAAGGTTTTTCATCCAGAGAGTGGCTGGGCACTGGAGCAGCTCCCCAGGGCAGTGGTCACAGCACCAAGCCTGACAGAGGTCAAGACACATCTGAACAATGCTCTCAGGCACATGGTGTGACTCTTGGGGATGGTGCTGTGCAGGGCCAGGAGTTGGAGTCGATGATCCATGTGGGTTCCTTCCAACTCTGAATATTATGTGATTCAGGCTACTTTCAGGCAAAGAACATCTCTTTTGCTGTAATCATCCCAAACCAGTACTGATTACTTCAGTTGGGTTTACCGTAAACCTGACAACAAGATTAGAATACCTCAGTTCTCCCCCAGTTTCTTGCCGCAGGTAACTGGAGCTGCACAGACTACTGTTAGCACCAATGCTGACATCCAAATATAGGCCTTTCCCAGAGAGATTCAGAGATTAAAAAATTAACGTATATTTAACACATTATAAATTGCTGAACATGTCTGATGCACAAACATACCCTCCACAGGCAAGGTTGTCCTGAATATATTCCATTAAAACCCACCAGAATACCATGTATTACATTTTTCTATGAAATGTGGTGAATGAACAAGCAATATATACAGCCTACTTTGGCTTCTCTAAATATAGCTGTGATAAAAGCTAAAATATGTTATAAGCATGTAGAATTAAGAATAAATGTCTCAGAACTATTTAAATTAAACTTCACTTGAACCCACACAATGAAATTATTCAGTTCACTTATGAGGGCGGACGATTGAGAAGGGTAATGATTTTTTTCAGTTTCTTCACCTAACAGAATTCAGTACAGCTCTACTTGATTTCAGGTGTCCTTTTCAACTAGAGATGCTGAAAAATGTATGGTTTTTGGTTTTATGTAGGATATGGAACTCCCTCTTATTCTCATGTTAACCTGGGCCCTGGATGACTAACCCTACAGCTGACACAAACAGATGTTTTTATTTGTTTAAACTATTAGGTCAAAGGGCTAATGAGCTAATGAAAATTCTTTTAAGAGCTATCAAATGAGACATGATTAGCTGGTTTTCAGTTCCTATTTGTATGAAACAAAATAATTAAAAAGAATTCTCAGTTTACAAATCTTTCATTTTATTCCTAGTCTTGGTTAAGAGGCAGGTTTAAAAACAATGACATGAAAAAAGCATACCTCAGTAGCTGCATCAGCGACTCCAGTCTGGTTCAGCAGTGGTGTTCTTCCAGCAGCTGTTACAACTTGCATTGTGAGAGCACTTTCTACTCAAACAGCGTTTTATATGATAATATTGAGTTGTTTCAGCGAGCTTCTAGTTTTCCCAGAATATATTGCTTTGCTCAGCTTCTGCAGCTTTTGTTTTGTACATGTCCTTTGCAATGTCATTTATTTAAAATGAATTTCTAGTCACACGAACATGTTCCTCAGTTTAATATTAGGCAATAATTGTGTAGGGATTCCAATCTCTGTTTCACCAATAAACCTGCAATATCTTTCAGATATATTTCCAGAGTAACATCATCTTGCTGTGGAAATAAATCAGCCAATTTTTGGAATTTTCTATTTCATATGTATGTATGTGTAAATGTGCAACTATGTATGATGTACCAATGATTATACAGTAATATTTGTTTTCATTTATGAGTAAATAATTTATCTTGATGAATCCAAATCAAGGTAATATGCCATGCTCTCAAACTGGCTAGTTACTCAAAAACCAAAAACTTATCAACTCAATTCTACACAGTGTTTATTTTCTTTTTTTTTTTCTTTTTTTTTTTTTTGATAGTGGAAATCATGTATAAATCACAAACAGTACAAGTTCCCCATGTCAGCAGTTGACCACTCGATTGGGTCAACTTCTGTGTATAGACACTGTATTTTTAGTATAAAGTCAAGATAATATGGCAGTTAACTAATACTTTCGACTACAGTAAAGATACAAACTTTTGTAATATAAATTAATTGCCATTACAAAAAGGCAACTGTATTAAGTAATATGGTACAAAAATCTGCAACTTCTATAAATATAATGAAATGCAAGAAGTTAAACGAAATAATACATCACAGATTTTTGTATAGCGCATTTGAATAGGCAAGCTAAGATACACATGGAGCATTATACAGCAAGAAAGAATACCAAAACCCACTAAGACTTAACTTTTTAGCCATACAAATGCTAGAAGTACAAGTACAGGACACAACATGAAGCAGTTAAGATTACCAGCTCAGAGTGGGTAGACAAAGAAGCCTTACTGCTGAGTTGTAAAGCATTAGGCAGCAGACAGAAGGTTGTCAAAACCAGCTGTTGTTGGATACTGATTGATAATGTTTTCATTCTGACGGCTGAGATGCTGCAGACAGCCACAGGTCTGAGAAGAAGCCCAGTGTGGGCACACACACATACACACCCAAAGTAATTTAACAGATGGCTAAAGAACATTAAAGCACAATATCTTTTTTAAAAAGACAATGTTCACTCCTTAATGAACTTGCATGGGAAGTAGAGCCTAGTGCCCAAGTTTATTCCACCCAACTGACGAACACATGTGAAAAGATTAAAACAAACAAACAAACAAACAAACAAAAACCAGAGCAATTGAGATTGGTTATCTGAATGAAAACTGCATGGTGCTTACGTATTCTACCATAGCCAGAGCATTCAACAACACTATAGACAAGGAAGTGTGACTTGAGCTGCTATGAACATTTTTATCCCCTCATAAAATGGTGAAGTTGTTTATAGACATTACAAAGGTACACATCCATTAAGTCCATCTACAACACAAAACCACAGAAGTACGACATTCAAAGTAAAGTGTTGGTCTTAGCCTTCAGTTATGAGGTATTGTTTCAGCCTGTGATGAGGAATGATCACTGTATTAGTAAGAAGAAGCATATTGAAAATAATTCTGAAAACGAAAATCACTGCTTTGGTGCAGTTGACATCTGCCTAAAGAAAAAACATTGAAGTATCAAAAGGTCCTAGTGTAAGTGGCCACTGGCATACTCCAAAACCACATTATCACGGTAGTCATGTAGCATCTTCAAACTTCAAACAGTGCATAGCTGGGAGATCATGACGAAAATGTCACTCGGAGCCACTATAGTTTTTGGACCAGAGAAACTCACTGATGGTAGAAATAAGTACAGTTTCAAGAATGCAATACAGTTGGGCTTATTTTCATCTCCTCTATCTTTTGGTCCATAACTAAAGGAAAGCAGGGGGAAAATAGAAAAAAAGTTAACTAATGGCCAATGAAAAGAGTAAAAGCTTGGAATCCCGCACCTTGTCTCCCCAAACTGCTTGCCTTCTCTGGCAAATAATTCTCCTACTACTCCTCACCACTCATTTTTCATTGTCCCTAAAGAGGAGAGAAATTTGGGGACCTTGTGGAAATCTGGGGACTCTGCAGCCTTTAAGCTCATGTCAGCAGAGAGTCTGGAAATGTAAATTAGATCCAGTTCCTCTTTAAATCCAGGGAAAGGAACCTCCTTAGCCTCCACAAGAGAAACTGATGGGCAGCTGGGTCCCGACTAAAGCATGCAGAGAGAACTGAATCAAAGCAAAGCTCCTCTGTGCTTTAAAATGAACAATTCCAGTTCTTGGCTGTTTCCAAGAGTATTAGGAGTGAGACAATTGACCTGGGAGGAAAGAGAATACGAAACAAAGCAAGGACATGCCCTCCAGGCTTTCTGTCTATTCCATCTCAAAATGAAACAAGAAGTTTACCAGTTTTCCCAGCTTCTTTCTGGTAATAGGAAGTAGTTAGAACAGTGGGAGCAATGCAAGAAATTCAAGGAAATTGAAAAGTAAACTAAAATACCTATGAGAAACATTTTGTTTAACAAAGAGTAAAATTACAAGTAATAGAGAAATGGCTTTTATGAGCCTTTAAAAGCTGATCTTTGCTATTTTCTTATCCCCAAAAAATCTAGTGAGAAATTACAATAAACTTCAAACAGAAGATAAATGCTCAGAGTGGAAAGATATGTTGGCTAAAGTCCTGAAAACAAGGCCCTGTGTGTTTGAAGACAGAAGCAGAGTCGATGAGCAACTAATGACACCTCACTTGAGTTTGTGTTTGCAGACACTCATGCACAAGGGTAACTGAAAGTGCAAGGCACAGCATTCAAGGCGTGCACCAGCCCAGTGACTGATCTGCACATACCCTGTTGCCACGGACTTGGTGAACCAGTGGCCTGGCATGTTTCTTTAATGGACAAAATCAGTTTATAAGGTTTTAAAAAATTAACAAAAAGCAGCCTTTTACTGCAAATCTACAATGGGGAAAACACAGAAAGAAGAAATGTGGACTGTGTTACTGGAACCAAATTGACTTTTTCTAAATGTGTTACAAATACTACTTTTTTGTCTTCCAAATAACACTTAGCCCAGAGGAAGTTTGAAAGAAAAAGATATAATCCCCTTGAAAAGAGAAGCTTGTAGTACAAACACTGGAAGACCCTTAATTATTGGATAGATGCCCTGGCAATGTTACAATAACAGTAGTAGTCTATGAATGAGTGATAAAGGAACCAATCCTTATTTAAAATCACTTTTACTTCTAACTAGTAATAAAATCTCTGCAGATGAACTAACAGATACTTGTCCTGCTTTTCTTATGGAAAACTACTTTCAATGAAAATGATTACTTTATCCAACTTCTGTATATTTCTAAAATCTTTCATATACTTCTAAAAATGTTTTTACTTGGATCACCTATTTATGTCAGCTATTTTCCCCAAGTACTGTTATCTGTGCACATCTGTTTGTTAATTTACTTTTCAGCAAACTTCCAGCAAAATACCATACTGCCTCTGACAGGGTTATGCAGTGACTTTAGAAGAGGATTTGACTAACTTGTCAACTGTGTTTTCACTTAGTAAAACATCAGGAATAACCTTTGCACTAACATGAAACTGCTTGCCTTTTAAGTATCCTGTTAAGGTTCTCAGTGGCTGTGCTTTTCCATAATGTGAGGTCAATAAGCTAAATTAGACTCACAAATTCTTTAGCCAGTAGTTATTTTTTAAAATCCAAGGTAACACATGGAATTCCTCCTTTACGTACTATGTTATTTTTGTGCGTCTAAATTTTCTACCAGGGATGATCGTGATGCAGGAAAGCAACATGCAGTGTGCAGAAATAGTGGTAAACAAAGAGGAACTTCCTACTTCAGTAGTGTAGACAACTTTACTGGAAATACTTGTGTACCTGATTCACAGAACATTTATTTTAACAAAAGGACATTCTGCATTAACTCTGTATGAACAACATCACAGCTCAGCCTTGATACCACACCATAATTAAGCTGTGACAGAGTGAGCAGGTACAGCGATGCATGGGAACCACTTCTTTCTCTTGGCTTTCACATTCTTGAAGGTTCGAAGTCTCTCTCTTCTAGCAAGTTTATTAGAAGGGAGAAGCTGTCTTTTACTGCCTCCATATCATCCAAGGAGCAGGGTTTAAGAATCCAGCGCTTTCCACGTGCAAGTGGCTCAAGTTCAAAATATTTTTTTATCTATTAAGAAAAAAAAAGAGAGATCAATGTATTATATTATGACAACTCTCTGCCTTACATCTAAAAAACCAAACCAAATCAAACAAACAAAAAAAAGTAAATAAATCAGGATATTCATTTTAAGAATCTTACCTACAGCTGCTCTTATAATACAGGTTATATGACATGACCTGAAAGTGTTTTCTTTAGGGGTGAGTGACCTGCTTGGAAGCTACCATTCTACCCATACATCTAACAGCATGGGAGGTCTGAGGAAGAATTGTACTGACTTGAGGCAAGGAGCAAAGCACACGAAACATGTGCTCAAAATATATGCAAAACAGCAAAAGTAAATATGAAATTTTAGGTTGTGTTTGTATTTTAATGTTAAAAAATATGTGTTTCATTATACTCTTATTGGCAAACACTTAAGATGTAGAATTTGTCACCATACTACTTTATCATCACAAATTAAACATAAAAAATGTACAGATCCTAAACATTCCTGTCAAACATGAGCTACAGTACAGCATCTCTTAGTGACCAAGAAAATCCTATAAAAAGAACATTATTTCAAAATTACTTAGTTTTTCTAAGGATTAAACTTAAGTATTAAAAAAGCTTTTCTAAAATTAAACATAGAAGACTAGCACACTAATGTTAGTAGGATAGTAATAAGTAATATACATGAGACATGATGCAGTTTCTTGAAAACACCAATCATTACTGACATTGCAACAACTGTCAAGGCACAAATACAGACCCAGAAAGACAGAGAAAGGAAGGATTTTAATTTAGTAGCATACTCCAATCACTTTTCAAAATAGAAAGTACAATATCAAACCATGTTCTTGATGTCTCTTAGAACAGAGCAGTAGCCTGTAGGTTGTATTGGTCCACAGTTTACTGTTTTCATTAAAAATTTAGTCTTTGAAGGTATTTGTTCCAAAAGTCTACTCATGTTTGACTTGTCCCATAGACATTTAGTTTTTACAGACAAAACTATATCCCTCAGTTCTTGCTACTGTCCATATATCAACAGAAATACTTAGTCCTGACTTAGTTTGCACATTCTTGTTCGTTGTAATTATTGTTAAATATTCTTAATTTTATTTTATCACAGACTGTGCCGTAAATATGCAGCACCATTACAGGAACAGTTACTACCTAACATGGTAGGTAGTAGAGGCCCTAGACAGGCAACTGGAGCCACACTGTGTAAGGCTCCATGTGCAGAAGGAAAAAAAAAGAGGAAGGGAAAAAAAAGGCTTTCAAAGTCCATACAAACTGCAACACCTCTGTGTAGCTCTTACAGTGTCTACTGATAGATAAACAACAGTTTTGTCTATTAGTGTATTCTAATAGAAGAAACCAAGTTGAATTGTATCAACTCACATAATTCAGAATTTAACCATGATCATGTGTCAGGAAGGCTTTCTCATTTTTCAGAAAGGAATTTCAACCAGAGTATCTAGTAACAAATATCAGGGAAAAAATTGTGGTTTTGAGATGAGAATTTCTGCTTACCCAGTAAAGGCACTGCGAAAAATTTTAAATCTCTTTTCATCAAGGTAGAATTGTATCAATAACATTTGAAAATTAAAGGTGGTACTTGGCATTCACTTCCCCTCAAACAAATTTTAGAAAACATACAAGTTGAAATTAATGGGGCTTCAATAAACCAGTATTTTAATATCAACATATCTACTTTTTAGCCTTGCCATCTCAGTGCCACATCAGTATCTGATATGTTAGCATGATTCTATGTGATAAAAACTAAAACACTAATCTCTATAAGGCATGTATGGCAACATTTCCAGCAGATTGAATTTACCCCCATTAATACACTGAGTTAATGGCACTGATCACAATACTGGAGAAGCAGAGTAAGGGCACTCTACTGCCTGTTTCAGCAACAGCCTCCTTGACTGCCACACGAGGGGAGGAAGAAAAATCTGCACGGAAAGACAACAAAGCAAGGTGTCAGTGCAGCCAGCCGTAGAGCTGCCAGCGGGTAGAGCTGCCCGCTGGTGTTAAGCTGACAAATATGGCTGAGTAATCGGAGATGTTTCAGACCCACAATCCAGAGGATGTCCACCACACCCCCTCTACTGGAAGGCTATTGCCATCAGACCCTGGAACTCACTGAAGTCAGTCTGCAATCTTCTTTACACAGCCTTTTGAATTAGGGCTCTGCCATATGAAGGAAGGTCATTACATTGTAAGGACAGCACTTGGGTGTAAAAGTAGAAACACGTGCTCAAGGAAATGATGGCAGTAAGCAGACTGGCACTGAGTCTTGTGCGTTTGTGGGCAAAAGCAACACAAGTCACCAAGGTAGCCTCTAGCCAAGAAAAACACAATGTCTTTAAGCTATATTTCAGTGACTGCAGATGCCAGCAGCATCAACTGATTTACTGAAACAAATTTTGCAGATAAATTATTTGGATGCCCAAAGTTGATTAAAATGTTTTGGGTTTTTTTTCCTGTTTCTAGCTGTGTAACCCAAATGTTACTAAATCAGTGATGTGCTGTCATCGTTTTCTACACTAAGGAACAGTTCAGAGTACCTGCATTAATAGGTCCTAGATGAATGCTAAAATGAAAGTGTTTGTTAGGCAGTTGTTTCTTAAATGTGAGGGTTTGATAAAGGGTTCGATGGCATGAAAGCACAACTGCTTATATTTCACAAGTAACAGCTATTTCATTCATGCCTTCTGCAGAGAAAAAAAAGATTTGCTAGATGACTCGTGTCTAATACAAATCTAGAAAAATAACACTAATTGGCTTACAAATAATAACCAACTAAACCAGAAGTAGCACAGAAGTGATTTTCCACAACCCAAGGGACACTTTGTGGTGTGTTACTATATTTCCTCATTTAAACTTCACACCACAATGGAGTTTGCTAAACCTCAAGGTTTTGCAAGCCAGCTCTCTGAAGTTTGAAACTTCCAGAAAGAAGTTTGCAGACACAAACCGTTTCCAATTTACTATAACTTCTCCTCCCTTTAACTCAGAAGTCATTCTGTTCTAAAAGCAAGTACTTTCTTTAGACTTGAAAAAAGAACCATTTTTTACGTGCAACAGATGAAACATGAAAAGACTGACACAATCAGATGCCCAATTCCTTTTATACAGTTGATTTTTCCACTGGAATGCTCTCAGCTCTCCATCTACATTTGTTTTTCTAGTTGCTTTGTGCTCCACTGACCATCACCCATATTCATTCCCTGCAGATTTCCTAAGAGGATGTACACTGATCACCAAAGCATCCAAAGGAAGCTGAAATTCTCTGAATACTCACACACCTAGGTAGCTCTTGCATAATCAGCAGTTACTATTTTACAGCTCCCTTCAATCACACTAGCACAAAGGGGTGAGTTCCTAAGTGAAGCTCTTCTATCTTCTCCTCTGCATAAACAATGGAAAGCTTTCTGCCTCTTCATGGATGCTGAAGTGAAATATAAAGAATCAAACATGCTTCAGAAGTCTGACGCATTATAATAGCATTTACATACTGGCTTTGCATTTTTAAGAGCTTCTTTTGAGACTGCTGAATTTTTGAGATATAATCTCAGAAGAAAATACAACCAATTAAACCTAATTTTAAGACTTCTTTACCAATTTTTACAGGATCTCACTGTATGTCTTGACTCCACATGGGGGCCTTGTTTTATAGAGAACCTGACATTATATTTACACCACATTGTGAAGTCAATAAAATCTAACAATACACGTTTGCAATTCCCACTCTTCCCACACTCCACCTTCTAAGTCCTATTCTACTGGCACAATACACTAAACATATGGTTATCAAATGTTGCTTAACCTACGTGCTAGAAAAGTCAAGACACAATAAAAAGGATTGGTGCCCAGAACCTCAGCTGGTGTAAATTATCATAGCAGTGTGGAACTGATGTTACTAAATTGATATACGTTAAGCTGAGTAACCAGGCCCTGCTGAAAGCTTTTCTATGTTCTATTACTGAACCTCATCATCTAGTCAGTTCACCCACATGTGAACATAAGATCTATAGGAAAACTTAGATACTGTAATATATGAAAAGAGTAATCTCTATTATTCAACATGAAAAAAAGCTGATTGAAAGCATTAATTTTCATTCAAATTCAAAAGTATACTACCAAATTTCATTAACACAGGAAAGCTTCCAGCCCAGTGTGACTAATCTGTTGTAAACAAATACAAAATTCAGATATTCACTTACATTACCAGGCTAGTAAATGAGAACTTAATGAATAAAATATTTTTTCATTCATTGTTGTTTTATTGAATAATTTCACTGGGACAAAAAAATTGTAACAAAACATATATATTCAATCAAAGGCTGCCTGGTCTTGTCAGTGTCCCCACTAGTCCAAATTTTTGAAAGACTTTTACAGGATTTACCAAATACTACTGCAAGAGAGTGACTGATGAAGCTATGAATTAAACTAAAATCATCTAATTTGCTGAATCCATGTACTAACCATAAGACATGGTTCATTCATCCATTCCAAATCTGCACGGCCAAGAGAAAAAGTAATAATGGGAGATTTGGGTATCCCACATTCACACTGTGAAAGTTTTACTGAGTTGTGATGCTGACAATATCTCTTCAGACATCATAAAAATCTGCTTTTTGGAGCAACCATTTAGAAGATGCAGCAGAGAGAGGGAATTTTGATTGCTGGTTTCACAAACAAAAGACAAGCTGCCTATAACAATTCTTGTGCAAATTCAATGTATTTGGAGAAGAAAAAAAGCCAGAAGTCCTTTACGTAGCATTAAGTTTTAAAAAGGGAAACTACATAAAATTAGGAGCTTGAAGAAAATTAACTGAGAAGCTAAAAAGGTAAAATGCTTGCAGGCGGCACAGAAAAAAATACCATAATTAGAGGTTCAGACTATATTTATACGGCTACATAAGACTTTAAAATAAACAAAAAAGCTTTCAACAGTTGCAGTAAGGAAAAGGATGGTATTAGAGGTAAAAGAAGTCATGTCTAAAAGAAGAAAAGAGAAAACAAAAGAAAGGAAATTCTCGCAAATTAAATAGAAACCACAAATGTTGACCTACTAACCATAGAGCAGAACTCATTGTTTAAATCACCACTGATGCTAAAAGTAAATTGAAATCCACTCTAGTTTATGTTGGTGTGCTGGACTGCAAACTGCGTAGCCTCTTGAGCTGCTGCATGTACTTTTCTGCTGGTTCTTTTCTGAGTACAGTGATTTATATGATTGTGTGGAGTGGACTGATAGCCACTGAATCTTAAATCAACTAGTTCAATCCACTGTCATACAGGAGTTAACACATCCATGCTCTTCCCAAAAAATCTGCTAGAAAGCTCCCTGGTCTGACAGCCCACTTGGCTAAAAAGGACCTCCTGTCTGACCAGAGCAGCTGCTGTAACGTGCACAACTGTCAGCCAAAGTTTTGTAATATTTATTCATCCTACAGAGACACTTCACTTCTCCTGAAAAGATACTTCATGTGTGCCTGCTCGTATGCTTCTTAACAGTGATCTCATCCTTGTCTAGAGGGATCCTTGTAATGCACCTATGCATCATAAGCACTCCTCCTAAAGCACCTGTACCTCTTATTTATTGATTCCACACGCATTATCTCTTACACAATAGGGAGTGGAATGAAAGTGCCTCAGCTGATGAGAAGGGATGGTGATATGCTGTGGTCTGGAGCAACCTGTGCACAGGGCTGCTCCCAGGAATGCCAGCTGAGGTCCTAGAAATGCTTTTATATTCTAGCTCTTTGAGGATATGTATTTCACTGCTCATGGACTTTAATGTGCCAAGGAATCCAAAGTCTCTATGTACAAGGTTAAAAATTTACAATGAGTCCATTAAATATATATTACGATAATCAGATTTATGTAATTGAACTGTTGTTTGTTTTTCCTTCTCTTTTTTTTTTAACTTTAAAATATAACCTGCTGAAGTAAAATCAAAAGAAAAAACAAGTCTGTGTTCTTCAGCATTTCTGTGTGATAACAGGGTAAGCAATTTCTTGAGACAAGATTACAAAACCAACAGAGGCCTTTTAGTACATCTCACAAGTAGTGGTGAGTGGTGAATGCTTTACAAATTGGTATTCCTAGTTTGCACAGCTTTCCTTTTTTTTTTTTTTTTTAGATTTCACCTTTTATAAAAGACTACCTGAAATATGTCCAACTGAGCTTCGTACTTAGCTTTGTAAGAAACCCAGATGATATTTTTGGCTTCTAACTCTTCACAAAGAGCAATACAGTCACTTAAAGTAATGTACACAGTGCTTTGTGCACTTTTCTGTTCTTGTTATCTCCAGTGGCCACAAGTCACAACACTCTTCAGACTGCAAGTCTGAAAGAAACATATTTAAAAGAAGATACCTAACTATTCAGAAGGAAGAAATAGGGTGCCTGAAAAATCAGCAGAGCCACACTATTCCAGCGAGCATATAGTATTGGCAAATGCAAGCATGAGACAAGAAAAGGGGGAGTGAGGAGAGAGCTGGACGGTTTTTTAAACGGGTAAGTTGTTTTCTTTTGTTTTTTTACCCATAGAGTCATGTTACAGTGGGTCTGGACAAATAAGATGGATGAGAGTAAGGACAGAAAATTGCAGAGGCTGCAGAAGTACCACTGAGATTTGTATGTGGCTGGAAGCAAAGATAGGCTTTGAGAAGCTACTATAATCCATTGACTCTTTGCACAAGTCTTTACAACAGTGTACTAGAAGTTTTGGTTAGATTCTGTTATTTTGTACAAAAGAAATAGTAAATCATGTGCAGCTGCCAAAAACATACACCTATACTTTGCTTTCCATGTCTTATTCACCCAGGATATTCTCTTCATATAAGCATGTGCTTTTCTTACAACTGGAAGAAATAGAAATAATACAAGAAGAGCACCAGTATACCCACATAGAGAAAACCAGACTTCCAGATGAAGAGTCATATAACCATACAACTGGAAAAACAAGACAACGGCTCACAATTATCCAGACCTAGAGTGAATGAAACAGCTTCTCAAGTGACAAGGGAAACAAGAACAGACAAGAGAGTACTGTACAAAAATGCATGCAATGAAAACATAATGAATTATTTTTCTTTAACACAGCTTTAATTCTTTATTTTACTTCAAAGAATTACTCAGAAGTGAAAATCAGACATCATTTTCAGTTACTGCTCCTTTTGCTTTCTCTCTTACCCACTGTGTTTTATTAAGCACTTTGGGTTGCCACAGATACTGTCTGACAATTACGCACTTACAGGTAAAGTGATAGAATATAAAATCCCTAAGAGTAATGCTGAAAATCAGCCCTGGTTAAAGATAGCTATTTGGATCATATCTAAAATTCACGTATCTTTTTTCCTCCGCATAGAACACAGACACAAAAATGCCAAATTACTGCATATCAGGACAATTTTCTATTTTAGTGTATTCTTAGCACATCCAAGTATAGTCTTAAACTGTACCAAAATTGACTGGTTGAATATAAGATCAATTTAAACTTAGGATAACTTGTTTAAATTACTATTATTGCCCTAATCTGTTAACAAAAAATATAGAATGGAACATATGCAAAAATAATTTTACAGGAAACCCACTGAAAGATTTTACTACACCCCCACTCATCTCCTCTCTACCGTCTCTCACTCAGGTTTGTTTTTGTTACAACTTTAGTTAAATAGCTTAAGGAATACAAATAACTAGTAGAGACTCAACACTCAAGACCTTTAGGAAACATATTCAGAGATTTACAGAGTTTTTGTAGCATGCTGGTTTTTAAAATAGACTGCAGGTATTCATGGTTTACTTCAGAATATAATACTACTGACAGAGTATGCTGATTTCAGCAGCAAAATATGCTAGTTTTAACTACAGCTTGTGGTTTAAAATAGTAAAAAAAACCGGAGACACAAGTATACAAGTGCTGACATTTTACCCTCCCCAACCCAAAAAAGTTTACCTGCGATGTTGAATGTTGAAATAACCTTTACAGTAATGAAAACTCCAAAGACCAACCCTTATTATAACATCCTTTCTGCAAATAGCATGTTTTCTGTTCAGATAACAGTTAAACAGTATTTTCTGAAGAAGTGCATGTCTGATGATTCATCTGCGTTGCCTGAACATGTACATAAATCTAGCACTTGAATAAATAACGTCTATACACTGTGCCCACGTCTGCAAAGCACCAAAACACTGTATGGACTTGTACCCCTGTATCAGTAGCAAAGAACTGGATTTCTAAGGGCTTTGTGGTTGGCTCTCCACATTCACCCTGCTGACACTGTTCCAAGTTAACAGTCAATGTGAACACAAAAGCAAAGCCACTCAGCAGCAGCTATGGTTCTGTGAGGTGTGTACTCCCACAAGAAGAGACAGACAGTGGTTGTGCCTATTTCACTTGTTCCTTAGCAGGTACACAGCACAGTGTTTAAGTGTAGGATAGTTCCAACCTCCCTTCCTATCCTTTGACAATGGGGGAACTATTTATTATACAAAGCCTGCATAGAGGCAATGGAAGCCCAGAACTAACTGCATTTAACCGTTTCTTGTTCAAAAGCAGAAATTGTGTAATAAATCCATTTTGAAAAAGTTAACATAAAATACTTGTTAAGCAAAAAGTGTTCCCAGAAACCATGCCACTGCCATGTTCAGTTCCTAGCTGTCAGAATGCCACAGGTTCTGTGACCCTCCCAGCTTCTCCAGCACCAGGAACTTCTGTGGGACCTGTTTCTGAGGATTTCTTCCTGCCCTGTGGTTAGAAATGCAAATCTGTACTTTGGGTTTTCTAGGTCCATGCCTCCGGAAAGATTAATGCTTCCAAACCCACAGCAAGCCACCACTTAAAACTACTATTCTAGGCAGCTCCAGACTCATCTATTTATTGATATTTTTTAATTCTCCACCTAGAATTGTGGCAGAACCCCTTCATGCTCTCTGACCAAGGCTTGCTTGAGTAGGGCCCCCTCACTGCTTTCAGATTTCTTCGTAAAACACGAGGACACCAAGAGGAAAATTACATAGCTCAGTTCAGATGCAGTCCTGTACACAGGTGAACATCCATGGGCAAAACAAATCTGCCACTAATTATAAAATGATAGGCAATGCATGAGCATAGATATGGAAAAAAAGTGAGCAGTTTACAGCAAGAGAGGATGTTTAAGTCAAGTATATGGGAAGTAATATTAGTAAACTAATGCAGAGATTTGCAGCAATGGTGCTGGAAAAGACATGGATGACCAGATGGATTTGGAGAAGATGGGTGAATGCAATGAGATGCTGAACATGTGTATTGCTCTTCTTACTCTTGAACTTAAAGGTAATAGGCTAGAATATCTCTGGTTTTTAAGTGGTAGTGTTATTCCTTCCCTTACCATAGGTTGCAGCAGGGAATTCTACCTTTCTGAAAAGTCTTTTAGTAAACATATTCCATAGGAAGGGATAAGAAAGTAAGAATGGAATATTTTTCTCTTACTGCCTCAAGACAGCACTTCCCTATGTTATGTTGGTCTACACTTCAAGGAAAGAGATTAAATAACAGGCAGTTGTTCAAGAGTTGCATATACAAGAAAGAATAGAGAAATCTCAGGAAGAATATCAACTTTGACATTTAAAAAAACCAAACCAGCCCCAAAGTACCATAAAATGGCTTGGGTTGGAAGGAACCTTAAAGATCATCCTATTTCAACCCCAGTGCCATGGGCTGAGACATCTTCCACTAGATCAGGTTGCTCAAAGACCCAGCCCACCTAGCCTTGAACACTTCTGGGAATGGGGCATCCAGAGCTACTCTGGGCAACCTGTTCAAATGTTTACCACCCCCACAGTAAAGAAATTCTTCTCAATACCTTAATCTAAATCTGTTCTCTTTCACTTGAATGCCATTCCCCCTTGTCTTATCACCACAAGCCCTTATAAAATGTCCCTCTCATTTCTCCAAAGAATGGCCAAACTCTGACAGCATTTGTAAAATTTATGGTCTCCTTAAAGCTACTGAAGATAATATGGAAGAAGCTTAAAACAGGTTTTGTAATAATCCTATTGTTATTTTAAGTGAATTAAGGCTTTTCTTTGTACTCTCCACCTGTGAAGCACCTTTAAAGTCCTTGAAAAACCAGATTATTTCTGAAGAAAAGCACACGGAGGCAGGTACTATGTCCTAGTAATACTCCAATTATCATGACGGTATCAATGAAAACAAAAGCAGATACTTGTCAAGTTTTTCCAGCAGAAAGGGAAACCTGGCTTTTGCAAGCTGACAGACAGCTCCTTCCCTCTACCTTTGGATGTGACTCACAGTTTTACCAACAGGCCCTAGTGTTACACCTGGGGTAAGCACTGCACTGAAAAGGAAATCAAATATAGCAAATATATAGCTGACACTAACTTTTAAGAGGATGAGAAGATTAATATCACTTAACTAAAATATCTTAATGCAACAGATTTTTCTAAGCATTCTCCACTCACCTTAAAGAGTAACCTAGCTATTCAAAATTGTGGGCTAATTGAGGTAAAATTACCTCTTTAAATTCTGAGGTTCCAGTGCTCAACATAAGTCAGAAACCCACACATTTGCAATTGCTAATTGAGTTTACTTCACATTAGAAATCACCATAGGCTAAGTTTGCTGACCACTAGTGACAAGCTAAAAGGTTATAACCACTAGCTTTTACAGGACATATTCAAAATTTGTACCATTTTACCACTTCTTGATAATGAACTATTATATATGTCTATAGCTAAAAAGACCTTAACTAAATATTCCTTACCAAGCCAGGAAAAGGTTCTGTATATTGAAGTTAACAAGTTTAAGTTCCAAGCTCACATATGAGAAACAACCAATTATCCTGTCTGAAACACAGGCTTGTAAAACTCTCAGTTACTTGTAAAACGGTCTGCTACACACGAGTAAGATGTTGTTTAAATGAGTTGTTTGACTAGATGCATTCACCATGAAATTGATTCTTTTAAAGCATTATTTTTAAACTTGATACAAGTTAACTGCGTAAACTGAAAATGGGAAAAAATCTGGCATTATAAAGTGTAGATTGCAGTATGAGCTCAGTATTTTATGAGGTCGAGGGTTACTTGAATGAGAAACCCATCAAGAACAAACAGCCATTTGTGAGGCAGTAATCGAAAGGTTTAATATGATTAAACTATTCTGCTATTTCTATGCCAAGATGTGTAGTATAGGATCTATTGTTGTATCACCACAGCCAGTGCAGCTTCAAAGTATTACAAAGGCAATAAAACAACAAATAGAACATCTTTCAACCATAAGCACAAATAATAAATCTGAGTTGTGATTTTTCTGTAGTCTGAAAGTAGCACTATATCATAGCTTTGTTCTTGGCACTTCCATTTAGATTTAGTATTACTAGCCTGTTATGCCTATTATTCAGCGGGTGGCATGAGAAGGGGATAACTGGCAACAGGTTACTGAATATTCCTCAATCTCCAGCTAAGGGACACAGTGCTTAGCTTTTCTGTCCAGATTTCAAAGAAAAAGGAATCATTGCAAGGAGGTAATGGATTTGAATATATATATGTTAAAAAACACCCAAAGCTAAAAATATGTCCTTCAATAATATTTTAGATTTGACTGTTTAGTGCAGTTCTATAAAAACAGACAGATAGATCATGCCAGTTTTACTGAAAAGATTAGAAATTGCAAACTAATATTTTATGTTTGCTTCCATAACTGGAAAATGGTTCAATTGTTTTGTAGTGAATCAGTGTACCAACGGTATGTTGCTAATAATTCAGATGCTTTAGTGACTTACAACAAAAAAAGGTCTACTTGGTGAAGAGCTAGAATTTGAAATATTAAAAATGTAACATTTCCAACTGTCCTTGCACAAGAGAAATTACCTCCTTACAAGATGAAGCACTAACAACAGTTTAAGAAAAAATTAGTACTACGAAGTGTTTTATACACTGTTCTAGAAAATCTGGAAAAGATGTTAAGTTGCCTACTGCAAAACTGTTTTGGAGATGCATCAAATTCTCAAGACTTCAAACAAATAAGTATTTGTACATTGTACAGCAGTTTACTCAACATGCAGTGAAGAGTGCCACCAGCCACACTGTTTTATAAGACCAGTTGTAGACAGATTAATAGAAAGCACAGTGTCATCATCATGTCAGTCAGACCACAGGCAGTGCAGCAGGAATTGGAGAGGATAAGTAGAGAGAGGTGAGAAGAGATCAGCCATATAAAATGGCTTTAGATGACTTACAAGTAATAAAACATCCTGCTTCTAAAGATGTCTAATCCATCACAGCAGAAATGACTTCATATTAAAAAAATTCCAGTCCAGCTGGTAGTGTATCAGCTTGATGTTTGCCAGCTAGAAAGCACAAATCTGCAAAGGGACTTGACAACATTTGAAGAAGAGTATACTGAAAAGTGGACAATGCTTAGAAAAATCAAGATGAAACAGTGACATTTGCCACAGAAAACAAAGAAATGTTTCCTTTGTTTCCTTGACAAGAATTAAAATGTATTAACAGGAAAAGTATAAATTCAATTACCTGGGTTTAGATTAAAGACAAATGCAAACAAACAAGTACAACTGGATCCTATAAAAAATCCACTAGCCAGTGGTCTGATTAGATCTTCAGCTATTCTTGTGGGAGAGGAGAGAGCAAATCTACTCATTTTATACAAAACACATGCAAGACCATAATGCTTCTGGTAGAATTTGTATACTCCATTTTTAATTAAAGGTTAACATATCTGACTTTTCTGAATTTTACCAGAACTGTTAGATAAAACACAAGGTTCTTTCCCTTTTAGCCTTTTCTGTTTTTACGGATACAGTATATGAAGAGAAAAAGCCAATGAAACTACACTTGATGTTATATTGTTCTACTCATATAGCCTGGATACTCAAAATGCATATATGAACCAATTCTTATCTCTGTGAATACGCTGTCATTTACTTCGCACAATGAATCTTCTAACCTAAAGGGCAAACATGAATGGTTCAATTATTTGCTTTTCAGTATCCACAGTATACGATTGATCAGATAAGTTGTTTGGTTTGTCTTCTTCACTGGATGACATTTTAAAGCATGTCAGTAACAGACAGATAACCCAGTAAAAAACAACACTTGTGTTGTGCACAAATACCCTGAATAATGTGCAACTTCTCATTCTCTATCTTCCTTTCACTACAAAAATTCAGACATAGTAAGTTTATTACCAGTTATGCAGTTGACTCATGCTTGATACAACAGTGTAAAAAAGATACAGGATTACCCTTTAGATATCAACTACACCTTAGTCTAGAAGCAAGAACATTTTAGCTTGCATCATCTAAAAACATAAAGTGACATTATCATTAAAATGGCTGCACAAAAATGCACAGCTGAAGCAAAAGGAGAAACACAATGTCTTGTTAAGGTCCTATCCAATACTGTTATGTCTTGTTAAGCTCTTCTAATATCTTGATGGGCTATAAAGAAGTAAAATCACTTGTTAAAGTTTTTTAGTTTTTAATAGAGAAGTCCATCTACCTATAACCAATCTGCAAAACACTTGGCACAACAGAAACTCATTTTACAGGAAAAAAATCCAAATATTTATGTTCTTACACTTTGATATTGGCACATCCTTAGCACCTAAACTTTGCAAGACACAGTGATACCACAGTGATGCAGACCATGCTCCATCTGATACAGACAAATCTGGAACATTTTGAACCTAATTTGTGCTTAAAGCTGAGAACATTCAGAAGCAGGAAACAGCAAGGAAAAAATTGCAGAGACATCAAAAAGAAAGACAAAAATAATCCCTTTACCTACAATTGCTAGCATTAATATATTTTACAGCCATGATCTAGGCCACCTACCTGCAGTAGAAAGCTAGTGCAAAGAAGCAGGGGTCAAACCTAGAGTGAAATGGTTCACTGAATGAGCAAACAGAGGTTTACGTATTTCCTTTTTGGCTGCTGGCACTGGTTTTGGCCTAGAAGCCTCTAATGAACAAAGAGAGCTCTGATCCCTTCTGGAGCCATTCACATGTGATTAAGATCCAACAATACAGCACTTTGATCCACTGAGTTACAGAAAGATTGGATGTTTCCTGAAGAAGTCATTTCGGGTGAAAAGGAAGAAGAAGAAAAGAAGAAAATTTTCCTGATCAGGTCAAACTTACTGAGACAGCACTCTTCTCACATTTGACATGCATTGTACTCTCTTGAGAGTTTTGAAGCTTTGGAAAGATGACAGATGACTGAGGTAAGGAAAAGAGGAGTGAACTGTGGTATCAGTGTCTCAAACTCAAAGAATAAATTTAACTTTTTGAAGATGGAATAAGATTCATTTACAAGAGAAAGAAATTGAGTTTGGTAACGCATGGCATACTGCAACAAAGAAGGACACACAAATGTACAACAATTACAGCAAACTGGATGGCATTTTTCATAGACGTGTTTGAAAATCTTGCAGCACCATAGTCAAAAATGCATGCTTTCTTCTGTTGATGTAGTTGAAAACAGCAGGAGATATATGGGTATGTCTATAAAAAAAATCTCAGAGAATGAACACCTGGTTTCTTTAAAGTAATCTTTCTATCTTGACACCAATATACTTCACATAACCCAAGAGAATTAAAGGCCTGTTTGAAGTTAGAAGAGCATGTTCTTGACACACCATTTGGAGGAGTATTTACTTTTTTTCAACAGACATAAGTATTAAGTACAGGTGATGGATTCAGATCCACAGGAATGAACGGAGGCTGGAATGTCTAGACAACCAGGAAAGCAAAACACAGGTGTGACAATTCTGCTTGACTATCACATTCCAACATTTTCTGTATAAACTAAATAACTTCCATCATCTGTTGATATAAAAGCAGAAGAGGGAAAACATATTTGGCTTTGTCTACTACAAATGTCTACTCCTAGTAATTTATTTTGGAAGCTAACTCTCCTTTTCATATTTGGGTTGGATGCTTCCAAGTCCACCTGGGAATGGCTCAGCTCTCTGGCTATCCAGCACAACAGTTCTTAGTTCAGAAAACTCTTCAAATTATTTGTCACTGGTATAGTCAGGCTGCTCATACTTGAATGTTTTTCATGGGTAGTAGGTGATTTTTTTGTCAAAAATAAAATCTTCATATTTTAAATTTAAACTTTAACTTCTTGAATCCTTTGCCAATGTATGTGTTCCATGATTCCTCATGTACAAAACATCATCTTTCCTCATGTGATTTTTAAAAACCAATGATGTAGAGCTTCACTGAGAGCCAACTACCAAAAACAGGAAAGCTGAGGTGAAAGCAATCAACAAGGTGGTAGTGTGGTAACCCTACAAGTAAAATCTATTGTCTCTGTCATAAAAGGAGATTTGCCACCAGTCTTGTACCATGAAAAAGAATACCACCCTTCATAAACTACTGAGTTTTATAGTGCTATAATGCCAGACACATATTAAATAAGTCTTGAACTATTAAGTGCACTACACAAGCAAGGCAATTAAAGGTTAATATGCTCCTTAAAGCAATATCACTAAAAAACATATGTGAAAAAAAACATTTTCCATCTCTAAGAGATTGAGGTACAGTATACCTGTGTTGGAGTTGAAGTTATGGAAAAGTGTTACTTTTCCTATAACACACCTGTAATATAGCATGTTCAGCAGACAGCTGATCAGTAAAATCTTCAGTAATTAATTTTTGATTACTCCTGTCATAATGTCTTCTGCTTCACAGAAGATAATCTCTAATTAATAAGTTAATTTTAATCTGCTAATTAAAAATGTATTAGAGACCATTTGCTATTACAAATCCATGAAAAGGAGACAATTTAACAAATCCATTAGACAAGTACAAATACAATTTTTGGAACTATAGAACTGTAGACAAAAAACCAGTCTCTCCTGAAAAACTGACAGTGGGTTGTTCCCTAGGACTGACCAGTGAATTGGCAGAGGGGTAAGAGTCTCAATAGCAGCACTCTCCCATGACATTTACAAAGCTGCAGTTCATCAATATCACTGCTAAGAATGGAGTTTGATCTGACAAACCAAAACAACTTATTGATCCTATTTAGAATTAACAACAAAGGCATCAATTTTAATGGCAAGTAAGTAGCTAAGCCAGTTACTAATTACTGCCAACCTGCAACACAGGCAACACCTGTGCTTTCAAAACTTCCTACAACCACATACAGCTGAGATTTTTGACAGCCTAAGTGTGACTGCTCTTCCTCAACTTTAGGAGTCTTCCACTTTTCACAGTTGTCTGTACTGCAAAGTACCCCATGTGTGATTGTGTGACAATTTTCATTATTTTCATTATATTCTCTGTCTTGAAAGGTCTGTTTTGTTCTTTTCTAGTGACTGAGGAATTAATTTTTTGACATGAGCTTTCAAACAAAACAAAAGCACTATCCTAAAGGTTGTTATAACAGATTATGATAATTAAATTGCATGCAGAGTACCAATATACTGCAGTTGTAACTCTTCAAGAAGCTGAGTTATGCCCAGCTTCTTGAAGAGACTTTCCCAGAAAGCTCTCTAACTTCCTTCCTCATTTAAGTTCAAAGTAAAAGACATAGCAAACTTTTTACTGAACTTGTCTAAAATACATGTGGCAGGATAGAGCTTACTCTTGGAGAGCTGCCAGCCCACCTTTGGCTACCAGTGACAACCAAATATCCAACTGCAGCTAGGCTGAAGGATGAGAATTTGGCATATCAACAGCAGTCAAATAGAAAAAAGTTTACTCCCAGGCTCCATGGCTAAATGATCACCTTTTTTGCTTTGACTAGCCACCTGGAATAAGGGAGGCAAATTTTCTCAGCATTCACTGGCCATGAGCAAAATCTGCTTCATTTCTAATCAAATTTCACTGTAGCAGTAGAATGTTACTCAGGGACAAAGGTAAAGACCTATACAAATGTTGCAATCACAAAGGGTGACTAGAGCTCCACAACTAGAGCAGTTGTGGGCTTACATTAAAATCAAGTATGCGCAGCAGAAATGAAACAGAGCTAAGGAGATTACACAGTTGTGGGATTTTTTGTTTGTTTGTTTCCCTTGTTGTTGTTTTTGTTTCTTTTGGGATTTCTTGTTGAGGATTTTGAGTGCATGTAGGTTGTTTACTTGGGGGAATTTTTTTCGTGTTTTACTTGGTTGGGTTTTTTGTTTGTTTGGTTGAGGGTTTTTGTCATTTTCCTGTTTCCACAATTCAGCTCAAAAGAGAACCCAGGAAGGTAGGAATAGATGAAGAAATGGTGAAGGATATAGACAGCAAAAGAAAGACATGTTCCATTAGAAGCAAAGATACAGAACTCAAAGCAGAAGTTCAGATCATTAGTTTCCGATTAATTTTGCTTATTAGAAATTGCAAGAGGTCAATATGAGGCATTATTGTAGAAGAACTCCATTACAGCTATTCATTTCTCTCCAGTGTTTCCCATTCATTTCAGAAGTCAGCTGAAATCTCTCATTCCAAAAAGTCCATATTTTGGGTCATAATGCTGGGGTTAAAAAAATGTATTTTTCAAATAATACTGAGATGTTAAAGGAATACCACACTACTCCCTGTCTTTCAGGCCCCCCTGAATCTGGAAAAGCTTCAATGTGAGTAGAGTTTTTATAATTCATGCTTATTCATTAATGGAAGTACCAACTGCAAACCACTTTATTATCCACTCTAGTTCAACGATACCACTGCCAAATGCAAATCATCATCATGATTTACCCTGAAAGCATGGTTAGTAAAACAATATGGTAACATTTACCATCCTCATACCCAGTTACAGTATCTAATATTCAGCTAACAGAACACCTAGAATCCTACAGATAATCATATATGCCATATATATATAGAGAAGGTAAAATATTTGAACCATGTATTCAGTAAATTAAAATTCAGATCTTGGAATATTTTCTTAATGTAAGCATAATTCTTGAGCATTGTGAGTTCAGCAAATTTGGTTTCTTTACTTCTCTATTACATGCTTTCATTCTAAGGGCACACCTACTTTGGGCATCACTTAAGGAAGCATAAACAAGCTTTAAATTAACACAAATTACAGTAGGGATACCAGCTCTCTTTCTCAAAAGTACTATTGAATTCTTGAAGACTTTTGTGCAAGAATACCATCTCATGCCTAAGATATTAATGAAGGAAATGTCATCTATCTCTGTGAGCTAAATAAGTACTATTTTCCCAGTTTCGCAGATGGAAAGCAGAGAGGAAAGATTAAAATCCTGAAACGGTAAGTTACTTCACCAAGTGTTTGATTACCAGTTTTGAGAAGTCCTACTCACATGGGTAAATACTTCACTTCTGACTTGCAAGCAATTTTTTCCAATTTTTCCCAGCCACCCCCACCCCAAGTATGTTGGGATAAGCTCAGCCAGGTAATGGCTAGCCAGAAGAAAAACAACATTTCTTTTTAGGAACTGACACCAGCTCAGACTTGTTCTTTTCTGAGTCTGTGCCTCAGAGAAGTTCAGGAAACTTGTCATTTCTACACAGAAACTGTCTCCTAAAATAGACTCACTTACAAACAGGCTCTGGCAGCACCTGGATCTGGCACATCTTATGACCCCAGAAAGAGAATGACACAGGTGAGTTGGTGAGGAGCTATAACATGTTTTTGGGTTTTCCTTAGAACTCCTTGTCTTTTGCGAAAACATGAGGCATGATTAGTGCTTATCGTCTAGCTATTCAATAAATTCCTTACAGAGGAGTGAACACATCCAAATTGAGTCTCAGTCAATCAGCTAGCCAAAAGTTAGACTGCCAGGGAGGGAACAATAGAAAAGGTGTAGAGGGTTGGTTTGCTTGGAAGACAAAGAGGACCTATTTCTCCTTAGATCTCTTTAGATCATCACTTTAGACACATAGAATGGCCTGGGCTGGAAGGGACCTTAAAAGGCATGCAGTTACAACCGCCCTGGCATAGGCAGGGATGCCACCCACTAGCCCAGGTTGCTCAGAGCTCCATCCAGCCTGGCCTTGAACATTTGTGGATCATTCACAACCTATCTATCAACCTTCCAGTACCTTACCATCCGCACACTAAAGAATTTCTTCCTAGTACCTAATATAAACCTACTCTCTTTTCAGTTTAAAGTCATTCCCTCTTGGCCTGTTACTACATGACCTTGTAAATTGTCCCTCTCCCTTCAGGTACTGGAAGGACACAATTTGGTGACCTCAAAGATTTCTCATTTCTAGACTGAAAAATCCCAATTCTCTTAACTTTCCACATAGTAGAAGTGCTCCATCACTCCAATCATCTTGGTGGCCTCCTCTGGACCCTCTCTAACAAGCTGATGTCCTTCTTATGTTGAGGATCCCAGAGTTGGATCCAGCACTGCAGGTGGGGTCTCAGCAGAGCAGAGCCGAGGGGCAGAATCCCCTCCCTGGCTCTGCTGCCCACATTGCTCTGGATGCAGCCCAGGACATGTTTGGCTCTCTGGGCTGTGAGTGTCCATGGCTGGGTCATGTCCAGCCTCTCACTCACCAGCACCCCCAAGTCCTTCTCCCCAGGGCTGTTCTGGATCTGTTCATCCCCAGCCTGTGTTGGTACTGGGATTTCTCCAGGACAGGGTAAACTTATGCATAAAGAATTACAGTTGAGCAAATTTTTGCCATTCCTCACATTAATATTAGGAGTTCCAGTGCTATGTTGCATATATAGTAGTTCAAAAGATAGCTGAGACTTCTGCTTGGCATGAAGCCAAGGAGATGAGATTCTAAAGCCCATTAACAGTTCATCATGACTGGAAATTAAAGAATCTGGTGGAACAATAAACTGTCTAACAAGAAAATGAGAAAAATAATAAAATTTGATCAGAGGGTTAATATATTTTATAAGTGCCTCGCTGCAGACTAGTAATTAACCATTTAAATGTGTACAGCAATATAACTGTCTTATATCAGATGCACAGTGGTGAAAAAGTCTGCAGACAGTAGAGTATTTATACTCTACACAGTAGAGTAATAATAATAAAAAAACCCCAATCAACCAACTAACCAAATAAAAAACCACAAAAAATCCAAACCAAACACCCTCCCCCCCACCCCCCCCAACCTGACTACTCTTCACATAGTTCTTATCTGTATTTATCAGCCTGATATTCTACGGAACATGAAGATTTTCTAAAGGAATCAAAACATTACCAAATGTTTCCAGGCTATCAATGTCAATAATTACATAGCAAGCACTGCCGGGAAACTAGAATTCCCACATTAAAATCCCAATCTAAAACACTCAAAACATAACTACCCCACCAAATTGTGTTTAAATAAGGTAAAAATAGCTGTTCAATGCACAGCAAATTTGCACAGTCCAGAAGATGAATGCTGCAAGGTAGAATTACATCTCTGTCAGTGGCTCCAAAAAGTAATATTCTGAAGTACACCTCGCCCATTAGTCAAGAATTTCATAGCAAGCCTCAGGAATAAGATACTAATTTCTTCATAACAGAATATAAAATGAGTATAGAGTATTATTAAGTTAGTTTTTAAGTTCTCAAGTCCTGAGAAGCCAGGTTTTATGGTTGTAGAAAGTCTTGTGTTTAAATACCAAAAAGACTGTATTTAGGAAATCAAGGATGTTTAAGGAGTTCCAGGGTCTTTTTTAGGCTTTCCCATTTAAGTTTAGTGACACTACAAACCTAATATTAATTCATTTTAGCTACCAACACATTTGAGAAGTTTGTGGATGTAATGAACATAGCTGAAGATTCTCCAAGTAAATACAAACAGAAAGTCAGAACTTTAGCTGATTACGGAAACATTAACGGCAGGTTTTTGTTGTCCTCCTCGCCCACCAAAATGGTCTTACTGTTTACTTGTTAAGATATTTATATATATTTATACAGAATTTAAAGATAGAAAGCAAAAACTTCAAAGAAAAGGAGAAAATAAACATGGCTTGTTTATCCCTCTTCATTCCTTCCCTTCTCCCCCCCAGTCAAGAGCCTTTCCTGTGCTTACCTTGTTCTGATCTTTCAAATCCACCCAACTGGACAAGAACCATCTGCTGCAGCACCACAGCCCACAAGGCCAGGAATAGCATGGAGAACCATAGCATCACTTAGCCCACAGGCTGTTTTCTCACGACTGCTGAAAATGTGTCCAAGAGCCAGGTCATACTGCCTTCCATCTCCCACAGAACAGATTGCAGTGACTCAGGATACTTCTGGGTCAGAAGTCCGCTGGGCCAACCTGCTGCTGCTGTACACAGGACTAATTCACCCTCTTACAGCCACTCCACCAAGACTATTTTCATTTAAATGTGTTCTGGCAGACAGCTATGACAAATAAATGCCTTTTAGTAGCAGATTGAAGTGAAGCTTTAGGACATTCAATGAGAACAGACGTGCAATTCAGTTTAATACTGGTCAACTTGTTTTTCTTAATATGCTTTTTTCTTAAACAATGCTTCACCAAACTACAGCAAGTGCTGTAGTGGTATCACATTCTCTCTGCATTTCTTGAGGACCTCTTAGAACTTTACCTGGGACCTCTTAAAACTAACACCTTGCTGTGCAAAAACAATGGTTATTTTAGTGATTTGATTAATCCATTCTAGGTCAATAAAGCATGCACGCATTCATGTTAGTTGACTTCACAAACTGACTATAAAAATGATACAGAGAAGGGGAGAGGTTACTGCCAGAGACAGAAGAACTTTAAATAATAAAATCTAATAAACTCTACAGAAGAATTCAGATGGAATTATGATGTATGCTTCCTTTTTGTTTCCTGCTTACTATATAGAACTTATTTTGGCAATTAAATCAGTAAGAAACACGTTTATGTACTGAGCTTCCCTTACGTACTCCTCATTCTTTCCCTAAACACACAAACTAAGAAGACACAGAAATTAACCAAACTGCAAAAAAGCCCAAACAACTCCTAAAATAGTCTCAAAACCATTTGTTTGAAAAAGGTTCAGGTACCACCTGAAGTCAACAGAGGAACTTGCCTATTGATACCTTATATGGAAGCAACTGAGATGTGAAATCTTCATACAGAAAGACAGCTATATTAAGCAAGTTAAATAGCATTTTTTCCTTGCTGTCATTCTTCACTGTTCACCACAGCCTTACTCTGATAATAATCCACCGATAGCAGTATGAAAAATGCATTGAGAGCCTCTGATATAAACCAACATTGTGACTACCTAATTAGTACCATAAACATTACATATTATTCAAATTAAAAATATAAACATTAGTTCCATTAAAACTTTTGTATTATACTAAACCAAGTTTGAGATACATGAATTTACGTACAGGAACAGTGAAATGCCTTGCTTTTCTACTTTGAAAAATATTTTAAAAGCCAATATAAAATTCTGGAACATCACAGCAAGACTGGTTTCAATACAGTATAGTAATAATGACAGCTTAAGATCCAGAAAAAGGAGGCAAGAAAAAAACCCAAGGAAATTATTTCCCCAAGCAATTGTGATGTCTGCTAAAGGACAGAAGGAAGGTGATTGGTAGCATCAAGGCAAGTAGTATATCTAAGTAGTCTGGGAAGTCACCATGCTCTGTACACCTCCACTGCAAATTGCAAATTACTTTCAGTAGTGCTTTTTTACTCCTGAAAGGTGTTCCAGCAGTTTCAAACACAAAAGTACTTAAAAAACCAGTCAAAACTTTGCTGGCTGCTTGTCAGACCTTTTTGCTGTTGACAGATGTTTCCTCAATAGCTATAGCAAAGGTGATTTGTAGAAAAGATGAAGACTTGACGCTTTCCTAGCTGGTCTGTACACAAATTTCAGGAAAGGTGGGAAAAGCTCTTCATCTGGGACAAGTTCTCCTTTCTGAGAAGAAAGCATGGCAGAAGTTGTACCTTCAGACAATGATGTTCTTTTTTACACCCAGAGATCTGTGATTCTTTAACACTACAAGTTACATGGCTCTTTACTGACAGCAGCCTTCTCCTTTCAAAGGTAAAAATAATCTGGTGCTAATGACAAAAGTCTAATGTCTGTACTTAGAAACCAACTAGATACCACGGGTCACAAAGCAAGAAACTCTTAGGCGATGGGCTGCAAGCCAGAAGGAAGCACTACTGATCTGTTCACTGCAGCTGGTGCCTCTTTCTGCTTCTCCTACTGGAGAATCAGGATGAGATTTTGTCCATGCCAGGACTACTGAGGCATGCAGAAAGGCATGCACAACTCATTCAGCAGAGCAAAAACAGACAGCTACTGCGCTACGCAAGCAATAATTTCTGGATACTGGCTTTCTGTATCTCCAGGCAGGCATCTCACACTCAGAGGAGCTCATTTTCTGTTTTAAAAGCCCTGACGCTCCAAAAGAGATATTGTGAAAATGACTCCTGAGTCTCAGTAACTACCACCAATGCTGTGATAATGAAGGAAAAACTGTTCATAAACACCGTGTCCTCTCCTGCTCCCTGTGAGGGCAACTACAGGTTCAACTGGAACCATTCACATGTGAAGCTCTGCCAGGTTATGCTTGCTTACAGACTGCTCAAGCAAGAGCAGTATGACTGAGTGCAAAAGCTCCCAAATGAAAAGAGCTCTTAAGTAAAAAGAGAGAAATGTCAACCTGAAGATACTGTGCTTTTTCTGATGGGAGTATACCCATGAAACTTCCTCCAAATCTAATATGCAAGACCATACTGTTTTTAACTAAGAGTTCAGGAGGTTGATTTAAATTATCCACACAGAAAAAAAAAAACCAAAACAAAAAACCAAAACAACAAAACCCAGATGAACATACATAGAAAGTTCATTAAAAGAAGTGTGAATGAACAAATGAACTGTCTCAAAAAACTGATCTACAGAAATAAAGACCAGCATTTTTTATTTATCTCAAGATCCAGACATTCGTTGTTTGATTTGTCAAAGTTCATAGCATTTTACAGCACTTTCCAGAGTCAAAGTGCCTACTGAGTCTTTGATGGTCAACATTTACCACAGAAAGGTTCTCTCAAGCTGGGTATCAAGAGAAGAGAACTGAGACAAAACACAATAAGGAACCACTAAAAGCCACTAGGTTTCAATGATCTATTTGGCATTAGACAAAAAAAAAAAATCTATGATAAAGGCAGTCAGATAGAGAAGTATTCAATTACTACAACCATGTAATTCTTTGTGCGTTGCCTTGCACATCCTCCCAACTGGATCCTACTCCTTCCTTCAAGGATCGCCAGCAAAGACCAGGATTAACTAGAACACTAAGTAACATTTCCATAAGCAGGATTTTAAGCACACGCTGAACTTCAAATATTTAAAATGGACCATTAGTACATAAAAAGAATTGAAGATATTTAAGGACCAGAGACAAGACCCTTATCATCTCTAAAACTAAGTCCTTTTTTAAGAGCTTTGCTGAATCAAGGCTTAAACATTATTAAATATTATTAATGGCTGATTCCTAAAAGAATTCTTGCTGAACCTTACACTTTTGCCTTACCACAGAAGCATCTGTATGTACTTCAGACTGCCTGGTGGCCCATTTTTGGTTCTCCACACTTGGTACTAAGCTCTGTGAAGAACATCTTTCACAAAAACACTGCAGAAGAATCTGTAGAACAGCCAACAATGTCAAGAGCACAATACTACATGACTGACATTAATATTTCACCAATATGGAATGCCAAAAATAATCAGGAATGAATTTAGGCTTGATTTGTCAAATGAGATGCCTACAGTTACATTCCTAACTCAGATCTGAATGTTGACTTCGAGTGCTGACTTAGTTTTCAGAGGTGTTGAGAACTTGCAAAGCTCAGGGTTTCAGACCTTGAACATCACACCATTCGTTGAAGTACCTAAATATAATTTATATAATGTAACTGGAGGTTAGGCTGACTTGCTTCAAAATTTTGTTGATGAGAAAATTGAAATTAGTCACTGCTTTATTACAATGAAACAAACAACAGAAGCACCCAAAATCATGTGGTGACTTTGTGGTTTATAGCAGTATGAAACTGCAGTACCATAGCTACATGAAACCAAACCACAGTAGCCAGAAAGCCACTTTCAAAAGTATTCTCTACAGCTAGTTTTCAACATGGAAACAGAAAGAAACAGCACTGGTCTTCTTTGTTGTACACAATTTTGAATCATTTTTCTGGGAAGATGATTGTAAATAATTTGGGCAGAGAAAACATTTCCATAGATAGTCAAATCACCCCACAGCTTAAATGTATCCACACAAAAACTAAAAATAAAACAGAATTATGCATCAAACTAACGTAAGTGTTACCTATTACAAAGTGCAAAAAGAATGTCGCTCACATTGAACATAAACCATAGTATGCTCAAAAGGACGACCACACCATCCAACATGCTACCAAATGAAAATGTAAAATCAACAATTACAACTTAGAGAGATTATTACACCAAAGTCACTTGGACACGGGTCCACACAGACTTCAGCATATCTGGTCACTGTCATTTGTTGTTGATGAAAAAGATTAGCAGAGAAACAGAAACTTACAGAGAGAAATGTGCCTGAAGCATAAGCCCTCTCTCCCACATACCAACAAGATCCTATCTCATGTACTTACTGGAAGCCACATACAGAGGGCAGAACCTTAGTACAGGTTCCAAAAAACCAAATTAACTGTTTCTCAAAATAAGTCATTGAACAACCAGATGACAGAGAGGTCATTTCTAAGAAAGAGAGAAATTCTGTTCAATGTGGCAATATTGGCCACTAAAATCACCCACCAACAATCATCTATGCCTGACACAGTATGATTGTGTAAGCAAATTAAATTGCAACAGGATGAAAGAGGATATAGAGGTGACAATATTTCCCCTTTAAAAACAATAATAATGTAGCTGCAATAGGCATGTTCTCTGATGTTTTTTCTTTACATTTATCTATATATTAGAAAATCTGTATCCTTTCACTTTTACTTCAGGAAGGAGAGTGGTGTTCTCTTTCATATGCAAATGCACATCTATCTACATAAAAACAACTTCTCATGGAGCTAAGAGGGAAAATTCTCTGCCTCCTACAATTTCCTTTTTCACCCCCAAATGTCATATTATACATAACAGCAAGTAACACATATGTATAGAGTAATAAATGACTTCATACACTGTTGTATCAGAAGACACATGGAATGTTTGTAGTAGTCCTAATAAAATGCCATTTTTAGGATAGCCCACATACTTGAGCATTTGCTTCACTTTCATCTGCCAAAAAATTTAATAGGATGAGTGTTTGGTGCTTAGCACTATTTTTTGATTCTTATTTGTAACTGGAATAACAAAACATTTTATTAGGAGAAAATGTACTTTAAAACGTAACTTATGGAGAGAAGCAACTTAAGTGTTTTCACCACATCTGTTTCCCCTTACACAATACATACACAACGTAACAAACGGACAAAGCAAATATGACCACATCAGACTGATCTAGTTAAACAGAGATGGCATGTAGCAAATTTTTCTCCCCAGCTAGTATTTTTGGTGTCTAAATTTCCATCAATGAAATTATCTACCTACTCATGAATATGGGTCCTTTCAAAGGATACCCCACATACAAAATACAACCAAACTGTGAATCTCATCACCACAGCCTGTTATGGATGCCAGAAACAAAAATACATTCACCAGTTAATTTAAGAAATTCATGGAAGCAGCATTCTTTTAGGTGGAAAGGTATGAATGCAACACTTCACAATTAGGAACTAGCTAAAGATCACTTGAAACCAGGATAGGATGATGGATGGAGCATCACTGTGTACCTACAATGGTATAATGGTACTGCAAGTCAGCCATGGTCAGAAACGGGCACTGGAAAAAACAAGCCTTTGGTGTGACTCAGTGCAGCAGTTCGTGTCTTGCAGTTCCAAACTAAAGCTTTTATTCCAAACACAATCTACTTCCATTCTGTGTATCATACCTAGATCTTTTACATATAAACTGAAACAAACACTAGAGTGATGAATTGTCTAGTGAAGCCAATGCACAGACAATTGCATGAACCTGTTATTCATGCAGTCTGTATATTCATACTTCACTAAGATCAACTCGGTATACTTGTCTTTACATTGTCTTGCAAATCAAAATACCCATATTGAACCTATATTAAGAAAAGTATTAATAATACTTCAAAACAAAAAATTATTTAGAATTACTTAAAAAATCATTTCAATTATCAGAAGGCATCTTTGCCATAATTTAAGTCCATAATGAGATGTTTCTATTAAAAACCAGAATGCTCCATACTTTCTGAATAAACACAACATTATGCTAAATTATCTAAGAAAGTCGCAAAAGTTTTAGGATGTGACAGCACATAAAAACACTCATTCCAAGAGCAAAACACCATGCAGTATGGGGAATTTCTCTTAGTCAATGGCATCATACCTCAGTTTCTTAAGCAAGAAAATACAACAAAATTCCCTATGGAATATTTGAATGCAAATGAACAGCCATCCTTATAAAATCAAACTCAAAAAACCCAATTATTTTTGAGCAAGAAGATTATACTCAGATGGTAGAACAGGAGCACAGCTTTGATTTAAAAAAAAATAGAACTCCGTTGAAAGAGAAAAAACTTAGCCAAAGCAATACCAAAGCAACAGGACATAGTAAATGTTCCTGTGGGGCTACACTCCTCTCATGATCTAATGTAAATAAGGAAAACTATCAGTATAACAAAAGGGAGCTGGAAATCAGAGTTTGTGACTTTGGTTTTCCAAATCTTATGAGGAAAAATAAAGTAAAACCTGAAAGAATGGAATGTTATTAAAGGTCTTTTTAAACAAGGGAGTCAACCAACTGAATGTAATGAGATTAAAGTCAAAAAGAGATAGAAAATCATTAGCAAAAATACTAATACTCTTGGACACCAATTGTAGCTGTCTCCCAACATAAATTAAAAATTCCAAAAGGAGTGGAGACTGAAACATCAAAAGTGTAAAAATCCCTGCACTTCAGGGTAGGATCGCAAGCTTGAGCCAATAGGGTGCAGCTCATTTATGAGTACTTTAGCAAAGAAGGAGAGAATGTTCCTCAGGTATAAACCACTAGTAATTAGGCTACTATATGATGTGCATGGCAGCCTTTAGGTTTCTATCACATACCATTCTACCTTATATTACTAACATTACTTTAGAAAAACCAACAGTAATACATGCTTTAACCCAGTGCTCTGGATAGTTGCCTGTTGGACTTGACTTTCAGAGGTTTTTAGAGTCCAGGATATTTGACATAGTGTGAAAGGCCATAAGTATTTTTAACATCACTCAAAACTACCAAAAGATATCCACAGATGAGCTACAAACTAAAGTGGAGGAACTCATCATGCAGACAATACAACCTTGGCAGTCAGCAAAGCTTAGACCTCCCAAACTTCCTGGTTGTTTTTCCTCTTGCTTTGGGTATATAAAAAAAGAGGAAAACACAACCTTTTAAAATTTACAGACTGCTATTAGGTTTCTTAGCACTCAGCCCTGGGTCAGTTACGGGAAGATTATTTTCACATGATGGATAACAGAAGTAAACTGAATTTATGAAAAACATTATGTGAGAATCTAGACTAAATCTTATCTTGTTTTCACCACTGACAAGCTTGGGTATCAAACAGATGATAAACATTAATTTAAAAAAAAAAGTAAGGCCATGTGATTTTACATAGGATCTCAGTAAGGAGTCAGTGTGGGCCAAGAGGCTCATTTTGCAGGAGGTATCATTGCAAGACCAAAGCACAGGGTTGCTCACCACATTCGTTAACCATCTCCCCTGAGTTCTAGGTTTTTTCTAGCTTTGTTTGGTATATGGACATAAAATCCTAAGGAGACTGAAAATCTCTGACTGATAGTCAGTGGCATGAGGGCAAGTATTGATGGATTAATGGATCTCAGACATCACTGAATTTTTTGCACACTAATTTTATGCACCAATAGAACAAACCAAAAAGTCCCATTAAAATAAGCAGTTGAGCAAAACTCCTGTTCTTATCATACAGTCTTAAAAAGATGTTAAGAATTCATACATTTTCCCTCACATATCTCCATGCCTTCTAAACTGTTTCCATAATTTTCATGTGGCTTTTTCAGCACAGCTTCAAAGCACAGCTTTTGTGATTTACAAGCATTTTTCGCTTCAGAATGACTTTTCCAAATCACAGGATAAAGAGATACCTACACAAAATAAGATCTTATTATATTAGAAAATACACTTTTGAAATAAAAAGTTCAGTTACAAATCATTAGAAATGACCACCTTAGTTTTTCAAGAGCACCCTTCAGGGTATGGAATTACTGAGTATGCCGTATTTCAGAATACTTGCTATTAGTTCTGTAGATCTAAACATTGCTGTACCACTGTCAAATGTTTTGGATAAGCAAATTTTGCACGGTTATCCTATTCTAGAGGCAACTAGAAACTATTTTCTTGTCTGTACCATGTACTTACCATGTGGGTAACACTTTCACTGACCTCTCAGAAGGAGAAAATACTTACATTCATCAAATTATCTGAAAACTCAAAGTCTTACAAAGAAACTTCCTATTAAAACCTATAAAGAACACACCTTTCCTGAAAGTGGTATAATATAATAAACCCCTAAATGTACAGTCTTCAGCTAACCAGAAGAGCTCTTCATGTACTAGAAGGAGATAGTGGCATGTTTCAGCAATCTCCTTTCTAAAAGCTTTGTATCACCATGAAGCATATGGCTGAGGATCAATGCAATGAGATCAGACTGTTCATTGGGTTACACAGAGACCTCATTTATCTTTGTTTTTGGAAGGCAGGGTTAGGTAGGCTGTATTTTTATATTAACATCTGCAGAGCACTCCAAAATCCTGGCATGGCCAATGACATGGAAGTTTCAGGTCCTATGATTTATCCTCCTCCCATGCACATAAATTAGTGTGTGTAGATGGAATCTTTTCACTTCAACTAAAATAGATAATGTAAAATAATTTTTGCTGACAGATTTTTTTCTTCATCTGTTTTTTAAAAAATTAATTTACAAGTCATTATGATTTTATTCAGAATATATGCATACCCACAGACATTCTCCATTCATCCATTTGGCAGAAATTAAGACAAGAAACTGCTAAATAAGACCTACAGTGCATTTGTGTAGTACATCCCTGCATTCAACAGGCAAACTTACATCTAATAATAAATACTGAATAAAAACAGAATGAGAGCACGTGTGTAGATGATAAGTTTGAACACAAAGCATAAAAGCTTTACTGAAAGTCACAGTTAAGTGCTTTCATTACTCAGTTTCTTTCATACATGGGTAGGATCTGACCTTTCCTTCAGACCGCCCAGCAGTTTTAAGTTTGTCTGGTCAAATAATTTCACTGCAGCCTTCATCTGAAACTACAGACAAAACTACTCATAAGTATACTTACGAATATAAGTATATAACTTTCATATATGTAAGTATATATAAGTATATAACTTGCAATAATTTTTGTTCAATTAGTGTTCTAATACAACGGGTTTAAAATTCAGATTGTAAAGAATAAAAGCATGAAAATACCACATTTATCAAAATGGAACTTCAGCATGGTATCTCATGCAATCCAGGGAAATGAGACACAGCATATTACTGCACCATTTTTCCCAGCAGAGTTAAGCATCAAAATACCTTCCCTTGCAGTTTATACAAAGGCCAGACACAGAGAAAAATGCACAAAGTATGACATTAGCCATACTGGAGTTATTAATGGAATAAATGAAGCAGTCAAAGACCCTCTGAAGATAAAAGCATCACTCTCTTCCATCTTTGGAACTCTGCCCAAATCACAATCATATTTTCATATTTGTCAGCCTTTTTTCCTCTGTAATGAAAGAGTTTCCTTCATAATAGTAAATAAAAATTAAGTCTTCCTTCTGTGCTTCAAAGTAAAATGGTTTCAGTAATGATGCAGACAGCACAGTGTGCATCTTTCTAAGGAAAGATTTACTGCTTCAATTTCAATTTAACACTTTGTACTGCTTCAGGGTTAAAAATACTAGGACATATAATCATGCAGAAATCTATTTCTTACAAGTGAATTGGTTGCTTTTTCTGGTATCCAGCTCTATGTTTGAGAAGGGTCACATTTACTCATTAATACTCAGAGAAAGAGGTTTTATAATGTAAACATATGTGCTGTAAAACTAAGTCTTGCATAGTCGACAGTAAAATAATCTTTAAAACTTCAGTGTAGAATGTTAACTAGACTTGGCCTTAAAATTCTTTCTGTAAGAAAAGTAACTGAGCTAGAAAGAACAGTTATGTCAATCACTGATTTGACAGACTGACAGTTACATCAGTTATGACAATTTCTGGTCTTACAGACAATCCACAGAGTTTCTGTACAAATCTCAGCTACTATTGTTTGAACCAGAACCAAACTTTAAGCAGTATCTGGTCTAGTTTTAAAAGTTGCAGAAGCTTCAACATAGTCACTGTGGATCAAAGGGTTACTATATTTCTAAGCATGCTGACAGTTTACCCTGGCCCAAGACAAATTCAAGACAGTTTACATCCTCTGAGAACTAACCTCATTTAGATTATTTTGTGTTTGCTGAAGGCTAAGCAGGCATGGACTATGATCATGAATGAGCTGACCTGTAGTAAGTTCATATCCCATTGCAACTGTATTCCCCCTTCCTGCCCCAAGCACTTACTGGAGCACGTAAAATTATTTCTGTATTTAACTGCCTCACATTTAAGGTCTCCTTCTATTCAAAATCTTCCACATGTTCACTTACAGATGACAGTAATTTCTGGTCTATTTACTTGTTTACATAAGAGACATAGTTTCTTATTTTAATTAATAGTAAGCAACTTTGCTTTATCTCAAATCAGATATTCTTAACACGACACTGAAAAACAAGCTCAAGATCTGTTAGAGACAGGGGCAAAAACCATGAGAGAGTATTTGGGCTTATAAAGACAATGCTTTCTTTAGCTGAATGAGGAATGGCAGTTACAGTCTTTGGTATTCAAAGCCAACTTTGCTGTTACCATTGCCCAAGAAAGTTCTCCTGTCTTAAGGCAAAGCTGAAGCATCAGGGAGAACATAGAAATGCCAATAGAAACCACATATCACTTTGTCTGTGCAATGTTTCATCTTGTCATGATAGCACATGAAGTGAAAACATTTTCTTAAGTGGTATTGTTCATTTTCTAACTAACCTCTCTGATAAAAGAAAAAGGGAAAAAAAGCTGTGGCTAGCATATAGTAGACCTTCAAATCTCTTTTGGATTCCTTTTCCACATACTGCAACAGTGAGCTATTTTCTGTCCTCCCACTCTCACCCAGAAGCAATGTCTGCTTGTCACTTAGATAGCTGCTCATGAAAGATATAAGTAGTAACAAGTTGTTGATTTCAATATTTAATTTATTGCCAAGAGTAGAAGCAATAAGCAAAATTCTGTTTGACTACAGCAGTCAGCAAATTAAATACCACCACAAACAAGCCTGTATCCTTTAAGTGTAACTTAACCATACCTTATAGCTCTTCTCCTTTATGCAGCAAGCCCTTACATAATGAACATCTAATGAAGCTGGAGTGTCTCTACACTGTCCTGGATATCTAGTCTCTTGATATAATGCAACTGAACTGTTTCTTGCTTGTTACACCTACAATTCTTTACATTATTAGCAAATTTGGTGTCACACTGTGACTGGGTCTATGCAAAGCAGCACACATGCATGCTCTTCTCTAGCACACATTTTTTGGGGCCTGCAGTCTGAATCTCAAGTACAAAGGTGAAGAGATTTTCCAGGTCTATGAAGACTTCCAGAACATTACCCAGATGTGTTGTTACAGATTTGAAGGACACATATGATGGATTTTGAAGGGACTTATCCACTGTTATGCATCTCTTTCCATGTGTGAGGGAAGAGTAATGTCAACTATGCTCATAAGCTGAGAGGATTTACAAGTAATTATTTCTTTATCATTTCTTTCAAAGTCATAAGCAAAAGATTGCACTTTTAAACTGCTATTTTGTTCATGTTTTCCAGAAGTTGTATTAGGTAATACGTGTTATTTTTGATCTGAACTCAAGTGACATTTATGCGAATGTTCAAACACTTTTTGCTAGGTATCTATTTCATACTCAATGTACAATTTGGTAACAAGAACAAACTTCATGAGCTGAGGTTCCATTCAACCACGGTGCACACTCTACAGATCACACCACCACATTAAATAAAAGCTGGGTTTAAAACTTCCTGGACTGAAGCTAAGATTTTTAACTTTATTTCCAAAATAAATATATTAAAAAATATGAATATGAGCAAAAGGATTATCAAAAGTTTTCAGTCTGTAGAAATTTCCTGCAGATCCAGAATGAAGGCAGATTCAGCATTGCTAATGGCATACAAGTCTTAGTGTGGTTGTAGGAAAATAAATCCGAAGTCCACAAAACCTCTACAAGTTCTTCTAATTCCTGCAATAAACTTAGTAAGATAAAAATAGGGGCAATGAGAAAACTGCATTGCAATATTGATGGAGCATTGCCAGTTGCTGCTCTCATTTAAATGGGGATCTTTTGTTTGAGCTCCCCCATTGCTCACTGCTAGAATAAACTGCCTAGAGAAGTTCCAAGCCTTCAGGTGCTCCATAGGCCAAAGTCAATATTTTAAATACCACTCCAAGAACACCACCAGCATTATTAACTTACGATTTTATCATGAGTCTCAGGATATTTGTTGATTTTTTTTTCCACACCCCAGTCTCCAGAGTCACACAGTAACAAGAAAACCCCACTTGTTGTAATAAATAGAAAGAGTTTATGGAGATAGATACAATTAAATAAGCAGCCTTCCATATTCCTTACCAGCTTTGGGTTATGAAGGTGGGTTAAAATGCAGTTCAATAAAATGCATGTTGCAAACATCTAATCACAAGCAGACAGAAGTCTGCACTACAGTGCTCCATGCTCAGTCTTCTATAAAAATACAGATGGAAAAATGTTTTTTTGGCCATTGATCTACTTGATCATTGCCAACAGCTAGAAATCTAGCAGGATTTGTAGCTCATGAATACTTCCACCAAATTTTCTGGTAGTTTCCCTTAAACTAGAACCAGTATTTTCTTTCTTTTCTTTTGATTGAGCTTCTGCCAACCAACTTACTTTTGTGCATCAACCAGTCCTCCAAAATACAGTGACAGACTGCTGAGACCATCTTAAAAGAAAAATGCTCATGTTGATAGGATTATGACAGCAACAAGCCTGTAGCTCTCTATTCCTGTTGGATTTTGACGCCAGGAGAGTTCCCCTAAAAGAGAAGAACTTCTTCAAACTCCCCGGGGGAATGTTTTGCAGGAAAGGAACACTTGAAATTTGATTTGTCCACTGAATGAACAGTACTAAAAGTCTGTTCAAGTGCTATAACAAACACATGAAGTACAGCACAGCCAAGTAACTTTACTTTATAAATCATATCGTTTTCATTTCCTGAATTCATAACCACAGTGATGCAATAATGGAAACTTTTGTATGTTTGTAAGTTAGATGACCCACAATCGTTCCCTACAGTAAGCATTAGTAATTTTTGACTATTAAAATAATTGTTATATTCTATTGCTATGGTTTGCTTAACATTGTAAGGCGAGTTTTCTATTTCACAAACCGTATTACATTGGCAACAAGATTTCTTACCTTAGCCAACAGTATTGGATGTGATTAATTTCTAACATTCTTTTTGGAAGTCAAAATAAATATCCACTCAGTTTTCTTTGTTTGCCATCTCAACATCCTAAGCCGGCTGGCCTTCTCACAAATACATGTTGGTTGTCCCTAATAAACTTTTTTCCCTTTTAAAATGTTTGAATTACATCCAATTAGACAACTTCCATTTAAACTCCCTTTTATCTAACATTAATCCCCAATTGTTGCATTTCATATAAATAACAATCCCACATATTTTAAATTAAACTGTCAATTAAAATAGACTGTTCAGACTTACAACAAAAGTCATTGATGTGGCAAATAATGATGGGAAAAATGAAGATACCTTTTACAGAACTCTATATACAAAGTATCGTATTATAGAATCAGATCTTAATATACCACTACATCTGATCAAGAAAGTTAGTATGTACTGTTCTGGAATATTTAGAGGAATAGCTTTGGGATATTATTTTGTAACCCTCCACTTCTTAAATTACTCTCCATCTCAGTATCTTGTTAGAGTAGCTGATTAGAGGTAGAAGTTAATTTGCTCTCTCAGCTTCTGCCATAGATTCCTCACCTATGTAATTAACAAAACTTTTGAAAAGATACCTTGCAGAATTTCTCAGAGTTCTTCTGAAGGACAGCAAACCCGTCCTTTTGTAGAATAACACACCAAGTAGCTGTGCAAGGTTGGATTCTACTCTTCACACTTCTAACTAATATTCAAGCATCTGCTTCACACCTTCAGTGTAGTAGCTGCTTTCCAGACACTTGAGAAGGGCAGCCTGTTATCTTTCAGACAGCAGATCAAACTAGATGTGCCATTTAAGCAAAATAACCACAGAATAGCTTGCTGGAAGTAACAACCACACTATGAGGCTCAACAGATGAGACGCAATGAAGAAATTCTGTTTATACAATCTGCTTAATCCATTTCTTTTCATAATTAACTTTAATCTTTGCATCCTATGTCTCATACTTAATTTGTTTAATTGGCTGAAGTCTAGAATGGCCTCCAGCTGTCTAGACCATTGAAATAAGAATGCAACCCTGCACTAGCTCAAAGTACAGTGCCTCAAGTTTTGCTCCCAGAGATTTATGTGCGCAGTTATTCACACTGCTTTCCAGTTTGTCTTTGCAAAGTACTTCCTGTTCTACTTGTTTTAACTGCCTACCTGTTATTCTACCAAAGCACTGACTACCAGTGTATTTACCATAAATAGACATTTGTTTTGCAAACAATTACAGTTCTTCTTGGTGTGGATTTTCCATCATTCTATTCTTTCTTTCACTTACAAGGTATATTTTATGTCCTTCCATGATGTTAATTACATTATTGTGTATATTTGCTTCAGTACAATGAAGTATCTTTTTCTTTCTCTCTTCCTCCCCCACATCATAATTTTTCTTTACTATGGGTCCATGACCCCATGGCATAAGAGTAGAAAATTTCTGCATGTTTCATCTTAACTTTCCTATAAACTGCTGGAAAAGTTATGTGTTGCATTTATTTTTTAGAGTCAGTTCTCTGTAGCATGTCTGTAAATAGTTATTTAAATTTTATGTCTAAGAACAAGACTTTTAAAACACTCAGAGTTACATGTTTTGATTTTTTTCAACCAAAACACAACTTACCATAGCTCCTAAAGAGTTTCATTCATTTTTCTCCTTTCTGACATAGAAGATACCATTGGGCTGTGTACCTGTGTCTTGGGGTGATGCATCAACATTCTCATGGCTTCATTTCACAATTTACATCAACCAATTGTCCCTTTGAAATGCCAATCCCTGAACAGTTTGAAAAGGTTCTTTGATAAGGATCTAAGTCAAATTAGTTGTCTCTCTCTTTCTCTTTTGAGCATAAAAGAGACTTGATGCACTAAGAAACTTCACTCCTGACTGTATCCGCCCAATAATCTGGCAGATGAGATGTGCCATCAGTATATTAGACCTCCAAGTCTCATGAAGATCAACAAGTGTGTAGAGCACTGTAAGCACATTAACTGACCCACTCTCTTAAATAATGAAGCCCAGATCCAAAACTTATTAGAAACTGAAGAAGCCACAGAGGGATGTAAGGTACTCTAACTACAGGAAAGTCAGCAATAATCCTCAGATCAAATTTAAGACTAAAATCCCTTAGAAGTCTGTACCTTAGACTCCTTCCAAAGTTTTTATCATCTTCCCATTTTTAATGTAGCATCTGCAGATTGTGCATCTCCCTTCTTGTTTCCAACTTTTCTGTCTGGTTATCTATAGTGTTTAATAATTTGCAAGTTTATTTTCTTGAATTTCTATATCCATGAAGAGAGTCACCCCTCTATATGACTCTCCTTCCACTATAAAGCAACAAAACCACAATGAAGTTTTCAATAAATGTTCCTTCAGCTTTTTTTCCATTCCTTTTGATGATATCAGCCAAATCTCTTTATATTCCCTTTGCCCACAACTCTCCACAGGTTAGGACTTCAGTTTTATCAACATTTTCATAATTCTTAATTATATTTACCAGATTTAAACCTATCTTTATGTGTCCCAGAAAGCCCATCCTATTTTCTTCCAGATTATTCTTTCTATTTGATCCTTCCCATTCTTCCATTATCTCCATACATTGTCAACATCTTTTGGACAGCCTGTAAAGGGATTACTCACTTTTATGATACTGTTATTTCTACTTACTTAAAAGTACAGGCTTACCACATATCAGTTGTGCAATCCGCCCTCCCTTCAGTTTTATTCATCTCTTTCTTCTTTCTTGGGCATCTGCATAGATTTATTTCCTCTTCACATTTTACATGTTCTCCTGACTAATTTTTTCAGCAACAAAATTCAGACTCTACCAGTAAACCAAACTAGTGAGACAGATCTCAAGTCTGCTCAGGAAAGAAGTTCAACCTTAATCCAATACTATACCTCCATATAAATTACTCTAGTGAGGTGAACAGGGTGGATAAACCATTTTAAAAAGAAAGTGACTGCAAACATGGCCCAAATAATGAAGACAAAGATGCAAATCTAAGCACAATTCTGAACAAGATCAACTAAAATGCATAAGAAAACCCAGACAATTTATACTTTATTATTAATAACATCTGAGCATCTCAATGAAAATTTCCGGAAGTTTACCACTTACTTTCAGAGAGTCAGTCTTAAGGTATAATCAGTTAAAAAAAATAAATTGAAAAAGGATTGAAAAAACTAAAATCCCTCCAATCAACACAAAGATGGTAGTGGACAAAGTAGCAGCATCAAAAAAATCTAAGTCTTTATCCGTATAATAACATTAGATTTTAGAAAAATTGAAAGGTTTTTGAATGGTAAAGGATCCCATAAGAAATAAAACTGGTAAAAAGTTCAAAGTCTGAACATGGCATGGCTATGTAGTCCATAAAATATGGACTACAAAACTCCATGTAATTTGCTACTATGTATTTGTGATAATTAGGATACTGAAATAAAAGTGAAAGTAGCAGTCAGCCATGGTATTTATCTCAGACCATAATGAATAATCATTTCAATTAAAACATTATCAGAAAGATATACCACTGTATCACTAAAAAAATTTGCCTATATTCAATAGTGATTCTATCCACAGTACTTAGAATGCTCATTAAGTATGACTGTAACGGCATAATTCTTCCTACATATTGTATCTTGCAAAGGAAGAGGCTGAAGTCTCAATGTGAAACTATAATAGTAGTCCTAATTAATGTCTAAACATAAAGTCATTTAATACATAACAGATTTAAAATTTGTTGCTTGGTTCTATGGAATTCAAAAAAGTGGTGGAGATTTACGTAGAAGTTACTTAAGTGGGCAAGAAGTAAGATCAGTAGCCTTCAGCCCTCCTAGGGAACTTAAACCAAAATGGAGAAAGGAGATCTGCATTTAAATAACAGAGCTGGGAATGAGATACGAATTTCACAAAGTTTCAAGGGAATCAACACAGAACAGAGTGAAAGATGCTGCAGAAGCTAAAGTTCCTATACACAAGAGTACGCACATACTGAAAGAGCTTGTCTGCCCATAATATCAAAGCAAAAGCAGTTTCAGGATATAAAACATTGCTGACATGAAAGGAGTTATAGCTCTGAATATTACTAGCACACTTTGAATTTCCTTTAAATTAGAGGCTGACTCACAGCAGCTGCTTTATAAGATTCAAAGCGTTTTTTAGTTTTGCTAATGATAATATATATTTTTAAGGCATTCCCCATTCCTGCAGAAAAATTGCCAAGTTCAGTATTAAGAACATCATCTGGGCTCTCTACCATATGGAAATACAGATCAAATCTAAATAGAGAGCTGACTTTCTTCAGACCCTTTTGGAATCAATCCTGGATGGTAACTAACTATTCCTGATTAACATACTGAATAAAACAGACAGAACTAAACCAAAAAGAGCTAAAAATGATACCATCAAGTCTAGCACTAATAGAAATGTTCAGAATTGTGCATATTCTCAGGAGGTGCAGAGTACTATTTTTTATTTTTTATTTTTTATTTTTTATTTTTTATTTTTACATTCAAAGGGTATTTTCCAATTTAAATACCCGGCAATTACTTTAGACCTTTGTAAGCTTTACTTAAGTTACTACATACTTGGACTCAACACAGTATCCTTCTTTCTTTCTGCTGAAGCCATTTTCTATTCAAAGCAAAAGTATAAATCAGAAACCAGTTTCCAAGTATCAGATTGGAGGAAAACAATCTGCAGTAATTATTAATAGAACTACTTACTTTAGTGCAGCTCATTACTGCTATCAGTTTTGGTTATTTTTTGGAGGAAGAGATGGAAGTAGCTAGAAAATCAGTATGATCCATTTATAATGAACAGAAAGAACATAATCATCACCCCTGATTCTTTACAGGGCAGTGTTTTGCCAAATCATTTTCAAGCGCTCTAAAAAGGACATGAAAGTAGAGAATAACCCTTTATCTGTTAGTATGATATCTTGATTGAAAAATACACATGTCACAGTAACTCAAGGCAGTGGGTGTAAACTTTTTCTACAGGCAAATAATGCCTATGGCCAACATGAGAAACTGGCATTTAGATCTAAATCCTAAATTCTATGACATATGTTTTTATTTTGAGTTTTCCCCCCATCCCTGATTCAAAGCACTGGCAAGAGAAATTACATCAACAGATTTTTGGCACAGCCATGACAGATCCCACATTACAATGAAAAAAGAATTCCCCCAAAAACTGTGTGCGACATTTTCTCTTTGAGACCAGTGAAAGTCCAGCATTATCAAAACATGACATGCCAGACCTTCAATATTACTCAACTGAATACATAAAACTCCTAAAATGTTGACATGCAGAGTAAGACTGCAGTCCATGGATTTAAGGTCCAGAGGGATCATCAGATCACTCAATTTTACAATCTGTGTAACGCACACAAGGCATTTCGGGCGGCATTTCATTTAATCACTACAATGACTTGCAACTGGTCACTCATGGTCCCCATACACTGACGAATGTGAGATACAACTGGAGATACAGGCAATATGCAGCACTCTAGTTTCTCAGAGAGAATGAGATACCATTCGAAAGTGTTAGGCATGGGAATGCTGGAAGAGATACTGAAAAGGAAATGGAAGCTAAGTATTTTAGCTAATGTTGCATCTCAAGTCAGCTTATAGTACAAACAAAGAAAGCCATATTTCAGGTTGCCATGGTAACAACCACCAGATTAGAAAATTTTCACCAGATTTACTTTTTTGTTTGAAAGGAGGAGAAAAACCCCATGACTGTCATGAATCCCCTGGGGTATTCTCTACATAAGCAGAAAGCCAGGTCAGAAAACACATTTAAACTATGCACTGTGTACATGAATGACCCATACCTTTATCCCAAAGTACTTAGCCTGATCCATTTAGTTTCCCAGACAAACTGCTATTGTATCACAAGAGCTGAAAAGAAAGAGATGAACATGTGGAGGCCTCTTCCAGCACACACACATGGACTAGAAGATCTTCTTTGAGCTGCGAAGGAAAGCCGACTAGGATAAAAGGCATATCTGAGAACAGTGTTCTGCATGCAGATGGCTCCTTCCATTGCTGAAATGCGGTTTTGGATCACCAGCAAACTGCTGACTGTGAGCTCAGCTGATGTCCTCTGCTGAGCACACAATGCTTCACTGTGGTGTATCTCAGGCTTGGTGGAAGTATGTGGCTTGTAGTTCATCTGATCACACAATCGCCCCCAGAGCCAAATACGACATATGCTTCCAGGGTCCCAGCAATAAAAATCAGAAATATGTGAACAACAGTGCACCACCACAACATACAGAATTATAACACCAAGAGAAAAACTCCAGGAATCCTGGTTAAGTTTTAGCTTTTTTTAGAATATCACAAAATAAATTTTTCAGCCGAACACTCTCCACGCAATTTTGAACACTTTTGTGCTCCTATCAGAGGCTGTGACATCAGCTAAGTGTGTTTGCATTGTGCCAGCCAATGTGTCAATGCCCACATACTCTAAGACTGTTCAGAAAAATTTCTTTGTGATAAAATACCCAAACCTTTTTTATTTACATCAAGTAACTTAAAATTCTTGCAACATCCCATTTCCCAATCAGGATTGAAAATAGCGATGTTGATACTCAGGCACTATTGTAACCTCAAGTTTTAAGCTCTGAGATTATCAAAGTGCTGTAATAACACTTTTGTCAATTGTCCAGCTTGAAATTCTTCATGGCGCTATCAGTTCTATACACATTTTTCTCTCATATAGTTTAAAAGGAAAGCACTACCATACAAGAGCAGATAAAAGAAATGAAAGTTGCAAAAGAAGCACAGGTTGACTAGAGGACAGGTAATCATATTTACAAATAACACTGATAATCAGATTTTAAGAGTTCTGACTAACACATAGTTAGATACCTTTCATTTATTTGCATATTTCAATGCTACTTTACATCTAGTAAGGGCAAGAAACTTAAGTAAGCACACAGACAAGTAGATACACAAATTATTATCTGCACTATGTTCAGGAGTTCAAGAAGTATGTGATCAAGCATAATTATATTTTCAGCATGCCTAATGAAGTGTCTATCATGATAAAAGGATAGCAAAAAAACCCTTGCCTTGACAAAACGAACCCTGCAAAATGATAATTACGAAGAAATAATCTTCTAAGCAACTTTACACTTAAGGCAAAAGGACAAGACTGAAAACTTATTTTCAATACTACAAAATTAAACCCTAAAAAAAAAAGAAAAAGAGGAATGGCAAGGTTAATTAATATGGGGAGTACTTCTACCAGTTGTACGCATTTTTTCGATCTAGAAAGTAATTCCAGAAACAGCTGAATGGCCGTTCTTCCTATGTCACTTTCTTCAGACCAGATTTATACCATTTGCAATCACGAGTTTAAGTTCAAGAATTCATTTTCTATGCTCTTTCATTAAATACTAGCCCGCCTAAACCTGAAATGTCTATCTGAGCATTTCTATCAAAGGGATTGGAATAATTTAAATTATAAAACTTAAAACGGGATACGTGAAGTTTAAGGTACCACTAATTCAAACTCAGCCTAGAATTTGACAGCTTAAGTGTGATGCTTTATTACTGCTCATCCAACAGAGAACTTGTACTTTGCAGAGTCCTTTGCAAACTGTCTCAAATGACTGACCTTTGGTAGCACAAACGTCAAAATGAAAGCCAGGTTTGTATTGATACTGTGCAGTTAATAGGAAAAGCAATTGAAATAAAAAGATGTATTTTGTTATAAGACAAGCAGATGCAACACTGAGTACATACAAGGAATAGATCTGTTGAGTAAGGTGACATTTTACATAGTCACTTTTCAAAGTAGAACTACATTTTAAGGGCTTTTGCATATGTTTTACCTAGAGACCTCTGTGATGGTGTGCCAATATCAACTTCCCTTTCTCTTTAGTTGCCAGTTTTATTTGATTTCTTTCTTCAGATATGTGCCAACCAGTTTCAACTTGTTTAACAACATTTTTTTAAAATCAGCTGCCTTGCTGGAATGTTGAACTGATGCATGTGTGGGTGTGCTTATCAAGCATGCAAAAAATACATTAAAGCAATATAAAGGGTCTGGTTTAAGCCTATAAAAGTAAAAAAATTAAGCATGAAGGCCAAATACTGAAGCAGACACCTCTTTACATATCATAATACCTTACAAAAACAACCACCTAACTTGCATCGAAAGTGCTGTGCAAGTGGAAGTGCTATGTTCATTTAATACAGCTGTGGTTTATATGGTTGAACTGCAAACCTAATAGAATACCACAAGCCATGTTATTATTTAATGGAAGGAGTTTCCAAAATGTTTGCAAAATGTTTCACTCTCAAATATCATAATATGTAATAAAATTATACAGTGTAAGCTATTTGATGATTATATATATATTGGACTGTGCTCTAAAGAAAAGTTCTATTCAGAAAAATTATTTAATAAAATGCTGATGACATGAGGGTAATCAAGCAAAACAATAGAACCAGGATGTCAGATGGTGATATACTATTAATGAAAGCAAAGCTGCATCCTGACCTGGAAAAGCATTAGATTTCTTTATTAAGTCAGTTTGAGGCACAAAAAGCTTGCCTGTTTCAGGCTCAGATCTCCAAGTTGTCATAAGCGGCAATTAAAAATCCCATACGAAATTTCAGTTGCGGTGTCTGACCTTTATGTTTGTGACTGAAAAAAACTATATGATGAGAAGAGACACATAAACCTAGTTATAGAGACAAACTCTCAATAGTCCACACCTCCACCTAACCCTGGCAATCACACTAACTGCAAATCCTCATTCTTATGACAATACACTATTTTGTACTGTTTTGATTAAATATTAAACAACAAATCACGGAATAATAGAAATGCTTGGGTTGGAAGGGAGCTTAAAGATCATCTCATTCCAACCCTGCTGCCATAGGCAGGAACACCTTCCACCAGATCACATTGTCAAAGGTGTTGCTTCTGAAGGCCTTAATACTGAATTGGATTCATTTTTGATAACAGATAAAATGTCACATTCTTCTTTTTCATATTGGGAGACACAAAGTAAAGTTAATGGGAGGTTTTGGGGAAAACTTGTAAGATTTGTTACAGCTCTAACAGTCACTTCAGGATACTTGGATGATCAGCATCACTTTGATAAAGAGCAGCTATTTGTGCAAGTCCTTCCTTGTGCTTAGGTGTGACTTCTATTCTGTTAGCAGAGTAACAAGCTTGTTTGCTAAAGGAAGTGGAAATACACCAAGAGATTTTTGTCTTCCTCATATAAAAAGAACTGTTCAGAAGAAACTTCTCTTCCAGGTCTCTGTCTTGCCATATCTCTGTCATCTGAATATTTTCACTATCTCCAAAGCAGGGTTAGATGCTTTTGATCTTCTCGAATGCCTCAGATTTCTAAATTTTTCTCCAAAACATCATCTGTACCAGCTGTCTCAAAGAATCTTTTTTTGTTGCTGTTGTTCCATTAAGCATACTGCTGTAGTGTTCACAAGAAAAGTGAACAAAAAAAGCCATCCACATCACCTGCCTGGTCTTGACTTTTGGACAATCACCACTGACTTCACCTGCTTGAACTGCTTAATAAGATTTTGCAAGGGGGGCAAGAGCAGTAGGATCCCATTTTTTAAATCACTATTTGATTTCTTCCATTATGTGAGGGGAATTAATTTGCTTAAACCAAACCTTTTTGGTAAGTATCTTGCATCAAAGACATTTTAAGAGTCCTCCCAACTCAGTAATTCCGCTTGCCTCTACCTGCCTCATTACAAGTGAATTTGTGAGGAAAAAATGGTGCTTAAGCTTGTCTAAACCTGATTGAAGACACATGGACAAAAGAAAATGGTAGTCAGTGGAATTTTTTTTTTCCTCTTGTTGGCATTGTTTGCCTTTTGCTGTCATTCACTCAACAGTAGATCCAAAACGTAGTAACTTGAGATTTTACTCGTGCACTACCTCAGCAGAAGTTCCTGCCACATGGAGTTCATAGGAAGGTCTCAGAGGATGTAAACCAACTAGTAGTTGGCCCAGATTGGCCCTTTGTGTTTACATACATTCCTTTTTGTAAAAAATAGAAAGTTCCCTCCAACAGTCTTCAGTGATTGCAGACGCTGACCTAGCAAGTTGGAAAGATAATTTTCTAACAAATGAAGTGTTAGTTATAAAACATTGTCTATGCTCATCTGTTAGAGCTGTAAGGCTCTATGGACTGTTATTTTTAAACACCTGAATACTCAAAAAGTCATAGCATAGCTTAAAAATAAGAGGAATTCCTACAATGTTATACACCTACTCAGATTGCACGTATTCTTTGACATTTTGTCTTTATCAATGCAGGGTTGATATTTTACCAGTCTGTTTATATGCCTTTGGTAAACTTCAGCTATATTTGATTATTATGGCTGCATAACCCCCTGCTTTGACATGGCAGATCTTGTACCACCTACAAGAAAAACCAACTCATCAGGCATGAGCCCACTAGAACACTCCACAAAGATGATTTGCAGGTGTCCTGTAACCATGGAACAAAAACCAGACCCATAAGTTCAGCTTTGTACTCTGATGGTAGCGAAATCCCACCCTGACTTTTGCTCAATGTCCAAAATTTTCATGCCTATCAGACTACTTGAATTTCAGTATCTTGAGCAGAATGCTCTCTGCGTCCTTCCAGAATGCAAGGGGACATAAACCATCTGATGTAAAACCATTCAAAGAACTTTGTCATCACAGCTGCAATCAGATTAAACTTAATTCTAAACCACCCTCTTCTAGTAAATACAGCAGACTAACATTAAAATAGTTTTAGTTGAGTAAGATGTACTGACACGGGTATTAGAGGATACCACTGCCATCTCACAAAACAATCCTACTTTATTGCTACTTCATTGCAATTTGATCAAAAATACTTCACCATTCCAATTTAAGACTTGTTCCTCTCGTAATCATGCTTCTTTGACAAGCAACATAATCATTCACCTGTGCTAAATGAAGCTATGCTCAACCTCTGTGCTGTTGAAATACAATATCACACGCAGTTGATAAGGCATTTCTCTCAATATCTGTATCTATTCCCTGTCCAAACAAATACTTAGATATGACTATTTTACCAGCATTTCTGTAAAGGATACAGATATAATGAAAAAAGTAGAACTCAGATGCAAGAATTAAAAAGCACATTTGATATAAGAGAGTGGAAAGTTTAATGTATATTTCACTCCTGTTATGCCAGAGTTAAATTTATGTCAGAGCTATCAAAGCTATCAATATATGAAGATGTCAATCAAAAAAACCTTTTTTTTCTATGGTTTAGTACAATGAATTGGAATGAATGAAATGACACTAAAATGGTCAGTTTAGATTTTGTAACTACAGACCTCTCAAATTGATATTTTTTTGTTTCCAGTGGTGTGAAATACCTGTCAATCTATGCTTAATACTGTGTTACATAAAAATTGACCTATTTAAATAATCAAATGCAAAAAGGAAGGAAATAAAATTCTCAATTATTTCATGCCATGCAGAGCACTTACTTTTTAAAATTTATAAGCCTGCCTTCAAAATACATAGCCCATGTTCTAAGTTAAATGAGCAAAACCATATGTATTAAGACGTTACTCTTCATTTAGTTCTTTGTAACTCAGAAATTAGTTCAGACATCAGCAACTTCCCTTTTGCTAATGAACATACTGCTCTTCCCACTTTCTTCCATGGACATCTTATTTTGATTCTTGAAAAACAAAAATCACTTCTAGTTCCAGAAGAAGATAGTAGGCACTCAGAGGGTATTGGTTGGGTGTCTAAAGTTATTTTTAAAAACTCTAATAACTGAATTTCAAGCATTTTTTATCCAAGTGGCAAATACCCTAAACAACTGGCTGGATTCTTCAGGGTCACACAAGAAAAAGAGCTGCATGATGTATCTGCTAAAAAAGGAAATATTTGGGAGAGTTGGGTGGGAAGAACCTAAAGAGAGAATAGGAGTCAACAACAGATGGTAGATAAAGGAGGAAATAATCCATAAAATCTATTTGCATAAACAAAACAAGACATACTTTTGCCTGAAGAAGTTCATAGCACATTTCTTACTAGACAAAACATTGGTGTTTTAGCTGTGGTGGAAAGTTAACAGAACTAAACCAAACAGAACAAGTCTGACATCAAGGTGCTAAGTGCAGCCTGGATTCAGAGTCTGTCCTGCAAAAGAAAAAGATTACTTTATGCTAAACAACAGTATCTCGGAAACACATCCTCAAAGTTAGAGTCAAACAATTAAATTTTATTGGAAAACTTTTACCTGTCTTCTTACCATTCATGTCAAGTAGTTACAAATGAAAGGATCAGAAAAAAAGGATGGTGTGCCTGGGGACACCAGGACCTGATCAGCCTTTCCTGTATTGTAGGTTTGAGTAACAAGGAAAAAAAAATTTCCCTAAACTCTTATCACAGATACTAGTAGTAACCACTTTATACTACTTCAATGTAAAAAATCAAAATAAATGACTGAACATGTACTATTTGATAATTTAGCAAATAGAAGTTTCAGGACATTACTAAGTCTAAAAGTCCTACTCCTGTTTTTTGCTGACAGTTTAGCAAAGCATAAAGCTATATATTTCTAATAAAAGAAATGTTCTTTGATTTTCAAAGACAGGCAATTTATTTTTGGGAAGGCTAAAAACCTAACTCAGAATGATCATTCCTTTACGTATTAAGTACCAGGTTAAAATAGCATCCACATAATGATACAAGTGCTTCCTTTTTAAGGGAAGTCCATGGCCTGAGGCAAAGATGAATGAGAAAATACAGGGCAAGAGGAGGAACACAGGAGGGGGAATGCATTGCAACTGCCTGGCTACCACTAGAGAGACCCCTGGGAGCTTTGCACTTGCCCTGGGGACGGCAGGGGCACATGGGAAATATTACACTTGTCAAGGTGAAAGACCAAGACGTCTGGGATGAAGTTGTTACACAAACAAGACAAAAGTGGCAAGTAACAATTAGGCAGGAGTGGCAGAGCTCCCCTAGCTTCCCTAGGACCAATGCAGGGGATAAACTGAACTGAAAGCAGAAGGTAAGCACAGTTCAAAGGAGAAATGCACCTCTCCTCTGTTTCGCTTCCATTTAAAGCTTGGAGGCAGGTATGGCCTGCTCTGCTCTAAGCTGGTGCAGCCTCACCTCAAGTCCTGTGCGCAGTTTTGGGCACCACAATATTATTAGACATTAGACATTAAGCTACTAGAGTGTCCAAAGGAGGGCAGTGAAGAAGATGAAGGGTCTCGAGGGGAAGCCGTGTGAGGAACAGCTGAGGTCACTTGGTCTGTTCAGCCTGGAGAAGGGGAGACTGAGGGGAGACCTCATTGCAGTCAAAATTTCCTCATGGGGGGAAGAGGAGGGACAGACACTGATCTCTGCTCTGTGGTGACCAGTGACAGGACCCGAGGGGAGGGCATGAAGCTGTGTCAGAGGAGCTTTAGGCTGGATACTAGGAAAAGGCTTTTCACCCAGAGGGTGGCTGAACACTGGAACAGGCTACCCAGGGAAATGGTCCCAGCACCAAGCCTGACAGAGTTCAAGAGGCATTTGGACAATACTTTCAGGCACATGGTACCATTCTTGGGGATGGTCCTGTGCAGGGCCAGGAGTTGGACTAGATAATCCTGATGAGTCCCTTCTAACTCAGCTTATTCTGTAATTCTATGATTCTATGGATAACAGGGCTGACAAAGATGGAAACATCAATGGTTTGCTAGTCATGCTGGACAGCAGTCATGCTCACAATACAATCTAACAAATCTTTAATGAATTACAAAAAATCTAAAATACCTTTTTGAAATAAAAAGACCCAAAGAATAGCTGATATGGTCACTAACATCAGACACGGGTCCACACTTTCAGACCACATCATACAAAGAAACTAGAAACAGCATCCATAGAGCGTCTATGTAAAACAGGGCCAGATTTCCTGGATTGCTCACCTGTATGAGAACTAAATCTGTCATCTCACAATTCCCCATCAAAACCAGCCTGGACCAAGACAAAGTCATGCAAGGCTGAGTTTAAAAAGAACAACCTTTCCCAACTTGGAAAAGAAACAAATTAAACCCATATGTTACAGATTAATCAAGGTTTCCATAAGCAGCTGAAAGAGTAAAACTTGGTTTTCTGTGTCCTGCACTGATTCTTTGTTATCGAAGTGAACTTGTTTTTCAGAAGACTGCTCAGAGATGTTGAAGTTGGACAAGAGTCAAAAGTTATTGCTAGTAGGGCACACGGACAGGCTCACACATGCAGAAAACACCATCACATGAGCTCTGTTTTCTTGGGAAACCACATTCAAAAACAGTTCCTCAAAGGATATTTATTTTAAAGCAAAACCTTACTTGTGACATGACAATAATAAAGAATCAGATATTTTAATAATGAGAGTTCACACCACATTCCTGGGACAAAAATCTAAAATCCTATCCCAGGGAGTAGAAAATTTGAAGGAAAAAAGCCATCTTGCTGTGATTTTCTAAGGCATTAAGGCATTTTGGAGGCTGAATTAATTTCTAGTTCAGAATTAAAGACTAGTAATAGAGGGAGCACTGAAATTCATAACTGATTTGGTACCCCAGAACCCAATTCTCTTAAATTAATTCATCTGAAACTCATACTGTCCTCCCAGTATTAAGTTAAAGAGGATTGTACAGAAAAAAAAAAGTTTTCAAACAATAAGTGGTTCTTCCATGACCTCAGTTGTTCAATTGATTGCCATGAGCTCCTGTGCAGAACCTGAGAACTTCACTATCATACCTCCTGTATTAAAACTTCAGTCACATTTGGGTTCAGAGAAGAAAGCAAAGTTGTATCTATCGCTCAATAGATTTTAGCCTATAAAGATAATGTCTTTTTCAGTGTACAAGAGTAGGAAAAAAAACCCCCTTACAATAGTATTGTCAGAAGCTAGAAATTCTTAAGTTTTTTATTTAGTTACAATATTTGGAAGTTTTACAGCAATTAGGTCAAAAACTGAGATTATGGGAGTCTTGGCTACAAAAAATCATTCCCTATTGGCTGGGAAAACTTGCTAGATTTAGGTTTTTTTGTTTTGAAGTACAACATTTCAACTGTTATTGGATACTTTTGTTTCATCTTCAGTATTACCTTACTGCAGAGCACAATCTTTTCAACATAAACCAAAATACTGTGCTGTTTTAGAGCTGTACCATTAAAACCAACAAGTTCATACAACATATTTCAGTTTCAACAAAAGATTTCTTTCTTTTGTAAACAAAGAACTTTTCAACATAATAATTTGGTGGACTCTTTCAAGTTTTTTCAAGACTAAAGCCACTCAAGTTTCCTGACCATCGTACCCTAATTCATCAAGCTAGATGAAGAACTAGTATGCAGTAGGTGCAATGACTTAACCAAAGAGACACCTGCCACTAGCATGTTTACAGTTACTATTAACCCCAAAGCCGCAAACACACCATTCTTAGAGCACGCACTAACATGGCTAGAAAAGGTTTCCTAGTTACCTAATTAATCTATTAAAAGGTCTCATTAACAAAATAGTTGACAGCATTGTCTTACAATACTTATAAAAATAGTATCTTAAGACTGGTAAAATGCAGACTGCTGTTGGTTTTATTTTTTAATAATCCAAATGATATTTAATATTGTTTAAGCCTTAATCTATTTCTTTCTAGGTCATTGGAACCAAAAGATGTTTATTCTAGAAACACAGATTTATATTTCATCCTTAAAATCAGTCAGATGCTGTTGTCAAGGATAACAGCCATTGACCAAGAGGATGTGGCTATGTAAACACAGGCAAGCCCAAAACCCTACAGTAGCAATAAAAATCCCTCCAAAATACAGGAACAAAGATAAGGAACTATCCAGTAGTTACAAACTGAAGATTTTGTGGCCATAGGGGAGAACAAAGACCTGTACTGATCCTTAGACAGCATCATCCTCCTAATGGGAGGGGAGGCAATCACTCATTAACAAGAGTGACACTAATGATTTCTTCTTGCTCCTCACGGCAAGTGCCATAACACCAGCAATTTCTTAAAGAATGTGTTTTGCAGAACAGAGCATGACACAGTGAAAATGTGAGTATCCATGTTCTTTTCAAGATGTCATAAGAAACATACCACCTCAAGTGTTTAGTATCTTCCTCATCTAGCATTATTGTTCTTCTTACTGGAAACAAGATTCAATTATATGTTAAGAAATGCTTATGGGTTGATTTTCTAAAGCAAGCAGCTTGCAACTTGAGACAAAGCTCAGAAATGCATACTCAAGACAAAAAGACTTAATAAAGGTCAAAGGTTCAGATAAATTCTGTCTTTTGGCATAAGCATTAGGTGTATTTATTCAAAGGGACTCCAGTCACTTTTATGCTCAAGTAAGATCAATTTATAGTATTAAACACATCTGTTCTAGTATCTTTAGTAACTATGTTTACATAACAAGCATTCTCTGTCACAGAATATTATAAAACTAGTATTACTTATTCAAGGATCTGAATTCCCTGGGAAATTATGTGGGGCCAAACAGTATTGTACAGTTTTTCATAAGTGTTTATGCCAGAACTTCAACTACTTTCCTGTTAATGAAGTGTCCAAACTGGTTTTTTTTTTCCATCTTTATCTTAAAAACATTAATTTTCAGAAATTAGAAACATGTGACAATAATGACTTCTGCATACTGCCAGAAGCTAAATGCAGCCTTTATAATGACAAAGATTAATAATAACTTGTGTCCCAGTAAATCAGTCAGATTCACAAAACAAGAACGTTTTCACCATCAGCGCTGCAAATGCTGAAGACTCTAGCAAATAGTCTCTCACAGCTCAAAGAGCCAGAGAACACCCATTCTGCAAAACAGTCAACACAGTTTTTTTTTTTAATTCAAAGTCTTATCAGATAGCAAGCACGCACTTTCTTACAACCAGTAATATGTCCATACTCTGACCTCTTCCTCTGCAATAGCACTAATTAAAATTTTATTAGACATCCTAAATTCATAGAGCAGTCACTAGTATAATTAGAGGGTCTAGGTTGACAAGTAGGTTCAAATTTTCACTGTACAAAAAACTCATTCTACATTTCAGTTTAGAAACACAATATCCACTATATCAGATCTACAGATAAGTCTACACACATGCAAAGAGTATCCTGAGGATAACTGCATGCAACCTTTTTTAGCAGAAGTAATAATGTGCACTGTGTTCAGGCTCACTGACCGTGCTTATTTCACGCTCCCTAGCAATGCAAAAAAGCTCTCTTCAAAACAGCTTTTCTTTCAAAAAATTACCTTTATTTTCATATCTCCAACTCAAACTACACATACACACAGTTCAATGTGCAGCACTTTTCAATTATGGTATATAGGACATCTCAGAGAACATGGATGCTAGAGAGTCACCTAGACAATTCTTAAATTCACTCCCAAGTTTCGCTGAGTCACCTATAGATGATGCAAAGGCAAGTGTGTTATGTGTAGACAAGGGAGGCAAGGGAAAGGATTCATTACAGTTTGCCAGACCTTTTTCTATAGAAGTTTTGGGGTTTTGTTTTTGGTAGGTTTGTTTGTTTGGAAGGCAAGTCCACAGGTGCCAACTCTTTAAATATCTCTGAAAGACAATGGACAAAAACTAGAAACTCCTGACCTTCCAAGCATAGCAAACTGTGGTTGAACAGAGCAGCATACAGCTCCAAAGCACCCTGTGGGACTGGGGACTGCAGAAGGCAGCCCACTGCCATGTGCTGGGCAGTGGCTGTGCTGACGGTGCTGCCTGTAGCTGAGCTTTGTGAGAAGACTGATTCGTTAACTTGGCTATCAGTGCCACCTGACAGCTCCTTTTCCTGGCATGTCAGAGGTTTTCTCTCCCTACAATATGTTGGCATAACTGCTTGAGCAATGATTTGCTTAATTAGTTCAGTTAGAATTGTTTGGGCTAGCTTCAACATCAGTAGTATACTTTTTAAACTATTTTTTTGCAAAATTTTAAGCCTAAAGATGATATGGGAGTAGTGAGCAACCACATGGATTATGTGATGGATGCTAACTTGCAGCAGGGACAGTGTCAGGGAGTTCTGAAGCAGGCAGGCAAACACAGTGAGCAGAGTGAGATGGGGTAACTGTACAAATTTTCTCTGCTCAGTTGTAGAAGAGGATCAGCAACCAGGGATAGGAAAGAGGAAGGGGAAGGAAGGTAAAAGCTGAAGACCACTGGCATGTACCAGCAGCAACCCAGCACTGATAGAACAGCTGAAGGCCTTCAGAGTTGGGCCACGCATAGGGCTGGGATTCTCAGAAGGGCTGCCAGGAGGGCAGCACCATGCCCTACAACGACCAGCCACTCTTGTTTGCTGAACGCTGGAGCAGTCTGTGGCTGATAACGTCAAACAGCCATTATTGTGTTAGTTCCCATGCTCATGAGGAACCAGCAGCTGATGTCCATCATTGAACACAAAAACACACAATAATTGTGCCTCCGTTGAGAGAGACCTGGGCAACTCAAGTGACAAACACTTTCCTGTTTGCTGGCTATTGTATTTAATATAGCACATTACAAGTATGATCTAATATATTGTGAGATTTGGGACATAGTGTTACTATGGTTATAACCTCCTTTGCTTTCTTCCCCTTGCAGGCAACAAATTAAAAGTAGAGCAGGAAATTTTATTGTTCACAGATATTAACTGGTCCAACTCTGGATTTTCTTAAGATGATTCTCTTTTTCCATCATCAATGAAGGTTTATTAAAAGTTAGAAGAAAACAAATGATCACAGGTACATAGGCTGGGGGATAAGCTTATTTTTGCTAATTGACATGGAAGACTTCTGAGGCCCAATTCCCACCTTAGGCTGCTTACTATGTAGCTTGCCAATCTTTTAACACTATGACAGTTAGATTTATACTACCTTGCCAGACAAAACACACAAGGAATTAACTGGAATGACTGCAAATGGATATTTTTTTCCCTTTTTTTTTTGTTTAAAAAAACCAAGTTACCCAGTTGCCAGAACCATATTTAAAATGGAACATCTACCAAGAGCTTTATGCGGCCCTCATAATTTCTGTTCACCTATCTCAAACCAATCAGAACAAGTAGAAATCTATTAATATGGCTGAGATATATTTTAATCCGTAAATAATATATGAAATTGCCTAGGGAGGATTTTAAAAGGGGGTTTATTGACATGGGTAAGAAATTTTGCACTAGTGAATAAAAATAGTTGAAAACAATGCAATTTTCTTTGGATAAAAGATCGCTCTATTGTCCAGTGTAAGTATTTTAAAGAAAACCAAAGAGACTGAAATTATTGGCTCAGTTTAGAAATTATGACATTGAACAAATCAAAGTCAAAAAAATAAAAGCCCAAAACAATACTGGGAGATGAGAGGTCTGGTCAGGTTTTAGACAGACTATCCAAACAGCTGGAAAAGATGTAGATTCTCTGAGGGAAATTTGTAATGTATTTGACTCATGTTTTTGTGGAGCTGTGGATTATCCTGAGGGGTTTGAAATAAGGAACATATGCCAAAAAGTTACAAACATTATCTGGAAAATGATAGTATTTTAGTAGTTTTCCAACATAGCCAGCAATAGAAATTAAAGTCTAAAAATAATGAAAGAAAAAGTAAAACAACAATTGGTGAGGTGGTCAAAATGAGAGACTACTTATTGATGAAGGGGATTTTTCTGCTTTGTTTTTGCAAAATACACATAGGTTCATGTTTCCAAAAACTAAGCTTTCTTTAGAAAACATGTTTTCAGGATTACATTTTAAAAAATATTATGAATTCCTTTCTAATTTTTGCAATTTTTTCATACATTAAAGTGACAGAACAGAAATAAAATTCACCATTAATACAGCTCTTACTGGCTTGTTTTTTCAAGTCACATATGTACTACACTCTGTAAGTGACAGACTACCCTTAACATGTGTAATACTGTCTTCTCGAGTAAATCTGTTTTATAATGATTATGACTTTACAAACTATTTATTTTTAGAGATTTGCAATATGCTTCCTCTCACCATTTTCAAGTACTTCATAAAACTGGTAATTATGGAGATACTTTGTGTCTCTGTACGATTACATCTTCTCATGTTAGAAGCCAGCTTCATATAATTAACGATGGAGCTGGAACGGCTTACAATGTCACTTCTCCAGAAAAAGGTTGCTATCTTCCCTGAAATTTGTCAAACCCAGACAACTAGGGTGCGTCATCTTACTAATTACTAATAATTTACTAATTACTATATTAGTAATAAAGGTAAATATTCAGAAACTAGTCTAAGTAACTTCTTCTTGTCTCAATTATAGGGTTTAGGGTTTTTTATTTCTACTTCAGTGACCCAGCATTTAACATTTGGAAGGGGGTACTAGGTACTTGTGGAAGAACAATGCAGAATTTGCAAATCTTGCAAAAGAATTCAATTGACAGGGGCCAGTGACAGACTTTGTAAAAGGGTGTGCGTACTGTACCCAACCAATGCCAGGGGGGCGAGATGTGATGGGCACTTGGGGCTTGCCATGGGACACCATGTCACAGCAGAGTCCCCAAATACAGGGCCCTGGGGGGTTGACACACACCTCCTCAAGTTGCACAGGTATCACAGCCTTACAGATCAATGGAGCTGACAATTAAAATATACCATTTCCCAAACAACTGTGTCCAGGCTGATGTAAGTTACAGAGAGCAAGTGAGACTGTGACGTGGAGATGGCAAGCAGCATCAAAATGAATTTTGAGTGATTAATATGCAATTTCATGATTCTCAGAGCAAGCAACTTGATGAATCTCAGTATGCCGGAATAGGATGCACATTCTTTCTGAGTTGGTCGAGTAATGTGTTGGTCAAATTACCGATCAAACTGAAGCCAGCTTTGAACACAAAAAATTTCTATCCCCTTCTATTACGGGAAGCCTTCAGCTGCATCTCCTGAGTTGGGCTGCTGGGGGCTCGTCCGTATTGCTTGTTCCACACTGGGGGTTTCTGACACAGGAGAGATTCTCATGTGTAAGTAGCTAAACCCGCTCTTCACTGTTACAGCCATTCTGGTGGACTGACCAGACATGTAGCCCAAAGACCAAAGCATCATTGCAAATACGTGAGCAACACCAATTCTGAGTCAAATTCAGAAAGCTGAACACATGCAGGGAGGTTGTAAGAGCCCAATTCTGTTCCCAGAAAAATTCAAAAGTGTTTCAGCCATTAATTTTTGTTTGGAGGACACAGATCTGCAGAAGAATAATCAAGTTCAAATTGTTTGCAAGCTTAACAGTTTTAAGGCTGAATGATGAACACATCCCAACCTTCAGGGAAAAATTCTGCTTGCTCTTTTAGTCCAAAAATGACAATTAGATTTTAAGCGGCACAGTTGAGCAGATCCAAACACCAGTTTAAAATTCAATCCAGAATCCAGAACACAGCAGCCAACTGAGAAGCATCTGGGGACATCAAGATCAGACCAAAGAATTTATAACACAAACCCAGTATTTATTTAATATGTTCAAACGTACATTAATATAAAGGCCAAAAAAGTAATTGCATTTACCAGACACAAAATTCTAACCAAATTCTACTGCAAACCCATTACATTTGAGAAAGACTGACACTGGGTTTTCACTTCACCTTGCAAATTACTGAACAAGCAGCAGAATTTTAGTTTTCAGTAGAAATTGATTAACAAACATGTAATGAGAAGAGTTCTGTTAGAGTGGAAGACCTCTGTCTACTTACAAACCACAATTTCGTGGTTTTTTTCTAGCACGAAAATAAAGAAATGCAGATTCATAAATGAAATCTTTAAAAACAAAATGTTTTTCCTATGTTTTTAATTCAAACTGTATCTCAGTGTTGGATCTGTTACAGAAGCAGAGGCAGTCTTTTTAAGATGAGCTTAAACGCCCATGCACAAATATTTCTCCATTTCAGTAATCAGACGGGTCTGTTTTAAGACAATAAGACGTGACAGGTAGCACATTTGCGGGAGATCAGTGATTCCCTTGGTTGCTCTGCAAGATGCAGGTCTAAAGCCACAGTGACATCAACCAGCCGAGAAGTGCAGTAAGCCCCTGGGAATAGCTGTCATGTCTCATTGTCCTTATGAAAGAAAAATGGTAAACAAGGAAGCCAGTCTGCAATTATGGATTTATGGATGTTTGTTAATGAGTATCTCAGACCTAGTCAGACAGCTCCTTTTGGAGTATTTTTCAAATTTCACAGCCTGTTTCAGAATGGTCCTTCAAAACTGATTAAAAATGCCACCATCATTAGATCATATGAGGAAAAAAACCCACATTAAAATGTTAACACAAATACACTTCAAAAGCCTGGGGAACACACACCCCCTCTAAATTTCAGGCATCAACTCTTTCCAGTGAAAAAATAATCCAGGGATGAAAAAAAAAAGGAGATGGAGAAACTGATTTAATTCATAATGGTACAAAAAAGAATGACTGAAGAGAACTTCAAGGACCGTATTTAATATATTTCTGGTTTAAGCCACACAGACAAAAATGAAATATCAGGAATCATATATTATGATTTATGCTAAAGGAATCCTTCAGAAAAATCGCCAGACAATTACACAGAAAGATGATAAGATGACACAATTTGAATACAGATCACCCAGACAGACACCCTTCTGGCCATTTAGTAACTCCAGATAGACAGTTTGCAGCAGTTCTCTTACCCTAACTATCCTTAAAATCAGGAAAATCACTCACTAAAAGAAGAAAAAAAAAGTCTTCTTAAAAATTATTTTTCGTAGTATTAAATTAAGGATTATAAAAAAATAGAATGTAACTAGAGCAGGAAAATACTAAGAGAGAGAAACACAGATGATTTATAATGAGTACTGGTACCAGACAGGGGAGTAGGGTTGGGATGGCAGTGGATAAGCAGTTCATAAAAGTGTCTTGGGCTACAGGTCATATACAATATAACACAATATCTTTTTTATGGGAGAGATTTACTTGCATGTCTGCTGAATGCTTTGCTGCATGCCTTGGTATACAAATGATCCTTTAGAAAGGTACAGTGCTGTTTCATATATGGTGTTTAACAGTATCCAGGCACCAGTCTGCAGCTGGAGTTTTATAATTGAACAGAACATATTTTCCCCAAATAAAACTAATTTTTCCACAATTTGTTGAACAACAAAGGCAAACATTCACTGAACTTCCTGACAAAGTCTTAAGAGCACTCTGTCTGTAAAAAAGAGAAGCAGATCACAGAACAGTGCTTACTGCCATCAGCTAAGATCCAACTAAGTTAACAACTTTTATCTGAAGTCGTGTTTCATTTTACTGCAGTGGGAAAACCCATTGCTACTCATGCATTTGATACATTTGCCTTCTTGCAGATTAACCCAGGTGCTGCACATTGCACAGCTCAAACTAATTTCTCAGCATGTAGACATGAAGCCATTCTGGTTTAAGGACACAAGAAGCTCAGTTTACTCTTCTGAGTTCAGTATGCAGCTTTGAAAGGTGGTAAGAGAGGGGAGAGCATGGCATTGCAGCTGCAATACATTTCTAGTCACCAGTTAACCCTTTCTTCCCAAGAGCATCTCTACAGACCCTTCATCTAACAGACACACTCACAGTACTCAAACACCTGCAGGCTGAGCAGAGCTCAGTTGAAGGGCTGGTGTCCTAGCTCAAGCAATTGAAGTGACTTTGATAGGGCCACAGAAGTACCAAGTGAAAATGAGAGAATGAACTTCATGTGGCAGTCTTGCATGTCTCTGCTGTGCATTATTTCACATGTTCAGGTCACCAAAGTGGCCACTGCTTCAGCTCAGCATGTCACAAAACCTTGTCACCAACTGCTTAGGAAGCACTACTGCCCGCACAGTTTAAAGATACAGGGCACAGTGCTGTTCCACATGTATTCACATTTAGACATTTCTACGGCAATATAAAAATGATCTGATCCAAATATAAATATTTCTATGCATCACTAATGTAAGTGACCCGAAGAGGAGACTGATTAAGTTTCTAAAATTGTCTTAGTTATATAATCATGACAAACTCAAAGAAAAACGATATATATTTGGAGTATTTCATGTGTAATTACATGGACTATGATTAAAACAAATGAAGGAATTAAAACACACTAAAATATTAATAATGTATATTTTAGAATTAAAAAAAGAAAATTATTATCAATGATCCAAAACAGGACCAAGGATCTTGCATTTGTGTAAGTGACACTATATAAGCTAGATACAAGATATCATAGGAAGATTAACAAAACATTTTAAGGATGCAAGTTTCTAATGCTTGAACACGACATATCCCAACTCTCGCACAGCACTTGATGTAGGTACAAAGTGCTTTTCTTTTTTACACCTCAGATACAAATGGAACCAAGGAAAATGAGACAACTTCTTGCTCAACTGTTGTAGCCGTAGACCCTTACTGTGCTGCAGACGTTTATACTGTCATTACACACCCTCATTTCAGCAAGATAAAATAGTTAATTGTTTATGCTTTAGTATATGTCAGTTTAAAGAAAAAGTTAGTTTAAACTGTCTTCGTCAGTAGATTACACCAGGACATTTTACTTTGCTCCAAAAATAAAGAGGAGCACTTGCAGTTCTGGATATGTCATTGCAGTTCAGGGCCAGTAATCAGTGTATTTTGGGTAACTTCTGAAACAGCTTACGGCTGCTCCCACAAAACCTGACTTGGCTGCATTTTAATTTTGGTTGTTGCAATTATATTTTCAAGTTGAAGACAGTAAGACAGACGGTCTTTTCCTTGCTACAACAAACCCACTATCTTCTCTTGGTACCAGGGAACAAAGCTATGAAGATATATCTGCTACTGTAAAAAAAATTAATTTTTAAAGAAAATTAATAGCATCATTCCCAAAGGGAGTTATACTAAGTATCCACATCAGGTGACCTACGAGTCCAGGATTTTAGAAAAATTAAGCTAAGAGCCTGCAGCAGATAAAGCAAAACCTTTGTTTCCCAAGGCATCAATATTTCTCCATTTTCTCCTATCTCCAATACAGAATTACATTTTCTTAAACTGATGGTATTTACTTTATTTCCAGCTCCCAGAGATAGCAGTCAAGAATCATTTGTAGTCTGAGGGGATTTTTAGAGCAGGGGTGGGTGCTTTACTGTGGGGGTTTCGGTTTTTTTAAAAAATAGTTCCCTTAAACAAGGATCTGCAACAGTAAATGCACAGTGTACACACTCAAGCTGCACTGGCTTGAGAAATATAATATAGTTAAAGAGTTACCAAGATCCTAGCACTGGCATTTTTTCCCCTCAGAACAGGCAAAATTAATGCAAACAGTAGGAGCTGTGCACTGTCAGATCTTCCTATTTAAATCAAAATCTCTATTCCTAACTTCAAGGATGATGAACAACTTGTTGAAGGCATATGACTACAAACTCAAGACAAACCTTATAGGGAAAACCTGCCTCTGCAGTTTTGGATCACTTTGACCTAATCAAGCCACAGAGAATGTTCTTGTCAGCGATGAACATGGTCTTTGCAGACACAGTGCATCGCAAGAAGCAAAAGCAGAGTTACCGAATGGAAACCGTCTAGACAGTCAGCAGAAACTTGAGCATTAGCAGGAGGCATCAGCATGTCTCTGAGCCATGACAAGAGAGGATTTTGGTCTTTCCCTAGAGACTCCTCTCTTGAGCACAGTCCCCACCTGTGAACAAAATGTATAATCACTTCATAGGTTTCTAAGTGCTCTTGTCAGGTCATTTCTACTCCATGAGCTCAGGCTGCACAAGCAAGTGACCAAATCCCTATTTTGAGGACACAGCCACAGCATTTAACTACTCACACCACACAGCTTGGTTGCTGCTATAGCAGTGTGCATGGAGTAAAAGTGAGTGAAGCAAAGGGCTCCCGCCTTCACTCTTGTTTGGAAGAATGGGATGATAGCATAATGATTCCCGAATGTCTTAAAGTAAGAAGTATAACAGTGTCCTAAATTTCCTAATAACTCAAGTATCAGATTACTTCAACTCTAATCACCATTTCTATTTTATAACTAAACTTGTAACTTAATAGCAGTGGAACCACATGGAAAATAAACTGAGAAGAATGTTGATATTTAAAAAACTATAAGCAAATAAGTATAATTTGATTCGGGTTTTATTTTTGTTTCTCTTTTTCTTTGTAATTTTTAAAGAGGCCAGTTTGGTTTCCATAAGTATATTTCTTTTGCAAAAATTGATTCTACAGATGTTTATGAATTTAGAAAAGTAAAGCAACAGTGTTGCAAATCAGGCTTGGGAAAAATCATCACAGACTGCTTTCATCAACTGCGTCACAGAAACACTTTAATACTGACCCTTCACCAACTATAAACTATAGGAAGTATCTAGTGCATTAGCTGTTTCCTGTTGGTACCTAAAGTTTAAACAGTTGTGCACAGAATGAGAACTTGACAGTCACCTGACTACAAAAATTGATTTAGAGTAGATTGCTTTGGTTATAGTAATGCTAGTAAACATATTAGTTTTTACAAACATTAGCATAATACTTAAGTATATTCAAATTGCTTTTTTTAAATCCAAAAAAGTCAGCAGCTTACTACCACTGGCAGTTAAAATGATGCTAGTCTCAGTGGCAGCATGCCTAACCTCAAAATCATTGAGGTTCATTGCATCAAGCAAGCCACTAAATCTCCTCAGTGTCCAGTGGGGACAATCAGAATTGTGCTGATTGAGAGGAATCTACAAAAAGGATACAAAAGGGTCACCACACCTAAACAAACATTGTGGCTGAAGGCAATTTCAAACTTTATATGTTTTGTAAACTAGAGAGACTTCTTTTTCCAAGGAAAAGTAAAATGAGATTCAAGTCTTCCCATTTCTTTTCTCTTAAATCATCTGGTTTTCTAGCATTTATTCTTTACACTCTGGCAAGCAATATTATAATTTACAGAAGTTTTTGCTGATAGAAAAAAACCTGGAAGCCCTCTCCAATGCCAAGCGACAGCAGTTTAGAGTGTTTAACTGGTGAGTAATGCACTGATGAAATACCGCAATGCAAATTTTTTTCAAAATATTTAGGACTTAGAGATTACTTGCGGAAATGGTAATGTTTCCTAACAAATCAAGTGTTTCAAGAACAGACCACCCAAATGTATTATCATAAAAAGAAGTCAGTTACTTAATTACATAATAGAATGACACATTTTTACTTTACTTTCTATTTCACATTTTTAATTTTTTTTTAACAAAATGTATCCTCTCTAGAGAGTAAAAGATTTACAACAGGAGGCGGGTTGAATTAATTTGCTAGTAACCAACTTCCTCGTGTTCCAATTACTTTGGAAATAGTTCAGCTTGAACCATGATACTGTACATACAGCACAAGGGAATGAAAACACTACCCCTTTTCCGCATCTGAAATGGCTTTACTGAGACCACCTATGCTGACTTAAATTGTGCGCACTCTCAAACAAATTTAAAAATCACAGAATCATAGACTTGTTGAGATTGGAAAAGACCTTTAAGATCATTGAATCCAACCACTAACCTATTGCTGTCAAGTCCACCACTTCTGGACCACTTCTTCGGTGCTTGACAACCACCTAGGTGAAGAAATTTTTCCTCATATGCAATGTAAACCTCCCCTGGCACAACTTTGAGGGCATCTCCTATCATCTTGTCACTTGCTATCTGGGAGAAGAGGCCAACCCCCACATCACTTCAACCTCTTTTCAGGCAGTTGTAGAGAGTGATAAGATCACCCCTGAGCCCCCTGTCTTCCAGACTAAACACCCCCAGCTCCCTCAGCTGCTCCTCACAGCACTTGTGCTCCAGACACTTCCCCAGCTCCATTGCCCTTCTCTGGACTCACTCCAGCCTCTCAATGTCTTTCTTGCAGTGAGGGGCCCAGAGCCAGACACAGCACTAGAGGTGTGGCCTCACCAGTGCCCAGTACAGGGGAACAATCCCTGCTCTGGTCCTGCTGGCCACACCATTGCTGATCCAGGCCAGGATGCCATTGGCCTCCTTGGCCACCTGGGCACACCTTGGCTTATGTTCAGCCACTGTTGACCAGCACCTCCAGTGGCTTTCCAGCCACTCTGTCTGAAGATTGTAGTGCTACCTGAGGCATTGTGACTGAAGTGCAGGACCTGGCACTTGGCCTTGTTGAATGCCAAGCTCAGTCCATTAGCCCAGCCTGTTCAGATCCCTCTACAGAGCCTTCCTGCTCTCCAGCAGATCAACACCCGCACCCAACCTGGTGTCTGGTAAAAAGTAACTCAGGATGCACTTGATCCCCTCGTCCAGGTCATTGATAAAGCGGTTAAACAGGACTGGTCCTGACACTGAGCCCTGGAGAATCCCACTAGTGACCAACTGGATGTAACTCAATTTATCACCACCCTCTGAGCCTGGTCATCCAGACAGTTTTTCACCCAGTGAAGAGTGCACCTGTCCAAGCCACGAGAAGCCAGCTTCTCTAGGACAATGATGTGGGAAATGGTGTCAGAAGCTTTACTGAAGTCCACATAGAAAACATCAACAGTCTTTTCCCTCATCCACTAGGTGGGTAGGCTGGTGATAGAAGGAGAGCAGCAAGGACCTCTGGCTAAGCAGAGAGCTGCCTTTCCTAAACCCGTTCTGCCTGGGCCCGATACTTGGCGTATCCCATACATGCTGTGAGATGGCAGTCAAATGATCTGCTCTGTGACCTTCCTAGCACTAAGGTCAGGATGACAGGCCTGTAGTTCCCCAGATCCTCCTTACTGGCCCTTCTTGTAGACTGGCATTATACTTGCCAGCATCTGGGAAGGTTGTTTGGGACCTACTCAGTTTGCCAGAACTGCTTGTAAATGATGCAAAGTGGATTGGTGAGCACTTCTGCCAGTTCCCTCAGTACCCGTCGGTGGTTCCTATCTGGCCTCATAGCCTTCAGTGAACAACTGATCTTACTACTAAAAACTGAGGTGAAACAGTCATTAAGTACCACAGCCTTTTCCTCATCCTTTGTTACTATGTTTCCCCCTGCAGTCAATAAAGGATGGAGATTCTCCTTAGTCTTACATTTGTTGCTAATGTATTCTAATTGCCTTCTATGCCAGTAGCCAGGTTAAGTTCTAGCTGGGCTTTGGGTCTTCTAATTTTCTCCCTTCATAACCTCACAACATCCTTGTAGGTCTCCTCAGCTGCCTGCCCCTTCTTCCAAAGGTCATAAACTCTCTTTTCCCCCTTGAGTTCCTGCCAAAGCTCTCTGTTCAGCAGTTGTGTCTCCTCCACCACTGGCACGTGTTTCGGCACGTGAGAGGGCCTGCTCCTGCGCCTTCAGGATTTCCTCCTTGAACAGTCGTCCTGGACTCCTCTGCCCCTCAGGGCTGCCTCCCAAAGGCTCTGTCAACTAGGCCCCTTGATAGGCCAAAGTCTGCCCTCTGCAAGTCCAGGGCGGCAGTTCTGCTGAACCCTCTCCTTACCTGTCCAAGAACTGAAAACTCTTTAATTTCATGATAGCTGTGCCTTTGATGGCCTCTGACCACCACATCACCCACCAGTCCTCTGCTCACAAACTTCAGGTCCAGCAGGGCATCTTCCCTCACACCAGTTGTGCGAGGACATTGTCTTCCACACATTCCAGGAACTTCCTAGGCTGTTTCCTCTCCACTGTACTGAATTTTCAACAGACGTGCTAAGTTGAAGCCCCCCACAAGAACATGGGCCAGTGATCGTGAGACTTCTTCCAGCTGTTTACAGAATATTTCATCTGCTTCTCCATCATGGTTGGGCAGTCTCTAACAGATTCCCAGCAAAATACCTGCTTTGTCATCCCATAAACAGTCAACCCTCTTGTCACCACTGTTAAACCCTAGACAATCAAAACATGCCCTAGAGTACTACCTCACTCCCTCTCCTTCCCTGCCAATCTGTTCTGAAGAGTTTACAGCCCTCTACTACAGCACTCTAGCTGTGCAAGTCTTCCCACCATGTTTGCTTGATGGCAACTAGATTTTTGTGCTGTGCAAAGGCTTTCAGCTCCTCCTATTTGTTGCACATGCCATGTGCATTGGTGTAGATGTACTTGGGCTATTGTTTCCACCACCTTCAGGGGGAAAGAAGCCCTAATTCCTATGTGACCATTCTAAGGCACTTCCATGGTTTCCATCAGTAACTCTTGTGCCTTTGTTGCCACATGGATCTCCATCCCCTACCTCCACCGAGACAGGAGACCAAAGGACTTTGCTAGCACACTTGCATTTGTTCAACATATTTTATATCACTTCAACTTTTGGTCAAGAACTACTGTATTTCTGCTGTCTGTGCAAAAAATGTGACGCTTCTTAAGCTACTGCACAGGTTTTACAACTGACCACCTAAATATCATATTTCTCAGATTCTCAACTAGTCGTCATTGACAGAAAACACAACTAAAGATTGCTTAAGCAATAAAATGTGAACTAGAAATAATTTACATAAAAATTAATCTGCATGATGATGTGCCATGCTTTATCAATGTGAGTCTACTTCCAGCAGCCAGCAATTCAGAGCAGATATTCTACCTTTTAACACAAATAAACACACAGTTCATACTAAGACTTCATAAGGCCTTCACAAATACTGCCTTAATGCAAACATACATTACTAAACTTCTCCCTCATATCTCAATTGTCCTCAAAATGAGGAAAAATATGTTCTTAAAATGTATGAAGCAATGGTATGTCTGAATGTTCAGTTACCTACCAGAAACATGCCTTAAACACTGGATAGCCTAGTGAATAATAAGCAGACACAAATTCTATTTTTCTATTTGAGAGCAAAGTGCTGAAACAACTACTTTGTACTTCACTACCTATAACCCATATTGTGTGTTCATCACCATTTTACAGAATAGTAAAGTCTACTAAAGGGACTATCAGTATCTGATGAGAAAGCAATATGTATTGGCAATCCATTAGAAAAGGGTAACAAAAGGACAAAGTATTTAAATAATTGAATTTCACAGCAGATATCTTTAGTGGGTGCCATAAAACGTGCTATATCTGTAAAAACATGAACATACTGAAGGGGAACATGGAATAAAACTGGATCAGAGGTGCTCTGGCAAAGAAAGCAAGGAAAGAATAGGGATTTTGCAAAAGAATTCAGCACTGGTCCTCCTCCTTTTCTGGGTAATTACCCTACATTTTCTTCTGGGACTGTGACAAGATATTTGGGTTTTTTCTTTTTTATTTTATTGCACTGCAGGCCTACCATTTATTTTAACATACTTAGTGGGTGACAATGCACTTTCCTTGGGTGGCAGTCCCATTGGTGTACTTCGTATTGTGAACCTGAATTTGAAAGGATCCTATACCTCATCTGAAACTAATCTACTGTGCAAAGAAACTTCTACTTATCTCCTCACTGCATTAAAACTGTTTAAACCAGATGTGTCAAAGTTATTCTGCAAGAAGGGGCTGAATTCCAAGTTTAATTATGCCCCACGGAGCAGGTCATAAACCTCATGCTATCACTGACAAACTGTTTTTGATCCCTCTTGAAGAGAAGCTGCTTTGGCCCAATGACTAAACACAGAAAACAGACCTATACAAAAAAATTGTTTTAGACTTGCTTTGTAAACACAAGGAAAATAATTGGAGAAGAAAATGGTATTAGATGTTAACGTAGCATTGAGTGATGCACAGTACAATGGGACAGAAACAGCTAGCAGTGTGGAAGCAGAACTAGTGCAAGTTTTCACTTCTTGGGAAGTATCCCATTTGTCATATTCTGCAATAGAATGACTGAAAGAAGCTTACAGCCTTCCTGTGTTGAAGTGCAGTGCGACTGCACTGTAAAATGAACCATGGAGATATCCTAGAACAAACATCTCTCTCTGAAAAAAAAAGGAAGGTACATAGAAGGATCAGAATTTCACTGATTCTGTTTACAGCAAAGGCATCTCTATCCCCAGCTCCAACAGCAGTGTTAGTACCACTGTAGGGAACAAAAATTTGTAGCCCAAGAATGAGAAATGAGAAATGAGAAAAAAGTGGACAAGGACACAACTGGGAGAAAAAAAAAAAACCAGGAAAAAAAAATCAAGATCATTTGTTAAACCCAGTATCTAACTTAAACTTTCTCCATCTTTTCAATCCATGCATCACTGGATTTACTTCAGAGTTTTTCATACCTCACTAGAGTACATAGTTTCCAGCTGATAAGCACTGCTTCATACCTTTTTTGTTGTTGACAGCCTCCCCTAAAACGTGTTTGTTTTAAAATATTGGCTGGCTCAAGTGAAAAAAAAAAAAAGGTCACCATTTTTGCTAATACTGGTGGTCTACATGACCTTGGATTGCTGTTTTTTGAACACTTTCTACAACATGTGACTTGGGCTAGCAGAATTTAAACTCTCCTATGTTTTGAAAACTTTCCATAGATCTTTCAGAAGCAACACTAGCTCACTCCTTATTAGGTACATAAATAAAAGACCTTTGCTTTTCATGGATGGGAGCAGTCATGTCATCTGATTTTCTCTCTAATTTCAGTGTTTTATCCACAGGGTTGTTTGTGGATAAACAACCAACCTTGTTGTCTGTTCAGCAGTTGTGTCCACAACCGGTGACATTCTGCTAACAGCAAAAAGCTATATGTTATGAGAATGAGATGGAAAAGACTATTAGAAACAGCAGAAAGAACAGAGAAGTGCACAGTATTGTCAAGAGTTACTCTTGGACTTCACGCAAGCATTGCTGCCTAGGGTACAGGTGTGGTATAGAACCTTTCACTCAAGTGCAGGAGAGTCTTCAGCCTGAACTCAACGTGATAGCTTCAGCTAGACTTCCCTCAAGCAGCATGCCCCTTAGCCTGCAATCTGTCACAACTAAACTCTACTCCTCAGGTACTTGCTATACACTACAGCCAGAAATGAAAAATTCTCAATTCAAGTGGCGTGCGGGTTGAAAACACTGAGGAAGTTTCAGTTACACAATAGCTACTTACCAAGGCTGACACTCGTGGCCTGGCAGAGCACTTGCCTTGAGCAGAAAGTTTTGTCCGTGATTTACTGGTAGGAATCAGAATCCCACCCAGGTTCTATTCTTGGGCATCACAGATCCTCAGCAAAGGGTAACAGGACCTCTGCAGCTCACTCAGTGTGCCTTCAGGCAGAAGTGTAGAATAACACTACCACCTGGCAGGTCAGTTGTGGCTTTATCTCTATGAGTTTTGAAAATCTGTGAAGAGAGGCTCCATAACTCCTCTGTCTGAGTGCAACCATGTTCTCCTGGGAGAGATCTTCTCCCAGTGTTCAGACTGAGCCACCCAACACACAACTTCTGCCTATTTCCCTTAGGTCACCTGGCTGTACCAAGAAAAGCTTGATTTCATTATCTTTCTAACTGCTTCTCAAGTATTCTTACTGAATTTTAGTTTTCTCTTTGCCAGACTAGAGAAGCCTAGCTTCCTTGCAGTCTCTCTTGGTAAGAGGGTGGGCCGTGGCTACCCTAGCAGCTTGCCACTGGACCCTCCTCACTTTACCGACATCCCTGATGACTTGAGGACTCCCTGACTGAAACACAGTATCCACAGAGGAAGACAAAGAGCACGGCAACTTGTGTGCAGCTCTGCAGAGCTGCTGCTAACACCCAGAACAAAATTTGGACAACTCGTTCATGGTACTAATCACTCGTGCAATCTGTGCAATGAAAATGTAACCAGAAAGAGAGAGATCCAGATGGTAGTGGCTAGATCTGAAATGTAATTAGTTCAGTCAATACAGTAGTGTATTTTTAGATCTTCCACTAGTCAAAACAAGAGATGTTGCTCAAGCAAATTTAACATTGCTTAAAAAAAAAATTGCAAAAACTGTTTGCATGTCAATTCTATAGAGACTTTTCTGACAACTTAGGCAAGAGCTGGAAAGCATATTTTAATTCATACAATGCCTAAAGGTAGGAGCACCGCCAGAAAATATGATTTGGAACAATTCTTGGAATACAGAGGTTCATCTGTTTTGCAAAAGAATCAGAAGCACATAAGTATAAGCAGTTATTTTAAACTTGCCTATTAAGCAAGGACACCAATAGCTAACAGATGCGGTTATTTGCAAATGGTTTCAGCAAAACATACATACTGCATATGACAAACCCTGATTGAAACCTGTGCCCCGCTGGAGACACGACTATAATACAAACCTGTCTATTAAACTCAGCATTTGTCTGAGGGCTATTACATTAGCTATTTAATTTGTGTTTCAGTAACAGTATCTTTCAGATGCAAACTTGGAATGCAGTAAAATTAATCTAGATTGTCATTTCCCAGAACTATTTAAACCACTCAACAGAAAACTTGCCTTTGTTGGAATTTTTCAGTGTGGACTAAGAAAAACTGTTCATATTCTGAAGGATCTCTTTCCAAAAAACAGACCTAATTGTTTCCAAACACACCTCAGAACACTGAGGAAACCCAAACCTCCACAAAGCAGTTTAAACACTGTGGCTTTGATTATCATTGACACATAACACCCATTACATTGTTTGGGTCTGTTTTGATAAGTGCTACACAAACACAGTAAGAGTGAAAACACAAGAGGAACACATATCATCTGGGAGGAAAGAGAAGAAGGAGACACCAGCCAAGTAACAAATGGCTACTTCATGTCTCAAACTGTGTAATTTGCAAATTTCAAGATGCAGCAGTCTGGGAGCAGGGTATGAACTTCCAGAAGAAGGGCAGCTAAATGGAACATCCCTATGAGAAGTCCATCACAAGAAAAAGGAGATGCCAAAGGAGAGTCAATAAGGCTCATACTGGAGAACAAGCAAACTGGTGAAAAGCTGGATGAGTGCATTCTACTTATAGAACAATAATCTTAAGTTTAAAATAATTTTTTTTCTAATTAAGAAATATGAGTCCAGGGGCTTTTTATGGAGGGAGTACAACACCAAGAGGAAAAAACCCAACAAAAACTACACAAAGCTACCCCATCTTCCTCAAGAAATGAGACAAGGCAGTAAGGAACTGGGCCATCCATTTGAAGAAGTTCATAAGGCAAGCTATGGTGGTTTATGCTATGTTGCATTTCAGTGTTTAGAAAACTTCACTGGAGTGGTGAAGAGTCCCATTGGCTCAATGCAGAATAGCGGTGGTAGCCAAGATAACAGTGATAAACCACTTTAAAATGTCTGGTGCACCACAAGAGAGCTGTGTTTCAATGACATCAAAAATACATGGCTAACCAACCATTAAAATAATTCATTCAAAACACAGTTTGACAGTTTTCATGGGGCCAGTTTTAAGACTATAGATTTTTATTTATTTATTTAAGCATTTTTGAGAGTGACAAGCCCTTTTGTATATAGGCTGAACTATGATCACTTTCTAAATTACTGCAAACACAGTTCAACTTTTGCTGTTTTCATCTTTTGCTTTCACTTTTTGTCCAAACAATTTTATGAAATATTCTTAGTTTCTGCCACCTTCTACCCATATTAAGCAACCTAGGATTGTAAACGAGGGCAGAGTTTTCAGGCTGAATGCAGTGTATTCTCCACTTCTCTAATCGTGCAGAACCTCCTCCGCCTCACATCTGCAGGGCTGGAGCGTTGCCAGTGGCAGGTCTGTTCTTCACAGCATCATTCCTTCGATGCCTGTGGGGATTTTCTGCAGAAGATAATTTTGACCATATCTTACTAAAAGTTGATGCTCTTTGATGGCATCAAGTTGATAGTTTGATAGCCTGTGCAAATTTGGTCGATTGCCTTGCTTAATTTCTAGAATTGCTGACATTCTCAGTAATAAAGAAACAAACCCCTTGATTCACACTACCATGATGACTAGCAATTTTGGCTGCTCCGCAGTTCAGACCCAGGGCTGAAGTGGCACAGGAGTAAAACCACTGTTTCCTGTTCCTGCAAACTGGCTTTTGAAGTCATGGCTGTAACACACTGGGCAGACAGCTTCTGGGCATAAACACAGGACAGTTTTTAGGACTAACCACCATGCTCTCTCCACAAAGTCTAAACCAAGATTAAAATAATATTTGCATCAAGAGAAACTATAGCTGTAAAGAGAGCTAATTTTATGCTGGTATGGTTGGAATATTATACCTGAACTCACTCAGAAAGGATGCACTTTCTTTTAATACAAAATTAGCTTTGGGTGTAACTATTATTTGTTTTTCAGCAGAACCTACAAACTACTTCTATTTGCTTGCACCTAAATGTAACAAAAAGATGTTCTCCACACCCATGAAGTTTAATTTTAGGAGCCAGAGGCTTCTGAAAAACCCAGGTGAGCCAAGAGCTGGCTCTCATCTTCCTCCAACCACAAATGGAAAGGTGGAAAGTCCTAAAGAAGGAACAGCCCTAATCCTATTACTCTTTTGCCGCTTCCACTCCATGCCAGCCAAGCACCTCAACCCCAGTCACATTCACTGTCTCCCTCTTGCGGGATTAATGGCTCTTTTCTTGCTGCTGTCAGAAGGTAGTCCTCCCCATCAGGAAACTTCCTTTGATGTAGGTAGTGTCAGATTTACCTGAGATTACAGATTTTTTGCTTCTTTGCTTTTGCTTTCTGGCAGGGCTTTACATGAGTGGCTACATTTTAAAACTTAAAATTCACTTGCTAAATACTGTTCATGATTACTCATTCATTCTGCAAGATTAGCATGTTCCAAGCACTGCTCCAATTCTACCAGATACTAAAAATCACTGGAGAGTACCTGAATTAATATTTTCCATCATATGAATAAAAGAAACTAATCATTTTTAAAAAAATTAGTTCCTACACTTCATTTTTACTTTTCATATTTTGTAAATTAGATCTGGAATATTTTTATAAATTTTAACATTCCTCTATTTCCAATGAGAAACTAATGGTTTTCTAGGTATGAAAACAAAAATTTTCGCTGAACTGCTAATAACTGAATAGCTGAGTTTGTGTGTGTGTGCATATATATATACATATGTACATGCATGCACAAAAAGGCAACACCCTGAGGTTAAATTATCCTTACAAGAAGATTCTCCTTTATTATTTTTATCATGGTAGAATCTACAAACCCCACTAGAGACTGGGGCCTCACTGCATGATGTGCTATACAGATATCTATTACAACTCGGTTACAGCCCAAGAGATTTTACAAATGTGTATTTCTCCTATGATGCACATAAATACAGTGTGGCTGTTCAGTCTTCAAAACTAGCCTAAATAATACCCTCGAGAGCACAGACTATCAAGAAATTACTATGATTTGAGTTTGACTATCCTTTTTTTTTTAAAAAAGACTAAGTAGCACTTCAGCTTAAAAACATTTTGAGAAGCAATGTATCAAACGACAAACATCAAACGGCTTTTAACACTTCTATAAAAGCAAGCCCAACTAAAAATTAATCAAGTTACTAAATGCTGAAGCAGCCAAAAAAAGAGTGCTCTTGCAATGGCAAACTTTTTTTTTCCACATGGAAAGAGGTAGGGTAAACGTTTCAGTTCAGCTTTAAGACAAAGAAATCAAATCGGCCTCTCACACTATCAAGAATAAAAAATAACTTGGTGGGTCTTCTCTCTTTCACTCATCTCACAATGTTTTTTAGTGTTGCACATTGACAATGACAACAGCTCGTCTGATACACACACGCTTGTTAATTATTCTAATTTACTGCATTGCCTGATGCACAGCTGTTGACTTGCACCCATTGCAATAGATACTGCACATACAGAACAGAGGCTCAGCCCCAGAGCTTAGAATGCATGTGTAACAACAAAAACAGCAGATGGATGCAGACAAATTCCAGAAAGGAGATAAAGCTGGTCAGAATATTCTCAGCACAGTGGCAGATGACTGGATCTTCCATATCCCTCTATATAAAACAAATATATATACAGCAAACTTCTTTTGAGGCATACACAGAGGATAAAAATGCTTGTGTAAGTGTTAGGCGAGCAATGGAATTTATCATCATAAACAGAGTTAGAACACTTCACATGGCTGGCAAACGTTCCTATTTAAACGCTTCTTTTCATGAGAACTGAAGTAATGAATAAAGAGCTCACCCTCTCTTAGTATGCAATTGGATTCCACTAGGAATCCCCAATCAATCAGTCCGCTTTTTTTCAACCTCTAAAAAAACCCCAACAAAAACCCCCCACAACCAAACCAACCAAATGCCCCCCTTCCCCAAAAAAACCCCAACAAAAAACAAAACCAACCACCCACTGAACAAAACCCCCCAATGCATCAACAGCATTTATCAGTCAAACGAGTCAAATGTACAGGTCCTGTCTATTTCTGAATATTACAGTGGTAGTGACAGGAACATAAAAACGTAATTTTAAGAGCATATGAATAAAAAGATTCACCAGAGTCTTATCATGATGATTGTTTACTGTGAAACTACCAAGAGATTCCCTCTGATCTGATTTCAGGTTTGTATCAGTAAGGTACTGAGTAGGTAACCATTTAAGTGTAAATCTTTAAGGCAAACTGGGAGTAGTAGTTAATGTAATGCAACACAACTGTTCTCAAAACTATCAGTTGAAAATTATTCACATTTTTGCCATTCCTGACCAAAAGCAGCATCTCCTGTTAATTTACTAAGTGCTACACTCCAAAATTAAGTTCATGGCATCAAGGATACTAAAACAGAAAATGTTTACCATCGAAGAACATAAACATTAAAATGATTAAATAAATTAGACGATTAAGGTCCCTAGGATCAGACAGGAAAGGTCTGTAACTTTGCTTTTTCATCTGTATATTTCTCCCTCCCTTCTCTTTTTCACTTATCTTGCTTCTTTTCCACCATCTCTCCAGAACTCAACAGGAGATCAAAGGATGTTCCACCCATAGTAAATCAAGCCAGAGGCTGCCAGTCTGGAGAACACAGCCAAGGCACAACTGCAGGGGAAATGAACACAACTGCACTTCCATCAGCAACAGAGGTTAATAATTTTTAAAGGATAGAAGTCACATTTTCACCGGTTTCACAATTACAAAAATGGAGTCTATGGTTTAGTCATTCAATAACAAGGTTAAAACAAATTAAAGTATTCACTTTTTAAAAATAACCCAGAAGTTGTTTTCATTATTCTAGGAAAATACTATTTTTTGAAACCTATTCTTTTTAAATGGTTAAGTTTATATTCAGCACGATCCAGTCTAATTTCTATTAACATGTCTGCAAGTGTAACAATATCCATATCCTTTTCAAGCTGTTTGAATGTGGGATTTTTTCCAGCGTTTTCTTTAAAAGTTTAGCTGGCTGTTTTATAATTTGTCACCTTTTGTCTTCTTTCAGCAGTATGTCATTAAGTCTTTAATTTGGCGTTTCCTGTTGTCTGCAGAGGGATATATGCTGTTTTAAATCCAAAGGACTGCAGACATAGATGGTGGGTAAAATCTGTGAACCATAAGTAAATTCTTATAAGGAACATACAAAAAAGATTGTTCTTCAGTCAGACTTAAGCCATTACTTTCTTCAAAAGAAGAAAAGACACAAGTTAAGAAAAAGGCACCGCCAAAGACCTTCTGCCCAAATGTGCATCTCCATGAAGTTTCCTGCTGAGTGCATATGAATGCACAGCGATCTGGGAAAAGGATCCAAATAGGATTTCAAACATCCAAAAATTTTAACTCAAACATTTAGGTATTTCACCATGCTGCTATTCATTCATTCACTGATTTTTTTTGTCTTAGTTTAAAGAGATGCTAAACAAAAGGAGAAGAGCTCTACATGTATTTACATTCCAAAACTAAGCTCCCCTTACCACCCCCCTAGTCTGTCATCCCTTCATAGCTAAACAAACCGTAAAGTCTAGCCCTATGTCCTTGAAGCAAAGTCACAAACACAGTAACAGAAAAGTTTGGTCTTTCAAGGAAAAAAAAAGACAAAAGGCGGTTTTAATCTATTATAGCTGCCCATGTTGTTTTGACACCACATTCAGATAATATGTGCAGACTGAACTGGTGGAGGAGTAGGATCAATTTTTTTTTTTTATTTTGGCTCTTACTAAGCTTTGTTCTTTGACAATTTCCCAGTCATTAGTAGCTATTCTTGTCCTACTGCTAAGACCTGCTCTTAGATACAAGTGATACATTTACCAAAACTATTCTGCAAACAAAACCAGAGGCTAAATATTTTACCATGTAAAAGGCAGGCAAGACCAATGGTTGACTCACTGCAGCTGAGGGGTTTCCATGTAGAGGAAGCTTCACAGACCCAGCCTGTGCCACAAACAGCTGCAGGGCCCTCTTGGGAGCTGCTGGGTGCTTCAGCCAGGGCAGGTTACACACTGCAAACACCAAAACCTGCCAAGTTTTCCCCATTTCTGACACAAAAATACTTTTCACACAATACACACATATAGGTAAGGGGCTGTATCTTTCCTAAGGAGGTGAGAACCTAAACAACATTAGAAAGGCACATCATTCCATTGAGAAACTCCACAATACTTTCTGTTTGTGCTAAACTCTTACAGCACATGTGTTGTCTGCTGTGGAAGAGTCAGAAATACCCCATTTGAAGCAGAGCAAAGCAGGAGAACGGAGTGTGAATGAATTAGTGGATTACAAAGAAAGTTCCTTCACACAGAGAAAACATTTAACCAACTTCCTTAAAAGGATTCATAACAAATTACACCATCTTCTGTTTGTGAATCATACGTTAGTATAGTATATGCAGCTGAAAGATTTAAACATGGGAATTTTACTATAAAGTTCTTTATTCTTATTGTGAAAATGTAAAATGATATATTAGAATAATATATCTACATAACAAGGCCTCTTTGATGAGAGTGGCAAACATTATTTTCGAAGCACTTACAAAATTACATCTTTTAACATTAGAAGAATCTGTTGAGATCATTGTGACAAGGATGATAACTTAAATTGCATCCTGTCCAGTTTCAGTTCTTCTGGTGAAACATTGCTAAGAACTACCTTTTTGAGCATTAAACATTAAACAAAACTTTTCCTAGGCTGCTGCTAAAATATATTAGACTTTCTGACCATGTCTGTGATGTGTATTTTGCTTTGTTATTCACATCCAGCCTTAAAAGCTGAAGGATTCCAGAACCTGATTTTCCATCTGGCTTGTTTGGAAAAGTTCTGGCCTTTTCTGCACCAAAAATACAGGACTTTTATGATCTTGAAAGTAGTACAGGGCAAATTGATTTCTGCTATCAAGTATGAGGCAGAAATTTATAATCAATGTTTATATAGTACATTTAACTGGTCATGACCAGCACTGTTATATTCATATCATTTTTAAGAGCCTTCATTTGTATGCTTATTATGTCATAAATACACTTAAAAAGTTTTCTGAAGCTGTATGCTGTCATGAACCCAAAAGGAAAATTCTCCTAGAAATGGTGAAAGTTGCTGCAGAGACAAATCTATGTGGGGAGGGTATTCTGAAAACATAAAAGTACTACACCTCTTCTGTTCAACTCCCCCACAGACTCTTAGTAAAAGCTTTCCTGTGGTTTAGCTAAATCCACTTTCAAAGTGGACTAAAAAAGACGCTCTTAACATCCTCTCAGAGAGCTACTACAGAAGAGCTATTCCTTGACAGATATTGTGGGGTAGTTCTTCAGGTAGACAAGCCTCATGTGTTACCTTTCTTGGTGTACTTTCTAATGTTACATCATCCAGCACAATGTTTCAGTCTTTTGTAAACAACTTTGTGGGTAGACACAGGTATTCTTTATCCCAAGTCCTCTAAACCCCTATATACTTCTCAGCCATAGAAGGCTTTGCCATATAAACAGTTTTGCGTCAAGCACTTGTATAGAAAATGTGAACTCTGAACATTCTGTTGTCATACTCTGAAGGTTTTCACTATTATTCATCCTTTGTACATGGAAATACTCCATTCAAATTAAAAAGAAAGTTCCCTAGCTGCATTCTTTTTAAATAACAAACATTGAAACTTGCTGTTTCAATCTAGGAAATTATGTATTTAGAACTCCCGAAACACTTATATAATCTTTAGGACTAAGCTTGAAACTGTTCTTTTTCTTCACCTTTATAATAGTAAATTACCTATTCTGATATAGTAGTTACACTGTTAATCCAAAACTTAACACAATGCATTAAAGTTGTTCTGTGATGATAGAAAACACATGCAACTGTGCAAATACATCCATCAAGAGAAAGGCATCTAATAACTTCAAGACAGAAAATAGCAAACTCTAGACTCCAAAGAGAAAAGAAAAGAAATAAAATGTAATTTCACACTTTGTCAAATGAGTAACCAAAAAATAGGTACGTAAGATGTCTCTCCCTGTTATTTTGGGACATGCTAAACTAAGTTTGAGCACACAAAAAGCAGGTCTGCTGAAAGTCAGTTATTCAGTCTTAGAGTATGGTAAGGCCAAAAAATGTAAAACCATTTATTAAAAAAATATTCTCAACATGACAACAAACAGTGCACTGCAGAAAACAAAACTGTTCTGGACATCATCACAAGGCAATTCATGACCTGGTTAGAGAAGATGCTCAAAGGCATGACATGGGAAGTCTTGAAAAAAGATACATGCAGCCATACACCATGACAAAGTGATTATTTTTTTGGACTCTACAGTCTGCATGATTTCCATCTGCTATTTATTCGTTCTCTTCACCCTCATCCACTCATTTACATTTTGTGAGAAATAGACATATTTTATGTCTAGCTGTTTTACAGTCCAGCTTTGTTCTCTTGCTTTCCCTCTTTCCCACCCAAACTCCTTAAGACTTCTAGATTTTTCTAATGGTTTTTTTCCTACATTGTCAACCTGGCTGCTAAAGTGCACAAGACTACCACAGCAATTCTAATTCTCAAACCTAATCATTGAAGCTTTCTCTTATTGCATCCAGCCTCCCAGACACATCATTCCACTAAACCTTTTCATCTGGCCTGTAGGATTTTGATGAATTTGTAGGTGAAAGAAACATACATAGTGCAAGAATGCAAACCCGAACTAGCCAACTAGCACGTCATCTGTGAAAGAACATACTTGTAGTAGTCAGCAGTGACGCTGCCTGGCTTATTCTTCCTCTAATCCAAAAGCCTTTCCAAGAGTCCATTGTTGTTTCTGGGTCCAAGCTGGCTTGAACATTACTCCTTTGCAGTCCATATCTATTGGTTGTGCATCAAGCCAGTTGCCAGAATACTGTCTTTGTCTCACTATTTAAAACGTAATTAAAGCTCTTTCTCTAAAAGCCAAGTCTTACCAGTGAAGTCCCTTCACATGTGAACAGGCAACTCTACACCAATTACCATCTTCTGCTCCTGAAGTTTCAATAATGTTATAAAAGCAAGTACTCAGAAGCAAGTAAAATGGGGGGTAAACCTGCTTATACAGACTGAATTTTGTCCTCTCAATTGCCATTACAATACAAAAATAATTACATTCATCAACAGGGCCCTGTTTTCTTAAAGATGGCTCCTTGATGCCATGCAAGTGGACAGCCTCTGGAGAATGAGTTCTCTATCTCTATGTGCAGGTGAGACCTAATGAAGAAAGCATAACCCATGCAATTTGCCTGACACTCTATGACTAACCAGCTTTTAATCTGCTTTTCTATCTTTCAGTTAGAAAGACAGAACCTCTCAGTTTAATTTTCTTACCCTGGAATTCACCATTACTATAAGGCAGTTAATTACAGTGGGAACAATGTATGGGGCAAAACAGACTGAGAACCCCTTGTTCTGGGGGTTTATTCCTGGTTTAAGAGCCAGGGTGTTTAGGCACCTTCGGAATAAGGATGCTGGCGAGCATTCACAGCAAGTAGCCTTGGGTAGGTTAGAATTCCTTCCTTGGTAAAGAGTGATTAGGAAAACACAGATTATTAACATCAGTCAGCAGACATGACACCTGATCTCATGCTTTTCTGATTACCTGCCCCAGCACACCTTTGTCTGGGCCAAAGGGTATTTAGAGGGAGGAAAGCAGCTGTAGCCGTAGCCACCACTATTTTATCTGTGTCCTGTCTGGAGTTTAAATTGCGTGTGTCATACTGACGCAAGACACTAAGATGGTTCAAGTGTTGTGCTAATAATGCTTAGTGATTTTGGCAGGAATCCAGGAACACACTGTACAAAGGAAAAGCTAGACAGACTATGACAATTTTCAATGGTTTATAACTTGCACAACTCTCCAAAACTCTTCAAGGAGCTAGCAAAAGACTCCCCCCACTTTCTACTTTTCTTTTTCAGGAAAGGAAGTAGCTGGAAGAAAAAAAAAAAAAAAAAGAGCCTGTCAAACCAGGAAGCATTAATATTGAGAGAAGTTCCAATAGTACAACAAATTTGCACTTCTCCGGAAAAATTCAGACATCGTCTGCATGATAAAACAGCAGCAAAACTCCCTTATAATAGATAGTTATCAGCCTGCAAAACACTTATGAGTCTTCATCTTGTAAAATTCCAGTTTTACAGTTCTGATAAGGCATTTTTTAAAATGCCAGAAGTTGTCTAAATGTGAGGACCTCCTAACACGAAACTGTTCTACTGGTAATAAATCTATCTATCAAGAGTACTACTTAGAATAACTAATTGTATAGAGATTCTCATAACTCAGAAATATCATATACAGTACTAGACATAAACAGGGTTCACCTGAATCTTCAGGAGACTATCACTATCTCACTTTATATACAGAGCCCTTAATCACAAACTTTCACTACTTGTCATACTTTTGCAAGGCATTTTAATTCAGAAGGATTAAAAAAAATCCATTTAGTTAGAGAAGCAATCAGTTTAATGACAGGAAATAAATCATGATAGTCTGGAACAGTTGGCCAAGCCAACAGAAAGCTATGATTTTTAAAAAATGTTTTCTCTGTATAAACCTTGAACTTACCTAGTTAGAACCTTAAACAGAACCAGAACTGTTCTGTAAACTTTTAAAGGTCTCGCCTGCAGGAATACATTTGCACAACTATCATCCCGGAGTTATGTCTAGTCCAAACTTTAACAAATTGACAAACACGGTAAGTGTTCCCAGAAAAGAAATTTGTTTAGAAGTTTCAAATCCAGGTACTTTAATGCCTGGTGAGTGAGCTTGAGCTGTTTCATTACTCAGTTCTCATGAGGAAACTGACAAAGACAAAAGTTGTTCTATACCGTGAAGAAATGGGTTGTGAGAAAGGAAGCATTAAGATAACTCAAGCATTGGATTGATTTCCAACAAGGTCCAACAGACTGATCTATTAGACTTTGACAACTCTCTAAATTCAAAATGTAAAGTGCCAGGACAGCCACTGTATATGGCACAAAGCAAAAATGCAGAACTTAAGATTAATAACAAATACCTCAAAATCTGTGTCAAGCATTCCGTTTCAGATAAGAAAAAAATTTCCTCTTATGTTCCCCAGTTTGAAAGTACATAAAGCACAGGTAATACTCTTACCACCTGTCATACATAACTCAGTTCTTAAGGTGGACTCTGTTATGCACAGTAGTAGGTTTAAGAGGAAAAGAAAAAATACTAAGATTATCACGACTCTTTGTCCCTAAGTAAAAAGAAAAAAACCTCAAAACGAAATATGAAATAGAAGCCTTGTGCATTTTCAAATCTTTACACTATTCATAAACAAATAATCTGTGTGGATGAACCTATAGTATCAAAGTTCTTCTCCAGAAGATAAATGGACATAATATGAACAATGAATAAAGCCCATTAATTTTCAGTCACCTATGCAGGCTAAGCTTCAACTGGTGTTCTTATAAGTAATTTATTTCCCAACATCTTGTATTGTACATCAACTCTTTGTATTCAGTTAAAATCTGAAAATTTTATTTTAAAAAATAATGCTTATGAAACATATCGTGCCTTGAAAATGAAACTCCAGCACAATAGATCTGTCTTCACTCTCTGAATTATTCACAGACAATATCCTGTTCATCTCAATACAATTTTATTCTTACAAAAAGCAAACAATACAACTAGTTTGGGGGCTGGGGGGAGAGCTGCATCCCATCTTGTCCTAACCAGTCCAGAGCAATTCTACATGGGGAGATTCCTCTGGATATTACTTAGACTTTCTTAATGAAATTCAGGTGTAATCCCTAAGGCTCTATAGCAAAGAGTATCTTTAAGTCAACTACAGAATATAGTATTTGCCAAAAGGAGATTAATTATGTTTAGATGTGTCTGCTATGAATACCAACAAGTCTAGAGTCTCTATTTAAAATACATTTCAAAATTCATTGAACTTAAAATTCAGTAGTGAACAAAATATAAGCAATTTATAAAATACACTGGGAAATCCAGTCTATAAAGACTTATTTTCATCAGTTTTAATTTTAATAAAGTCAGTTACACTATGAACTCTCTCTCTATGCCATAGAAAATACTTATGGGGAGCAAAATGTTCAATTTGACTCCCAGACTGCCACAATGCACTCTGTGGTTTAATCCACAGAGGTTTTCCACCAGCACACTATGGGGCTTCAAAAATATTTGCCTTTTAATTTGTTCCCTGTCATGCTTTTCCTGAAGAGAAAGCTTTATCCATCAATACTATTTTAGTAAAGTTTTATGTTTCTTCAGTAGTTTTCATGTAGTCCAGATTAGGAGCAGAGTAAGAGTCAAGCCCTATGTCTCTTTTAAGCAAACATCTTTTACAGAAGGTTCAGCCTTTGGTTTGGTTTTTTTTTTAAATTATTATTCTATTTATACTTTCAGCTGTCAATCCATCCTCTCTCAGTCTGGGACCATAGTGTACTCAGAGTATTCCAGTAGTCTGCAGGGTCTGAGAATGCTTTTTGTTGCCAGAGAGCGCACGTGAATAAGGAAAGTAAAAATATTGACTAGAGAAAAACAGACAAATATTTCTAAATATTTAAATATAAATTTAAATTTAATATACTTAATAACATAAATTTTGAATCAGGAAGATAAGGGAGATGATGTTTAGACTGTGCTGCATATTTCAGGCAAACAGCCTCAAAACCAGGCAATATCTCAACTTCAGATTTCCAAAATCCTGAAAAGACGCAGATACTGAATAAAACAGTCATTCTGCAGAAAGAAAGCTATCAACTCACTGACAAAAAGGGCAAATGAGGCATTTATAGATTTAGTTAATATATGTGCTTTTGAATGGAAACTTAGTGCTAAGAAAAAACAAGGTACATTATCTAGAAATACCAGATCTCTCAGTACTTTTCTTAGGTCACTAAATCAACTTTCTCTTTACTTACACAGGCACTGCAATAGCTAATGCAAGTGTCTAAACCAAATAAGCACTGATACACTGACTGTAGTCCCATGCTGTACCCCTGTGTCCAGATTTTAAACAGTTTAAAATCACAGGGGAAGAAAAAACACAAAAGAATCAATACTGACAGTCCTTGATTATCTTAGCATAAACTACTAATTCTTAAACCCTTTATTTACTGACAAAATGAAACAATATCTTCACTTCTTTCATCACCTTAGTATGTTTATTTTTCTTCTCTAAACACTTCAGACTTGATCCTCTTACCTGATTGTATTGATGCACGCTCATGAATGGTGTGGTTGTGGGGAGGGCTCTCTTAAACTAATAGAGCAGAAAAAGCCTCAAAGGAATAGTGCAGTACAAATACTTGTCTAGACATAGGAAAGTTAATTTAACATTGAAATGTAATTTAAACAGGCTTTGGATACAAATCCTACGAAAAGCTAAGCTGAAAGTTATATGTGGCATCTACATTTATAATTGTATTACAAGTCCATATTATGAATATGTCTATGTTTTCTATACACAGGCTACCAGGGCAGGTAAGTCTGACTGAAGTGGTAATTGATGTACTTTAAAATTTTCACTATTGTTAACATGGAGAAAAGCCTCTATATTCCTGGCCTACCTAATTTTTCAGTTTCATCAGCTGATCTCTCACCATAACACTTTCTTTCCTATAGACCTTTGTGAAGACTCACAGTGACCCATGATAAAAATTACTTCTGCATAGAATGGAACAGTAGATCGTTGAGAACTGAATTTGATTTTTAAAACAAGAGTAATAAAGCAATTCAGGTTCTTTCATACCAGCATAATGTATTCCACCACCTTGTAATACAAACCCACGGAAAAGCAAACAGATAAGAAGTCAGCAGGAAAACAAGAAAAATGCAGCCGTCACTATTACCTATGGAGTTCTCTTGCCTCTCATGTATACATGAATAAGCAAACTGTGTTCTGTTAAGAGAAGTGGTTTTCCCAGTTCATGTGTTAACTTTAGAGCTTGTCAGGTTCTAGAAGGTGAAGCTTAATACAGACCAAATGGAAAGACCCTACTCACTGAAAAAGGAACCTTTCCAGATTGGGAAGGGAACTGCAAGGGTGATCAGAAGGGGAAGATTGCTCTGCTTCACCACCATTACTACAGAGAGACGTACTTGTGATGACTGAGGAAAAGACCAGGTGAAGAAAAAGATGCCCATCTCTGTTCTCCTCAAACTGAAAGTCCAGTTATAACAGCTAACCTAATTTATGTACATGTTTGAATGTCAAATTCTTCAGGCTTACATGGAAAAAAGTATTCATATATTATTCTAATTGATGAACCCTTTTAGAAGTCAAACTAGTAACTGATCAAATTGTCAAAAGAATATTAAATTGTGTCATTTTTTATTTTTATCTACACACAGAGGAAGGTTCTGTCACCCAATTATTTTATCACATAGCCTTTAACTTTGCATTTGTTCTTACTCTGACAGCTACAGTATGTAGAACAGCTACAGCTTGTTGTTAAAAAACCCTAATAAACATTGTAGCAAAAAGGGATGGAGGCAATAGACACCCCCTAAACAACCCAGTTCAAGCAATACAGCCAGTAAAAGTAATTACACAATAATGTAATATGTTAAATCCAAATCCAACTAGTTTTCACTGGATGGCCTTCAGACTTCTAAAACTAGCCTGCAAAGGAAGAAAGACTGTACACAGAGTCTTATACAAAGACTAAAAGAGTAACAATATTACTCCCTTAATATTATTACCTCTTATTTATTTAAAAGAGTAATGTATTTTATTATTCTTTATACTGCAAGACTAGAAGGTTTTTATAGGCTGCATCCTTTAACTAGTTAACTTTACTTAAAGTATTTAAGTTTTCATTTCTTTGGGGATTTTTTACTGAAGAAATCTACCCTCATTTGCCAGGAGTAAGCTTGGATTTTCATAAGGTGTTTGTGAAGCATTCTTGTACTGCAATAAACAAGGAGTATTTGGGATTAATTCCTGAAGCATGCCACAGTTTATTAAAACTGTGAAAAAATCAACAAGCAAACCTTTTAAAAATGCAGGCAAGCCTGAAAAGCAGAGGCAGAGATGCCCTCCCCTCACCCAAATGGCGCATCTAGGGAATGTGGCATCCTTCTCCTGTTAGGGAGATTGTCACCTTGTCTTCTCTCTTACCTCCCCGGGAACTTCCTTATGGGCTGTGTCTGGAAACACATGTAGTGAGCAATAAAAGGCTAATGAAAAAACTCATCCACTCACTGAGTTTCAAAGCATCTTCATTTGCCAAGGTCAATAAGAACAACACTCAAGGCTTTAAAAGAGATTACCCAGGTTTTTATATTTTTAGCCAAAAGCCCAGTATGTTCTCCCAATATGGGAGAATAAAGGCAGAAAAACAAGCTGGAGAAAGCTACTTTATAGAGGAAGACTAGGGGGAAAAGAAGAGTTTCATCCTTAAAAAACATGTTAATAGGATATCTTTGCTCAAAGTTACTTAAGAAAAAAAACCCCAGCCAATCAAGCAACCAAAAAAGCCCAATCCAAGTTCCTTTAGTTACACTTGAACTTCCTATATTCACATATCAAGGCTTTACATACAGCTCTGACCATTAGCATCTGATGCTGCAGCCCACTCACTGCTAAGGACACCAGTGGGATTGACTCTTACTCCCCCAGCTGCCTATTCCAACACGTGCAGGAGCTTAGTTTTCTCTGAGATACAGACACCAGGATCTTCAGCATAAACCAGCCAAATAATTTTACAAGTCCAGTTTCAAACAAACCACACATAAAAGCGTTGCACATTAACAAGTGGTCATGCCCCATGGCAACAGCAGCCTGTGCCCAAACCTTGTGTCCATTCATTTGCTCTTACCTGGATAACTACACCATTGTACTGCCTTTATCTGACTCTACATAGTCTTCTCACAAAAACATCCTGCAGACAAAATCCTACTCCCAGACCAAAGGAAGGCAAAAAAAATCTAAGATCTGTCATCTCCAGTTTTCTACAATTCTTCCCCTTCTTGTCACTTTGCCATTATCTTATGATAGGCACCATGCTTGGCCATAAAGATGCTGTGATCTAGTGTATGTTTCACAAAACAAAATGAAAAAGGGGAGGCAGGGAGGGCTGTATGTTCTTCCAGTAGTTTTTCCTGTAAGAATAACTGAAAATTATGGAGAACAGTGGTAGTTCCTTCTAGAAATTGCAGGCATGATCCTAGAATACTGCTGCTGGACATTTCTACAGAAGAGCTAAAAACCTAAATGTCCTCACAGTTATGCTTCTTTAAAATTTACTGTTTATCTGCATGTTCAGAAAGGCCTTGCTCCCACTGTGCATGTGCGGGGCAGGGCAGAGATGTAAGTTGTGGTGCCCCAGCCAGACCATCACACATTTGGTTCCGCATATAAATAATTTTTATATTCCATATAAAAAACCCCACAACACTCCAGGACAACACAACAGGAAAAACTTGAAATCCTCTAAATTAGTAATGAAAAATAGTGAAATAATAACTGTGATCCTTCAGTACTATTCAGGAAACTGTATTTCAATAACACCCAGAAGCAACACATATTATAAAAAGATGCTCTTTAGACACACTGTAAATTCTCTCCAAGCAGTATGGGTCAGAAACAGTTATATGGTGTGTTTTGCAGTTTCTCAAGATACTGTTACTGTGTCATATGAACAATTCTTCTACCTCAGTGCAATCCTGTAGAATGCATATTTTGGATTAAATATATCCCCCATTTTAGGGCCTTGAAATCTATGAACTGTAGCATTCTATATAACAGCTCTCTGGGAGAATATCTGTATGGACTTTTAAACTGAAATGCTCCATTCTCAGAAGGACTGAGTCCTGAACGTGGACTATTCCAGTTCAACTTGTCGTGAAATTTACTTAAATCAGCATCATTTATTAAAAGGATTTTTCTGGATATTTTTTTCTACTGACAATTTTTCTAAAGCATGCAGGACTTTTCATTTTACATTAAACACTTTTGAATGCACTTCACAGTTTTGTAATGTATACAACTATATATTAATAATTGAAATTGAGAACTGTAACCTTACCTCAACGCCACAGAAAAAATAATTTCAGTCCTTGTATAGGTTGTTCTCTTTTTGGATGTTAAAGACTGATCCAATTCCCAAATTCCTAGAACAACTGTTGAATGCATTTCATCATGATTTTAAAAGGACTCCACCCTCTTAATTAAGCCAAGTGAAAAACACTTTCAAGTTGCCTTTAAAATGAGGAGGGAGGAAGGCCTGAGATTTTTGTAATGGGTTCTATATAAACTGAAGAATTTCTGAAATGTTATTGCATACTACTGTATAGTATGAATTTATTTAATAACAACACTGGAACTGCATTTATTACTTATATGATAGTCTAAAACACTAAATACATTGGAAAAAAGGTCAGTAACTAAGACTTTATCTCAGCAACTCTGTTTCTAAGAAGAAAGCCACTGGAACAAACTTAGGTGCATTTAAAAGAGGGTATTACCATTTGTGAGCAAACAACGGTATTAAAACAAGCATGCATACAATTTGTAGGTGAATTTTTCTTGTTTTGGAAAGACACCGGACTACCCAACCTACTTCATAGAGCCTGGCATAACTTAAATATACTGTAACATTATATGCCTATTCATTTTGCCATTACAAAATTGTCCACCAGGTTCTCTTTGCTTTTCTCTTTAAAGTAGAACTGAATGTAGTTCGGTGACACTTTGATAACATTTATTAAGAAACATATAGTTTGATACTGAAGTATTTATCAGGCTTTTCTTCAAGATAAAGCTTCAAGTCTGGATTTTTTAGCACTTAGTTAAATATGAGATGATGACCTCATTTAAATGACAGAGTAATTATGGAAACTATATAAAAAGAATTAGCTTGGACACATCACCAGCATCTTGAAAATGTGTTAAGTGATTACAATAGACACTGCTTGACAAGGCTAATAAGGCAGACTGGCATAGGTTACTTCATTGCATATTGATGTTGATGGTCTTAAAACTATAATTTTAAAAAGTATAAATTACATACATTTTATTTATGTATATGTAATATATATGCAGTCATTTTTCCAGCTGAGTCAATGAATATTTAAGAGTTAATTTTCTACAACAGAAATGTACAACCTCATTATACAATTTAGTTAAATAGAAACAGTAACTACACAGAAAATAGTAATTTCTAAAGATATACACATATATAAGCAAATTACTATTCTCAGACACTGGAAAATAAACTGTTATCCAGTGAAGTGTTTGCTTCTTTACTAAACTGCAGTCAATCTATAGATTAAAGTATTTTCACAGTTCATCAGACAGCAAGAGATACAAAAGTGAAAAAAAAAAAGGGATGGTCCAAATCTGACAGGGTAAGAAAGTTGTTCTCTGTTTTCCCTCCTTCTAGAGACCTGAGGTGTCAAAGAAAACACTAACATGATTGGAAGATAAAACTCTTTCTTTTTATGGCTTGGAAACAATATAATCATATAATGGCAGATAGGAGTCACATAGGTTTTCTGCAAAATCTTATCTGCAGTGAAAGAACTTAACATTTATAAAACTATCAGAATGATACAGCAGTGTCCACTATTAACAAAACAGAGAAAGGCAGGCAGTGAAATCTTTACTACATTTCATATTACTCTGAGATTTAAAGTAAAAATATGGAACTCTGACTTGGATAAATTGAAGAAGTACAATGTCTGTAGGGGCAGGAAAGAATGGGATAGGATTCATTCATATTGACTAAACACTTTTGGTTTATACAGGGCATCTGGATATTGTACTTAAGAAAGAAATTGTGAAAAAAAGGTGATGACCAAGTTATATAATTGGAAACTGTTGGGGCTTTACAGGGGTTTTTTGTTTGGTTTGGGGTTTGTTTGTTTAAAAACTAATTGCTGACAACAACTGATGAGAGAGAGTTGGAGGACAGGAGTGTCTTTTAATGTCTCCTGCAACTAATTGTTCCCAGCAAGTAAGGAAAGAATTTAAGCCTCCACACAAAAGATAGATTTAACTGCCTTTTTTCTTAAATATTTTCACTGATGGAAACCTGAGTATATACTACAACAACCAACAAATACCTTCCAAAACTAAAGTACAGTGATTAACTTATTAATTCACATAAAAAAGCTATGTTTTATTCTATGTACTCAGCACATCCCTTGCCATTAAGTTTTGCTCCCTCTCATAATTTTCAAAGACTTCAAAATGCATACCCTATGATTTTCCTCATTATAAAAGACGTAGTTTTATAAGATATTACAATTACAACAAAAAAGTGTTTGGCAGAGATGTTGGGAGGTTATTTGTCTATTTAGCTTTCTTTGTCCAAGGAATATTTTCTGCAGATTCTTCTTTTGCTCTCATTCTAACATCAATTCCCCAAAAAGAATTAATTTGGTCAGTTCCCTTAAATTCAACAAAACATTGTTTGCTTTTTTTAAAAATCCATCTGCTTGAGGAATTCAGAGCCCAAAATCTACTTCTTAAGAAAATATTATCATTGTTGCAAGTAAAGTTTTCTGGTAACATAAAAAACAAGGACTTCAGGTTGATGGAATAAACTGTGGTAATCTAAGTATTTACTTCCCTATATTGCTTTTAATGATAGCAGCAGAGGTGTTTCCGCTGTGATTTTACCACACTTACATGGGAATGGGAAACTTCAGCCAGCGTGGCACTTCAGCCAGCACTTACCAGAGATCCTGAACAACCTTTCTTTAGGCAAGTCCATAAGTTTGTCTTTACATCTCTTCTTCCCCTTGCGCTAGTCTACTACTCATCTCTTCACCCCAGTTTGAAAGGAAGTGTTCAGTTCCCTTGCAGAACTACTTGGGAGTCTTTTATTTTGCTGTATTTTAGAAACACTGAAGAAAATGCAATAAAAATGTGTCAAAACAGTCAGAGCAAATATCTTTAAGGACATGTATTTTGCTTAACCGTCCCAATACAAGGTAACTTCTTACAATAAGATTCTTAAATCTGTTCTGCTCTGGTTTTAAAGATTATAATTCTTGTGCTAAATACCATTTCTCCTCCAATGCCTTCAGTATCATTTGAGAAAAGAATCCCACAAAATGAGACATCTTTTAATATCATCAATGCTAATTTCAACTACTACACAAACCAGAATAAACTTCCCTTCCTTATTACTCTTCAATAATTCATAGACAGTTGTGTCTTTGTTAGCCTACATGTACCTCACTAGGCTATACATATTAAGCCCCAGTACTCATCCCTCACAAACCAGTCCCAGTATCCTCTTTAACATGGGGTCAATTTGTATTCAAGAACGCAGGCAGTTATTGTCCTGCTACTGAGATGTTTGAAACGTCTGGGTGAGAGATGCAAGGTGATCTTGAATGCTGTTGCTTACCTCATTCTTGGGTAGGTCAGATACATTTCACCTCCCGAGTGAGATTTATTGGCAGCTACTACCAGGATTTTTTAATATTTGCTGATGTCTTCAATTAGATATGCCTCATGTTAATTTCTGCCATTTTTTAGAAGTTGTTATGGATACATTTCGCTAAGTTCATTAGCCATTTGTTCATTCATTAGCAGTGGCAGCACTATATTTAAAAGAACCTGTTAATAAATTGCCTATCTCCAACTTATAAACTTGGGTCTGAAATACTCCAATTCGTCAGAAGAAACACACAATGACAAGGGTGATGTCTACATATTTTCAAAAGCTATATATTTTCACAAGCCCTTTTCAGCACTGGATGCTTCCAGAAATTTTTTTCAAAACTCAAGACAATCACTATTGTGTATTAAAAGCCATACCTGTTACTAAAATACATCTTTTTATCATGGTGAAGTGGACTACCATCAAACAAATAATAACCAGCTTCATGAATGACTACTAAAATATTTCATCAGCATTTAACCCTTTTAAGCTTTTGCTACTTGCCAATTTTTGAAGCATTTTATCCTTGGGAGCCAATACTTTCTCTGAGAATGAACAGACACATAGAAGAAAAGCTGCAAGTAGTACAAATGACTCTTACATATATACACTATTCCTCATTCCTATATTCTCCATAAGCTGGTCGTTTTCTTCCTTTGTCAGTTTACACTTCTTCCTCTCCTGGACAGCTTTCAACTATGTGACAATGAAGAAATCAAACACCAAAATAGCAACAACTACATATCCTCTGCATGACAGTGTAATTTCTTCTGCCTTAAGGCAGTGTCTAGCATTGAAATCAAACCCTGTTTGCTTCTAATTCATGTATATTACACCAAAGACTTAACTCTTGCTTACATAAAACTTGCAGAAAGACCAATTTACTCACAATGGTTCTATTTAGTGTTTAAAGTCCAAGTCAGCCATACATTTCACAGCCAAGGCAGTGACAGTAGTTGGACACAACCCTGGTTTTCATGCAAAAGAACAGAGGAGCTCAAACCCTACTGCTACTTGTATTCCTATAAATAAGAAACAAGACAGTAAATGTCTACACACATTTACTCTTGTAGGTTTAGAAGCTGTTTAGAATGGTGACAAGTTGAATATTTTAAAATAAATTACCTTCAAGAGATTTAAAAATAGTTTTTATACTTAAAGCAATGTATTTGAAACAGATCTTTCCCAGTTTAATTAAAAAATAATACTTGTACGACAGGGTTTTGGAAATAGGTATGCTCATCTGAATTGGGATGCATGATTCTGATAATCGTATGAGAATCAAAGGGAGAAAACTTCAAATAAAATGAGCAAATGAAAATGCAGCAATAAACACTGTGACCTCCTAAAGAGCAAAAAAATAAAATTATTAGCTTCACATATTTTACACACATCTGCAAGATATTAGCAGAGAGTTAAGAGGGCAACAACATTCATACAAAATTCATGCAGGTTAGAAGTACAGCACTCTATAAGCACTGCTGGCGACATAATTCAGCACACGTGAGCAGTTCCCCCCAGTGCCCATGAAGGTGTCTGTTGCATAACCAAATGAAGTCACTGTCAACTATCATTGTCACCCAGCATAGAACCGTACCACACAGTATTTATTTAGTCAAAATGGTTCAGATACAACAAACCTTTTAGAAACATCTGTAACTATAAATTAAACATGTCCATGAGTATCTTCCAGAGAACTGAGGCCAACTAGTACAAAATGACATGTGTCTAGGGTGGTAAACTCCCTTAGTCTGCAAAACAGAGTGGCCTAACAGAAATGGTCTTTAGGGAATGATCCTTAGAACACTGACTACCAAACAGTGTCCAGAAATTAGCTCAGTGGTTTTGGCATCAAGTTAATCAGGACATTTTTCTGTAAAACTTTTACTATAGACATAACCAAGGAAATTCAAAATGTCCCCAGGTTCAGTCTGCAGCTAAAGAGAAGAACTGCAACCCACCTTCCGCTGGTGAAGGGGAAATAATTCAACATCATTTTAATTAAAAACAGGCAAAATTGAAGCCCAAAGCTGAGGAAACAGATACTACTTTGTTACTGCAGTGAGAAGGCAGCTGTTTTCATCTCTGAGGAGAGCGTCTGCTTAAAAACTTTCATACACACAATGCAGACAAGCAAAGAAACAACCTTATCCCTGTGTTCATAAACTACATGGCTACCTTACTTAACATGGTTACTTTACGCTCCCACATCAGATGACATGGATATGCTACTTTGAGGGTGTTGTCCTATCCTACCCTGCTTCCTCAGTCTGGCAATCAGGTTTCAGGAACAAGATGGGGACAAATGATAACTGAATCACCACCCAGGAACAATTAGAAAATAATCATGACCTTCACACTGCAAGCTCTAAAGGTCTGATGAAGCCACAGCCTCAATGAAGTAGGCATCTCACATCATGGTACAAAAGGAAACACTCCTGGCTGTGGCTGAGTCACATAAAGAATGGATTTCACAAAACTGCGTTTTTGTTGGGCACGTTCTCTGTCCTTTTATAAACAGTTCAGGTATGCAACTTGGGCCATATTCTATGAAATTCCTTAAGGCTATGGTGTTTATATTAAAATACACTTTATGACACAGCAGATTAAAGCAGGAGTTTCCACATATCTGCACCGTACAATATTCTCCACTATATTAGGAAACTCCACTGCTGTCCTTTAGCAGATCACTGTTTTGTTATTGGTTATAATCTATTTTACACAAAGTAACTTAATTAACTTACGTAAATTCAGTTTTCTCTAGCAAATTTTGCATGCTCAGAAGCCAAAAATCTCTGGCTTCTTTTAACAATTAAAATACTACAGTGAAGCCCTTTATTTGTAATACTTGATAGAAATTATACATGTACAAAAATCAGTCTAATCAACAACACTTATCTACAATTATTCTATGCAAGTGTTTTTCTAGCTAGCCACCTTAATGACCACTACCTTCTGGTATTAATCAAAATAAAAATATATATTCTTTACCTACTGCAATAAAGATTCCTTTTATATTGTTATGTTGAAAATAAATTCCACATCTTCTGTGCAAGGCAAATAAAACAACCTCTGTGTATTCAAGTGTCCTTGAAACAAGCACTGATTTTATAGTGCAATTCCAATGCCCAAACAAACAAAATGTTCAACCATCTTTTACTATACATGAAAATTAAGACCATTTCTACAGCTAGCAATTGGTCCTTTAAGCCACTGTCTATCAATGCATGTCGAGAACTGAGGCTCAAAGACAATTTTTACACAGCAAAGCAATTTCATAAATTACATTCTGGCAATTCTCTAAACAGTTTTAAAAATAAATGCTGTTTAAAAATCAGGAGTCCACTAAAATTGCTCTTAATTTTTTAACTCTTCTGGAATAACTTTCTTCTTTGACATCTGTAGTGAACATAAAATCCTGGAAAGAAAATCCTGAAACCACAGGAGTATCTCATGTCACAATCTCTAATTTAATTAAGTCAGCCTATATGAGTTAAAGAATGCAACAAGCCTGATCAGAGAGACACTATCAAAAAGTGTTTAACTCAGAGCTGTAAGCCTAATCTTTTGCTGTCCAGCATGCACCAGTTAAGCCCCTATAAACAAGGCACAACTGGATTCGTAACAAATTTCCATTTCAGATTACTAGATGTCAGATAGCAAACGTTACCTATCATCATGAATTTCCAGAAAAGATGATCTACAATCTTCTGTTCATATAACACTCAATCTATATCACGTTGTAATCTGGGGAATACCTAAATCCTTTAAATACATTAAAGTCTATGAATATCTTTCACTAAAATGTCTATTTGGGATTGAGAGTTTCAGTTCTCACAGAATGGGTCAGGTTGGAAGGGCCTACAGTGGTCTGGTCCAAATCCCCTGCTCAGGCAGGGTCACCCCAGAGCGCACGGCACAGGATTGCATCCAGATAGTTCTGGAATATCCCCAGTAAGGGAGACTCCACAACCTCTCTGGGCAACCTGTTCCACTACCTGGTCACCTGCATAGTGAAGAAGTTCCTCCTCATGTTCAGGTGGAACCTCCTGTGTATCAGTTTATGCCCACTGCCTCTTGTCCTATTGCTCAGTGCCACCGAGTAGAACCTGTTCCATCCTCTGACCACTCCCAGTAGACACTGACAGACATGGATGAGATGCCCTCTTCTTGACGCTGAACAGACCCAGCTCCAGTCTTTCCCCATAAGAGAAACATTCCAGTTCCTTAATTGTCTTTGTTGTCCTAAGCTGGACCCACTCCAGGACCTCCATATCTTTCTTGTCCGGAGAAGTTCAGAACTGGACACAGCACTCCAGNCAATCTATATCACGTTGTAATCTGGGGAATACCTAAATCCTTTAAATACATTAAAGTCTATGAATATCTTTCACTAAAATGTCTATTTGGGATTGAGAGTTTCAGTTCTCACAGAATGGGTCAGGTTGGAAGGGCCTACAGTGGTCTGGTCCAAATCCCCTGCTCAGGCAGGGTCACCCCAGAGCGCACGGCACAGGATTGCATCCAGATAGTTCTGGAATATCCCCAGTAAGGGAGACTCCACAACCTCTCTGGGCAACCTGTTCCACTACCTGGTCACCTGCATAGTGAAGAAGTTCCTCCTCATGTTCAGGTGGAACCTCCTGTGTATCAGTTTATGCCCACTGCCTCTTGTCCTATTGCTCAGTGCCACCGAGTAGAACCTGTTCCATCCTCTGACCACTCCCAGTAGACACTGACAGACATGGATGAGATGCCCTCTTCTTGACGCTGAACAGACCCAGCTCCAGTCTTTCCCCATAAGAGAAACATTCCAGTTCCTTAATTGTCTTTGTTGTCCTAAGCTGGACCCACTCCAGGACCTCCATATCTTTCTTGTCCGGAGAAGTTCAGAACTGGACACAGCACTCCAGGTGAGGTCTCACCAGGGCTGACTATAGTTGGGTTTTGTTTTGGTTTTTTTCTCATTTCAGTCTTTCTGATTATTGAAATCTGACACCTGAACTAGCAATTTTTTAATATCATGTAGCGCATTTATAAAAATAGGTAAGTGCATTTTCATAGACTGAACAAATTATATAGCATAAAAAATAAGAACCAATTGAGACTGTAGCTTACACCTAGAAGGTTAGGCTGATTAAACAGAAACATGATCAGTCTAGTGTGTGACATTTTTAGAGATTAATCTCCAATTTCAGGTAGGAAAAAAGTCAAGGGTTTTTTCAGTCACAGAAGATTAATTTCTGTGTTCCAAAAGTGTTATTTTAATATAAATACACTATTCTAAGACTTCAGTTTTTCTTTCTATTAGAATAGCTAATTTCAGAATTTAAACTGTGCTTTAAGCATAATACAGGGGTGCCCTCAGGTTTCGGTCTAATTATTTTACATTATGTGCTGAAGTATGGCAATAGTGAAACAGAGGAGGTGATACAATCCACACAATTTTTAAAATACTACAACAACAGAAATTCCTTTATTAAGACCACATTATCAGTAAGTCTTCCTTTTGCTGGGTCACAGGACTCAATAATTAACATCAAGGCTCTGACACCAAGTAAAGCCTCAGCTTTCATCTAATTCAGATGACCTCTTCAAAGCTTCATTATAAGATTTAATTGCACTAATTAACAGAGATCAGAGTCAATTAGCTATTTGCAGGCTGCACATCACATCACAAGGCACCTATGTTCGCAGTGATGCTGCATGACAGGAAACTAGATCAATTAATGTAACACAACACTTGTTTTCTTCCCCAGATGTGCATCTCCTGATTTTGGATGCCTCTGTGCAAATGTTGTCAAGGCTGCTAAACTCAGTAAAAGCTCAGTAATGTTAAAGCTCTTTACAAATAGGAATTACTGAGGTTTTTAACTGCACCAAGAATTTCCAAAAAGCTTACCAGTGTCCTTTTGACATTCCAATATGAAGGCTCAAGCTTCCTGCACAGCTACATTTTTAATTTCAGAATACATTCTGGAGAAGTAAATAATAAACTTTTTCACACTGCAGACACCCTTCAATCTCTGTAAAATCCACCTTTGCCCTATAGGTGTGCCGGACAGCAAAAGCATGCACAACTCTAAACCCTGTGTTCAGACCATGGAAGTTTCCTCTCGCAAGTGGCTGCACAGTGCGTGCTGAGAATGCACAGACCGCTTTGCACAACATTTGTTTCTCTGAATGCAGTTTAACCTTCTCCATTAATTACAAGCTCTGTGACCAGTAGTAGTAAAAGTCTCTTCATGGTATGTATCAAGTAAATGACATCAATTAAAACTTTCAGCTGAACCAAGACATGCCCAAATTAACATGATATTAAATTTGCTCCATTAGAATATGCACAGAAAATATAATATAATCTTAAATTTTCATACATATTTTGTACTAGTACATTGTAATGACCATTATTTAGGTATCTAAAACCTATCTTGAAGGCTGGCCTGAGCTTCCTTTCCCTGAGCTTTAACCACGTATAGCCACGTCATGACTTCAGATCAAGAGAAGAGTGCCTACAGTGGTGTGCTATGTGCCAGGACATCCTGAGCCCAGTGCCACAACAACATGGTTGCATGACACCTGGTCTACTCATAGTCTTCCTGCCTGGAAAACACTGTGCAGACATGCTTTTCATCTTTGAATGATTTTACACATTATTTCTTATTTGATCTTAAATATTATAAAATACCTTAAGTTTTTTTTGGTGGAATACTGAAAACTGGTTGCTGTGGGAAATTTCTGAGTGCTTTTTATTTTCTTAGCTTCAGCTCATACGGAAATTAAGGTAGGTCATATTCTGCATATTAAATGCCATATCAAGTTCTCTTGTAAGTGGGACCCACTGAAATTCTCATACACCAGGAAATCACTGAGATGCCACAGAGCCACTGCTTTAAGTAATGAGGCTGAGTTTACAGAACTATTATGCAACATGACGTAGGTGTGAAAATCACTTGTGTATGTTTTTAATGAATAGATAACTATAAACTCAAGAATATTTTTCTGTTGATATTAATGTACATGCACAACTCAATAATAATGATAAATATTAATATTGCTTTATGTATTCTTACATACATAAATTAAAAATCAAACAATATTGATCATGATTCAGATTGAGAAAGGTATCAAAGAGATCAAAGCAAATGAAGGGCTGCTTAAAGTGAGATTCCTCTAGTCACAATAATTGCACATCAAGGGCTTCTGAAAGGAGTAAGATGAAATATACATACATTTTACTGAGCTCTAAAGTGTCCACCAGCTTCTCAGCTAGGCCAAGAGCTGATGACTGTGTGGAACCAATCAGGACAACCAAGTGCATTCCTTCTCTTCTGCAAGTAATCGCAATCCGTGTTCCCACTTGGAAAACTGATGAAACTACATCTTTAAAAGTAGTTTGATCTGTTGATCTGAGGTTATGATTGACCTTGATTACGATTGTAGGTTTATTACTTCAAGATACTTGGGAAATATTTATATGCTAATATTTTCATTTTTGCTTTACTAATTAAGTCTTGACATGCTGCATCTCCACAAAATCCACCAAAGCACTGTAGAAGGTACTCAAAAAAGGAGACAACCAGAAAAAAAGAGCCTAGAACCTAAGTGGGACTTTTCCTTGGGAAAGTGGTATTACTTTGGTGTTGATACTGATGACAAAATACTCTTTCTGCAAATAAAAAAAAATTAGTAAAAACCAATGAGATTAGAGTATGCTAGGAAGGCTTAGGGAGAAAAGAAGGGATATAGAAACCCAGGGAAAGAATGACCAGGTCAGAAACACCAACATAAAAATTCTGTGTCCTGTCATTTTACCATCATACATATAAAACCAAATGAAAGTCAGAATCACAGAACCAATTAGGTTGGAAAAGCCCTCTGAGATCATCAAATCCAACCTATGACCAAACACCACCATGTCAAGTAGGCCAGGCCATTAAGTGCAATGTCCAGTCTTTCCTTAAACACTTCAAGGCACAGTGACTCCACCACCCTCCCTAGGCAGCCCATTCCAGCATCTTAATCACCCTTTCTGTGAATTCTTCCTAGAGCAGAGCCAAGAGACAAACTATTTTAAAAACACAAAGCCTGCCAGAGTTCAAGAAGTGTTTAGACAGTGTTCTCAGGCACATGGAGTGATTCTTGGGGCTGTCCTGTGCAGGGCCAGGAACTGGAGTTTGATGACTATTGTGGGCGTCTTCCAACTCAGGAGACTCTATGATTATACAATCAACAAAAGCTGGGGCTTGGTGATTATTAATTTTTCAACCCCCACCCTCCCCAGTTCAGCTGCTCTGTGAAAAATGTCAAGGGTAACACAGCAATTAAGTTAACTGTAGTTCCTTGGAGCGTTTACTCTGGTTTTGATCACTGGACCCAAATGTCTCAGTCCAGTTCTGTAATCCATCCTTCTCCTTGCAAAGGAACCTAAGTAGAGATGCTTTCTTACACCCAGTGAGATGCTGCTTCTCTTCTCCTTGTTGGAACTGGGCAGAGATGGGAAGAGCAGCCAAGCAGCTGCACAACTGCAACAAATGCAATTGACTGATCCCTTCAGAAAATTTTTCCCCCTATTATTTTCTAGAGTTAAAGTCTTGTGTATTTTGCTTCATTTTCAGAATCCTTATGCATGTTCATGAAAACCTTTCTTAGAAGAGCAGATTTCCATGATAAGTGCTTTTAAAAGAAAACAATATTATCAAAGCTCAGGTAAAATTCATACTGAAAGATATATTTAGCCTTATTCTAAAAATTTCTCGAATGAGTCAGATTACATTCACAAGTCAAACTCATAGTTCAGCTTCCACCATTCATGCCTGCCATTTCTGCCTGAGTGCAAAATCTTTCTCAATTTGCTCAAACTTTGCAGTACCCTACATATTACTGAGAGAAGGAGGACTCAGGAGGTTTGGGGGATGAAGAGATGGAAGAATAGAGGCCTGTTAACTGGTCTTTATTTTCATGAGTATTTTGGTATTTTTTATATTCCTGAATATTTTGAGAGCATTTCTTCTAGGTGACCAAAGGAAAATGGATAGTGGAATTATTTTTTTTCCTGTACTAAAAAATAATAATTAATACAGATTACCAAATCATTAAAAAGCTCTCAGAGGAGACACATGAATAGTTTTGCCCTTAATTGCAATTGCTATAGATTAGTACTCCTCCTGGGAGTACTCCTGTTTTCCCTTTTATATTATTTGGGAGGAGCAGATTAGGTGATCAGTCCTCAAGTTTTTTCTTAATCCTCTAAAATCTCCTGTGCGTCTCAAGTTCCTCTCTCCTTTCCTTGCTGTCTTGTCCCCCCTTTATATTAAGCTGGAAAGTAGCTTTCTTCAGGATGCTACAACGTTAAACAGTCATTATTGGAACAACAATGTGATTTTTCCTGTCACTAGTGAAGTTTCAGTGGCTTAAAAGAATTGAAAACAACAATCAACCCAACAATTAACCTCCTAACACCCAACCCCCCCCAACCAACTGAAACAACAATAAAAAATACTTGCAAAAAACTTCCTTGGCACTACTAAGAGAATACTGCTATGTTGAAAGCAATAGGATTTGAAAATATTGGGAAAATTAAGACTGTTAAATCTACTGTGCACAATACATAAATAATTTCCTAATAAAAAATTATAAATAAAATACAATTTAAAAACCAAAAGAATGATTCTAAGAGTTAAATAAGGTCTGGGATTTCCCTGATTTCTTCTAAGCTATCCCTTCCTTAGGGACCTCTCCATCACACAGAGAGGAAAGGAGACTAAAACCATGATGAATGACGCAGCTGGACTGAAGTGATTCTGTCCCAAAAGCTTTTTGCTCAACTACACATTCCTGCACCAGGAATTTAGCAACCAGTTAAATGCTTGACCTATGTGCAAGAAAGAAGCATGAACACAGGATTTCTTCTCAGAGAAAATTTTCATCCAACCACTTAAAGCATCTATGCATGGCATTCACTTCTTGCCTCATCTTGAGTAAGACGAAGATGCTCTCAGAAAAGCTTAACCTTTCCAGAATAGGAGTAGAGGATGTCAAAGGTGATTAAGACTTCCATATATTACACCAAAGATTTTCTTGTGTAAAGTCCAAATTCTGTAAGACTAGCAAAAAGACCGGAAATGAAGACCAGCAAAAACTTGTACACCACAGTAAGAAAACTCATTCTTCATAAAAGCACACATCTTTTCAGCACAGGAAAGCTCATGCTGGATGTTACAGGCTTAGGCCTCTATTACAATCTCAATCTCCTTTATTTCCAGGAAAAAGGGTCAAAATTCTTTATGTAATGTTATTTGTACCTATTTCAGTCCTCCTGCCATTTTCTTAGTTCTTTAGAAGAACGTTATTATCCAAACATCCGGACCTGTTGTTTTCTCTGTAATATAATGAGCAATATTTTATGGGCCGTATATTCCTGTAGAAATATTGTATATGTCTGCAGTTCCATACACTTTATTGAAGGCAAGAGTGAAATGTATACTGCTTATGTTCCTTACACCTGACTGTGTCTTATGTTTCTCATGATGAAGAACAGGACCAGCAAAGCCTACATACATTGTAAAGGCCTGTTGAAAAACTACTCACTTCATGATCTAAACTGCTTGCAATAACAGATTATCTGATTAAAGCTTCTCTAACATAAGTAGATAAATTTATCTTGCCTACAGGCAGAAATGAGAGTGCATCTGCAAACTTACAATAATATTTATCTATTGGTCTCTTTCACAGCTCAATAACATGCACTAAAGAAGCATTTTAATAAATTCATCTGCCTTTTGTAGTTCAGGGGAAGGGGGGAAAGAAGGATGAAAATGCAGACATCTCTAGTTTTCATGTAAGCCAACAATTTTTAAAGGGTCTATTACAGTACACTTGGCTCCTGACAAACTACTCAAGAACCTGTCATAAGGCAAGCCAAGTTCTTTTAAACCTCTGAACAGGTTTATTATTACTGCTCTACAAAGTCTGCAACAAGTCTTGGCAGACCTACCACTCAGCAAGAGGAACACTAGACCAGATGTGTTTAGAATTCGAAAGTGTAAAGTTGCCATTTTCCATTTACAAGTCACCTTTAATCTTTTCAACTAACCTTTCAAACTATAGCCAATCCAGGGTCTCACCTACTTTAGCAAGATAGATAGATAGAAATGTAATGAGAGAGTTTGGTTGTCAGACTAGCTCTTCATGGGCCAAAACCACTTTTCTAGTATATTAATTAGTCTTTTGGTAAATGTAACTGAAGACAAACTAAAGTGACTAAGTGCTGCTGGGCAGCAGAACTACAGTGCACAGATATACACTATTTCAAATAATATTCACTGCAGCACTGTCTGGAAGATGCATGCAAACACACAAACACACATCCAGATTAATTTTGGATGATCTTTCCTCTCTTCCATACTCCCCCTTTCCACTCCAAACTCTCCAAAAACATCTGAACTGACAAAACTATCATGCTAGAAGTGGCCAGAATGTCACTGATACTGACTAAATGATCAGTGATAAGAATTTCAAAATGCCACAACTATCAATTTTCAGATGGTCATGTAATGTAACACTATTAAACTGCTTTTTCTCAAAAGAGTCTCTGGCTCACAGAATCAAGACAGAAAGATCTTAAGAAAGAAAATTAACAAGATTCCAGAGCATAATTATCTGGATAACATGACAGCTCTATCGTGTTCAGGACATAACTAAACAGAACAGAAGAGATTTTTCATATAAGACATATGTCTGTGACTGGTGGAGGCTACAGGCTTCCCAGAGGTTTAGAGAACTAGCTAAGATAAAAACAGTGGAAAATATCACAATCAGTATCATATATCTGTGATATTAATATATGTAGATATTAACATATATAAATATCATAAAGTGCAAGCATCAATACATATCTGCGTATTCACAACCGCATTTTCTGAAAAGAAAACACATATTTTCTCACCTGAAATTCTTTACAAAGCTGCTGTTCTCTTCAATCTGAAGTGTTCAAATAACAAAGAGTATACTTTAGTAAATAATTATAAAACTGAGGTAAAGTACTACACTGAATGCACATTAATAAAGGAGTGAATTAATCCCTGAACTACGTTGCCTGAAGGAATATCACAAATTACAGTGTTTTTTGATAATGTGTGAGGTTTGGGTTTTTTTTTCATGGGTGTGCGTATGTTTGCATGAATTTCACATCATTTTGGTAAGGAATATAACAAAAGACAAAACACAAAGAATCAATGAGAGAATAAAGCATCAATAGTTTCTCAACCTCAAAATATATAAATTTCAAAACATGTCAGCTACACTTTTGAAGAAAGTTTACACTGCAAGGAATAACTGTTGAAATAAGTTAGGTTTCCTTTCAGGTGCAAATTGCTGGTTTGCTACAGGACATGTAGATTCCACAGCATTTCTCAAGTGCAACAAGCTGTGCCTTCATCAGAAACAATGATAATATCTTCAGAAAATGCGCTTCCCTGTATTTTGCATGCTACTAGTCTTTCATCAGACAAGTAAACATTACATAATGTAAAAAATTGGACACAAATTGCATTCTCTAGAAAACAGCTCAATATGATGATCAATTCTCAGAAGCAACTAAGAACAAACCACATTTTTTATTTCAGTGTTTCACTTGTTTGTTTTGAAAGGACAGTTTCTAGCAGAGTAGCTATAGCACAGCATAACGAGCGCGGAGTTTCAAGCAGCAATGGATCAATGTTAATCTATGATCAATAAGTGTTTTTATGTAAGGCCCTAGCAACTTCAGATGATTTTGAAATATTCACCAACACCCAACTAACTTGGCTGAAGAAGCCTCCCGACCTTATTGCTTACCGCTGGCATTTGCATGACAGTACTCTTCCACACCATATACACATAGCCTGTATCTTTGAGAACTTCAGCAGTGCAGCACTGAATCAGTATTTCAATTTAGATCATGCGAATTGGTCTGAGAGTTAAGCTGAAATCTTAAACAGCAAAGTTTACAAACAAGGAGCATGCTTCTAACAAACATGGGAGTGTCTTTAGACTATTTCAGCAAAGATGCTTTCTAACAGGATGGTATTATATAGCTGCATTACCTTGTCTTGCATGGCAACTCAATTTAATGATATTATGTAGGCATTTTACTTCTTCCTAGTACAAACCAAGATGAATTGCTCAAATGTGGATGACCTTATGGAAATAAGAATCACACAGTTGGTGCTCTCAGCAGCTTATGTACACCTATTCTCATCTTAATGACAAAGATCAGCATTTGGAAAGGTCATGACTGAGACCTCCCAGGATGATGAAGAACAACAGCTAATCATGCCACAAGTTATGCAACTGCTGGGGGGAGTTCAAAAACCAAAGCAGATAGCTACAAAGACAGGCCTATGTACAACAGATAGATATCTATATAACTGTAGGGATAAATACTTACCTGTATGCACAGGAACATCAGACAGCGCCAGACACACTTGTCCTCAGGGGAAACTCAGAACCATGAGACACTGTGCATTTTGCTCTACATGACCACCATATACCTTCCTATATACCTCCAAGGTGAACACTGGATCTGACTCAGAGACTGATGAATGTGAGATTATTCATGTTAATATTCTGATAACATTATGTCAATGAGGTGAAAGGATAAGTTTATATGAAACAAAAAGGGATTATTTCTATGGAGCAAACAGAATTCTGTTTGCAAACAGATTTTTGGGGTAGGAAACTCATTGGACAGAAACTTTTTTTCCATTTGAGTCATGTAACTCTGCTAATCAGTAAGTAACTTTCTGAAGACAGTCGAAGAACAAACACACATTGCAAAACATGCCATAAAAAGGGAGTTGCTTCTTCCGACGATATGAAGAAATATTCCAAATGACACAAATGTCCTTCTTCAAATCTTTCTGAACTTAATAGCAGGACATGTTTGGTTACTGCTTGTCAGGTTAAGTTCATCTTCTCCTTTCAACAAGCACCTCATACCAAAAAAATCCTTATTAATTAATGTTATTATTCCATAGCAACTTCCTTTACACAGTCACAACAAAGATCTGTCCCATCATAATGAGATTACGTAAACTATGCATCCACCTTAGTTGTATAACACCACCTAAGAAGGGCTTTAAATATGCTTCTTTTACCAACAGTTTTTTTTCTGAAACTGCATGCTTTTTGGACAATCAAAAAACTGCAACTGCCTTCTTCAGTTTAAGAAAGCTGTTTCTATGGACTTGATGCTTCTTATCTCCTTAAAGGAGTTACTAGCATTATTCAAAAAGATAGTTGATAAAGAACATTTAACTGTTTAACAATACTCAACAGACAGTTGATTATAGAAAGACATGTCAGTGCACATATGGCAGGCGGATAAATTATGCACATCTGGATTACTTTTGGCAAGAAACACAACTAAGTGTCTAACGCCAAGTTTAGCAATCTGTCACTATCAATATGTGCATTTATTTAAAGATGTCAAGGATTCAAAGTCATATTTTCTATTTCTTCTAAAAGTTCCAGCTCTTCACAAGACGGCAAAACAGGTGACAAAACACATTGCTTAAATTGCCAAAGGCTGTATAAACAGGGAATATTTTTAACTTACTATGCTTATAAGAGAAGCCAAATTTTTAAATCAACTCTATTCTTCACCAGTTTATATTAGTATCTAATACATAAAGGGGGTATATAATCAAGTTCTGAATACCCAGCCTCAAAACTTAGGTGAAAATTTGCTAAGTTCAAAGAAAATGAAACAATATGAAGCTATCAGAAAAGTTTCAATTACAACCTTATTTGTACTGCCTTTTTTTTTTTTTGTGATAGTGTAATGAGAAAATACACCCATATCTAACTGTATTGCCCAAAACTAAGTAATAGATTTATCAGTATTGAGAACTTACACCTTATCCTGAAAGGCAAGCATAAAACTGAAGGTTGAGAAGTCATGTTTGATCTTAATTTAAATCTAAGATAAGTAACCAAAACAGAAAAGTACAATTGATATGGATTAACATTTGCCACAGGAAGCAATAGTTGCATATAAAAAAAATTATCAAAAAGCTGGAGCAATTTTTTTCTCAAAGGAACAGAGAGAATGATCAACAAGGTTTTTATAAATCCATAAGTATCTTAAAAATATGAAAATCAAAATCAAATTTTGCGGTAAAAAGCCTACTTGTTTCTTACACATTAAAATCATGCAGTTTATAGTAAACAAAGGGAGAAGGAAAAGAAGTATTACCACTGTCTATCATTTTTAATGTAGAAAGAGCTACAAAAACATGTTGTAAGAATTTCAAGACTACCCATTGCTTAAAAGAAGGTGAACACCCTTTCGCCTGATGCTGCTGTTTCTTTGCTATGAGAAATTCCACTCAGGTTTAGCTCAATGATCATACTAGACTCATCCATGGTCCTTTTATGATTTACATCTCTGAAGGGAATAAAACCTCTTTTTGTCTTGCTTACACTGGCAAGATATATGGAGAGACAACATTAAGCCTGTGTAAATAAATTTAACTTTTATATTCATATTAATATATGAATACATGAAAAATAGAAAGGTTTTGATTTTCAGTTCTAATAGAGCCTTAATTACATTCAAAAGAAATTGAAATTACTCGAGATAGGTAATAACATTTATTCCAAATACTTGCTCACAGTTATATTAATATTTGCTATACCAAAATATTAGAATTTCATTATATATTTCAAAACCTACAACCTTGGCATATTTTCTGTAAAAGTAGTAACCATTTACATTTTATTTCACTCACACACAGGGGTAAACAAGCAGCCACAACATTTGAAATTTTTAAAAATTAATTGATTCACCATCTTATTCAACACCATATCTGCAGTTTTGACTGAGTTTTAACTTAGCCAAACATAAGAAAAAGAAGCTGGAAGAAACCAGCAAAGAGATAGCAGAATTATCTGCCTTCCTGATGGGCAATCCCTCCTCTGGCAGAGGAAAAGGTATTGTACTGTTGGGGTTACTGGGACAACAGATTTCATACTAGCCTCAGGACAAACACTCCAGGCAGCATGATTTCACCCAGGTCATTGAGAGTTTCACTAAAGATGGATTTTTGCTTGTCTTTTCATTTGTACTTTCCAGCTAGCTCACCTTCTAGTGGATAACAGTACCTGCTTCTCACTATAAATAATCTACTTCTCTTGTCTCCAGTACCTCTAAAATTTTCACTCTTCTTCACAAGTACTCAACATAAAGATGCAAAATTTGGCACAAGCACTTTCCACCACAGAAGGAGTTGAGAAATTCTCCTGACAAGCATGCATAGGGCAATATTTTAAGCAGATGATTAATTAAATCAAATGAAAATCTCTTAAAAAGGATAAGTGAAAAGGGTTGCTCACTAGGACAAAAATCTTGAACAGCATTGCAATGGGTAAACACCAGGCTGAACAGTCACTGGTTAGGTATTGACAACACAATAGTTTACACTCCCTGTTGGGCACTTGACATGAACTACTTACACACCAACTAAAATAAATGGACATGAAACTTGATAACTTCAGTTGTACTATATTTCACTTTAAAATTCTTTTAGCAGATTGGCAGTAGTTTATACTGTGTAACCGTGGCTCTTTCTTTGCATAAATATGTTCAGACTCAATCAAATTTACCTGTGTCTAGACACACTGAAATGCCTTGAATGTTGAACTCTCTACCAGCAGAGGGGGAACCTCTATTGTGATTTCTTTCTTTCAACACAAACTTAAAGGCAGACTTCTAAATCCATTATTTAGCTTCAGTGCATGCTTTTTATAAACCTCATATATAGGACTAAGTTAGTACTTCTACTTCCCATGGGCTTTGAAGACAGAAGACTCAAATTGGCTGACTGTGTTTGTTGCTTTGATCACATCATGAGACAGCATTTCTAAAGCTACTTCTATAATTTTAGCATATCCTAGCATGACTGTATGTTAAAGGAACTGTATATATTCAGATTTCTCTTGATCCTTGTTTTAAATTACCTCTTAGCAATTTGAATAACTCATTTCACTGTCACAATCATTTAGAGCTTTGTTTTCCTTTCACAAAAATCAGTGTTTCTTCTTGCTGTACTTCAATTTACAAGCTATTCAAAACTACATATCTTTATTATCATTTAGAGCATTTATAAGACTCTTCAATATGGACATAAGCTGGAGAACAGAAATAACCTACTCCCACAAAGTCTTATGCAGCAAGTCAACAGCAAATACAAGAAATGAACCTATATTTCATACATCTCAATAATTGTAATGACTTCTTCTACTATAGTTAGTTCTCACTTTAATTTATTTCCCTCAAAAGACCCCCTTGGATTAAAGTAAACTCTATTAGTTATCCAACAAAATGAAGAGTCACTAGCTCTTATGCTCAGAAAGCATTGTATTACGGTATTTTAACTCTTAAAAATAAAACTTCTTTCTGCCAATAGCAACTGAAAAACTGAACAGTGGGCATTTGCTGAAGATTCCTTAAAGAGGAAACTTTATACATAGAAGGAACTTATGAATTAAAATATTTTAAGTATATACAGGTTTTATTTCATTTATGTATTTTCAGATACCTCACCCACAGAAGATGCTCTAGATTGGAGTTATCTTGAAACAGTAGTAGGAGATACAAAACAAGAAACACAGACCTAAAGTAATTCAAGAAAATATTGTAAACAGATTCTTTTATTTTAAGGGTAAAACATTTTAAAAGCAAAATATTTTTCTCACTAGAAAACGAGTGCAAAAAAAATGTTTAAAAATAAAATATCCAAATCCCTGTCTAATTTGGCAAAATCTAATCTGAGTGCTTACATTGTGCTCAAACAAAACTTTGATCATAAATTTCTTTTCAGAGACCAAAATGAATGACAATAGGAAAGCAGGTTTCTATGGCAGGGCAGCTCTGTTAAAGCTTTCAATAACCATGTCAGCTCCCAGGGGCTTTAATTTGCCTCTGTGGTGGCCTTTGTTTTTATCTTTAAAGAATTCAGTAACTACATGACATACGTGTACTTAATTTTTTTTCAGTATTCTTTGGTAAAATTCTAATTGCTCTCAGACACTCATTTCTCAGGGATGCTGGTCACCAGAGCAGATTTGCAGAGTACCACAGACAGGTGAGGATCTCAGCCTCTGACAGTGAGTCCCAAATGCTGACAATTTCAATTCATTTGGGGAGGTGAACAGGCAAGCATAGCTCTAATTTTCTGCTTTTTAGTATTCCTCTTTCCACTCAATGCTTGGTGACATTAGCTGGCACACCCTGTCAATAATTTTTTTTTTTTTTTTTACAGAAGTAGTTTCATGGGGGAAAAAAAGAAAGAAAAGGAATTTTCTAGGCCTCTAGTTTGCTTTTCTCCTCTTCACCTCTTCTCTCTTGTTATTTGCCTCTTAAACTTAAGACGAAAATCTCGGGTCTGCAAAGACAAGAAGGAGCTTACTAGTGCATGACAAAAAAAACCCCCTCTTGTATTTTCTAACAATAGCCTGCCTGCCTCAGAAACAGACTACAAGAGATGTGTAATTTGGCCCTTCTAAGGCAAAACTTTAGATACTACATGTAAATAATATTTTCCTAGTGTTATGAAATACAAAAAGCTGATATGGTCCCAAAACATAGTACTAAAGCACAGGAAAACCTGGTAGGATCCAGTACCAAGCACACAATTTAAAGAAGTAAATGGAACAGTTAGAAGGGTTGTATTGATCTGTGCTTGTCATAGAAAATTATGATAATAAAGTCTTATTTTGGAAATTTTCCTCAGTTCCTGAAAGCTCATGAACAGAAAGCTTATGGTGGTGAAAGCCATAATTCTTTCTCTGCAGAAACAGCAAGTATTCCACTAAAAGGGTAGGTAAGGCCAGGCTGGATAGTGCCCTGAGCAACCTGGACTAGTGTCTGGCACTCCTGCCCACATCACGGGGTTTGGAATTACGTGACCTTTAAGGTCCCTTCAAACACAGGCCGTTCTATGGTATCTAGAAATCCAAGTTAAAATCAGAGAGGTTTTGAACAATAAGGTGACAGAACCAAACTCTTTTTGAAAGACTTTCAATAGACAAAAGTAAAAAACTTTCAATAGCTAAGGAAAATTCACTCAAAAAGAACAGACTTCAATTTTCCTCTTATGAGCAGGAATTTAGACTTTGAGAGTGGCTTTGAGTAAGATAGTTATAAACATCCTGGTGATAAATAATCACATCTGTCTCAGCAAAAAAAGCTGCAGATAAGAAAACATTTCACTATTTCTGAACACTGCACACAGCATCCATCTAATCAAGTCTGAAGATGTAAGAGAGAAAACTGTGATAGAGGTTGTGAGACTGATGGTCCTGATCAGTCCTATCACTGTTGTAGAGGGAGGGTAGTTGTCCAGAGTGCAGTCAGCTGAAAAATGCTATATTTGTGGAATCCTGTGGTGTTTTGCAGGATTTCTGGCAGATTTTTCCCGTATTTCAATAGAACTACATCAGTTTCTTGGTGAGTCTTTTGTGGAGCTCAAATAGGAAATTCCTTTAATAGGTACAAGGTTGCCACACATTTCAAGTAGTGAGACTTTATAGCAGTCTTTAACAAAACTTCCATTGCCTTCTGAAGTGCGTCATTGCTCTAAATTAAGAGCTAAGTAACTTATAAAGCAACATATAAATTCCATAGAAGAGACCTGGTATTCAGATATAAAGCTTTCTTTTCACAAGTAGAAAAATGCAGAATTTTATCAAAATCTGCAAACAACAAACTAGCTGACACTACTTTTTGTACATTAATAAAAATTAAAGAGTTCTTATCTATTAGCATTACATTCTGTATATTCATGATAATGGTCTGAATAACTGCCCTAAGAGACCGACTTAGTATTCTGAAATACTTCCAAAGAGAAACAATTTCTTTTTCACACAAGATGAATTAATACTCTATTAAGAACATAAAGTCAAGCAAAAGAAACAACTGAAATAATCTAAACAGTAACAGGAAATTTTAAATCTCTAAGGTTAAGAGAATTATGATCTTCGAGTTACATATTAGTAAAATGATCATGGATTATTTCTGCATTCTCTAACACCATGGCTGAATTCACAAAGAGGAAAATGATTACACACACAGAGAATCTTAAATCATCACAGTTCTCAAGAAAACATCAAACTCAGAGAATGACTCAACTCTTTCTAGGACAGACATCCTTCATAGGAAAATACTAATACATACTGAAATGAAAGAAGCATGCAGAGTAATTTCTTTATAACAGATAATTAATTAGAAGATGCTCTATATTATCTGTGTCTCACGAAACTCAAGAATGCCATTTCAGAACTTGAAAGTGCTATATTTATTTATAATTATTACAATAAAAGAGAATACAAACTGATATCAAAGAAATCAAAATCTTTTTCAAAGGATCAAGAAAGGTTTTGAATGACATAATGTTGAAGTGTCACTACCTCTTTCAATTAATTGCTCTCTAGCTATTGCTCTTCAACAGGTTATAAAGTGACATATATAAGTACACTAAAAACTATATTTTGAATATAAATTCAAAATTTAAACCCAATTTTAATTTAAAAAAAACCCAAAATTAATTTTCAGATGCATAAAATAAGTTTTGGCAGATTTTTCCAGCATTTCATATACTTTAGTCAACTAACGCAGTGAGTGGCTGGCAGAGTCCTGAGCACGGCAAGTCAACTCTTCTTTCATTGCCTGATCACAATAACCTCACAATATACACTGTATTCTCAAGCAATTCCAGTTACCCATTGCAAGGTTCTCAGAATACTTGAAATTGTACCTTTCAAAAAACATAAGTTCAAATAATTGCAAAGCCAGGACTAAAAGATCATCATACTGGTTTATTGTTTAAATGATTTGCATTACTCCTCCAGTGAGAGAAGACAATACTGTCACCACAACAGCAACATATGTATGGTGTGGGACCCTCTGTGACCACAGTTCTTATGATTAATATCATGTTTCTTTAATTTATAAATATCAGGTTCTATGCATATAAAGGCACTGTGAAGCAGCCTGAATCACAACCATGTCAGAAACAGTGAAAAATATAAATATTCAATTATTAGAGTGATAGCACCAGTTGGAACACCATAGTCTTGTTTTCTGTTCTATTTGTCCAAACTTTTGCATTAAGCTCTTCTTTTCTTCTTCAGATACAAACTTTCATTAGAATCACCAATAATTAAAAGACCATTACCTTTGTGGTTGCAGCTGATAAGTCTACCAGTGCTTAAATTACTGTAAAATTAATAGCAGACTGCTTCCTTACCTCAGAGATGACAAGTAATTACATTAAAAGACTGACATGCTCCAATACTACACTACTATTTCAGTTAAAATATAAGTACAGGGAGCAAGATGCATGAAAAAGACCCAGACGTCCTTCTGTCTAAAAACCCTGAAGGAAGGTGCAGTGTAACAACTTATAACTGAGGTCTCTCTTTAATTCAGATTTTGTAACTGTGAGAAGAAAATGGAGTAGAAAGAACAGAACCACAATTATGAACCTGAACTTTCCCGAGAAGGCAGTTTTGCAAAACATTTTGTATCCAAGAAGCTAGATTTCCAGTCTCCCCTCTGGCGTGCTTTTACCTAGGACAGTCACGTTTCTCATCTTTCATTATATCTGATTCGTCCCTCCAACCCCTCTCTGTCTGAATTGTCTCTGTTTTAGGGCTCAGATACATATGCTACTTGTTTCATCCTCAAATGCCTTAGGGAGATTCAGACCCATGCACATCCTGATCAATACTACACAGAAGAGGATTTAAACACCAGACCACAACTGAACCAAACTAAGACAAAGAGGCCCCACATGCCCCACTGCCAGCCACATTTTTTAATTCTCTCTCAGCCAGGTTCTACCAAAAGTGGAGACGGTGCTTTGCCATCCTTTGAAAGCAGTCCACTTCTGCAGCATCCATACCTCTGCATAGGGGTTAGGGATTGATGATCTGATGCCTTCTACACATACAAAAAACATCAGCCAAGCCCTGAGTTTTACTACCCACAAGAGCAGACCCTTTAAGCTTTGACCCAGTTTGGTTACTAAGTAAGTATATTCCTAACTAAACCCTGCTGTCAAGTACATATCACCAAACCAACATGTAACAAAACAAAAAACTTAATTCAGTGTTCCTGATTTCAAAATAGGCAGTTCTTCAGTCAATAAACATTTCTAATGCTACAAGTAAGTGAAAGGTGACTAACAGGCAAACGACTTTTTAAATGTCTGGCAAGTTTGGAGAGGGTTTGGAAGGAATAAGCTTGCCAGAAACTGCTGGCAAGCACACTCCCTACAACAGCCAGCAATGGATATCCAAGCATGCATTTTTGCTTCCTTTCCCAGACATAGTATTACCACCCCCACCTTCTTATTTATGCAGGGAAAGGGTGGCATTATTGAATTTGTTTTCTTAGTTAAGCAAATTTTTTTCCTATTGCACAGAAGGAATGACTTCCAAAAGGAGAGGTAGCCAAATATATCTGGGGAACATTTTAAGCCCATTTTACAGGTACTAAAAACTGAATTGTCAGAGTCCATTGGCAGAACATAACACTTCACTTTTATGCAACGTATTAGCTACTGCATTCCCAGTTTACAACAGTATGAGAGTTATAATTCTCAAATACAGCCCTGAGATACAAATAATGGCTTCAGAGAAATGTAAGAAGGCACACCCATTTTCTTTAGAAAAAGAGCACCTGAAACTACTTTTATATTTTGTTTCTTCTGTTTTGCTACACTTTGTGTTTGCATCTTATCCATGATGTGGATCAAATCATAACTACTTCACACTATTAAGGATTTTACAGGGGATAACCCACAGGAACTGTAGCTTAATCTGTAGGAAGGTTTTGCTGGAGGTTTTGTATCATGACATTCAGATAAAAAGGAAAAACTTCTAATGTTGCATTCTAGTGCCTATATCAAAAGTTAACATGTCTGTCTTACAAAAAATGCTTTCTAAAAATGCAACTATGAACGGGAAAAAAAAATTTCCAAAAGCTCACATTTGGCTATATCCCCTCTTCTTTTGTGAGCTGTCTTCCTGAAGCAAGCAACAAAAAAGAATTTAATCTTTTCATATAATACCTTGCAAGTTTACGCAAAAACAATTTATGTGACAGCAAACTTTTTGTGGTTTTTTTTTTTTTTACAAGCATTCGTAGGCACCAACCTGCCAAAACTATTCACAACTTCAGGAAAGCTAAGAAGAACATATGAAAATTCCCCTTTTCTTCAGATGAGTAAGTAATATTTACTCTTTCAAAACCTGTGACTGGCAGTATCAATAATCTACTCTTGTACTGACTTTTTTTTTTTTTAATAAGCCAATTTTGACATACTGCTCCAGTGTCTTGATTCCTAAACATACACCCACAAAAATTAGTCCAGCAAGATGACATTAGTCTCTCCTCAGTGACCAAATGCTTTGTAATAAGCAGGTTGGCGGAGATGACTTAATTCAGACACACTGAGTAACTGAATAATTAAATCAAATAGAAGAGCTAATAAAGAGTGCATAGAGACTGCACAGACAACATTATTTAGGGAATGGAGAAAGTCAATGGAAAGAGAATAGTAGTAAGGCTTAAATGTGCCTTGATTCAGTATTCTGATTTGTTAAACATTTTCCCATCATTTCATGCCCTAATAAGTTTTCATTGACTAACATGACCTAAAGCTACAGAGAAAGCTAGCTGAGTGCAGAGTTTCCTAGAATGTATCTCCACCAAGTTGCTGCAACTAAATATCAGTTAAAATAATCGAGAAAATGGAAACATACATACCAGACCAAATTTTTTCGAGACTAGTCTTTGGGTATAGTAACAACTAAGCCACTTTGAACACCATGCTGTTTCAAAATAAACTAATTCTATTTCAATTTCCAATAATAAATTAATTTTACAGTGGGTTAAAAACAGGAGTCACATACTGGGAATTTAGCTGAGAAATGCAGCATTGAATACAAAAACGTACTTTTTTACCCACATTCAACTGTCACTTAAACATCAAGTTATCAGAAGGTAAAACTATACCATACATTCACTGTAAACACAAGATGATCAAGATAAACCAAAAACAATCTGGCACCACATATTAATACATAATCCAATCCAAGTTAAAACCAAAACTTAATGTTGAATGTAAACACTGAAGACTGACAGGGTGTTATCTTCTCTTCCCTTCAATCAAGACGAGACACTCCCTTAATGTCAGTGAAATTATTTGAATGATCAATGGGAGCACAGCCCCTGAAATCAGGTAAGAAATATAGTCTTAATTATGGGCCAGCTGTTCGCAGCTGTTTAATTTCATGTATTGCATAATTGCAACAAGACACAAGGATCAAGACAACAAACTCTGTCTATGCAGTGCAATCTAAAAGTTAACATAGTTGTATGACAATAGTGAAAACCTGACTTTTGACAGCCAACAGGACTAAGAATCAATTAGTGAAACTTCTGGTAGCAGACAGAAAAAAGTACCTTACCCCTAAGACCACCCATTTGTTTTATTACCTACTGCTACAATGGACAATGATAATACAGCTGAAAGGCTGCACTTTGATTTTTACTAAAGCCAGTCAGATCAGAAATAGCAATGACAAGAGTTTGCTATGAGTTAAAGGCTATCAATGCAACTGCTTGAACTCTTCAAATCATGGAGATTCAGGCCACTGCCAAGTAAGTGAATGAAACAGAAGAGTAAATAAATTCAGAAATAGGTAGCTTCAATTTTTTGTTTTTGCAATTGTGAAGCAGCAGGCTGTCAAGTCCAATTCAAGTGTTCAGAAGCAAGCTTCACTCTTAGCAAAAATAACTCTTTAGTATATAAAGACAATTTTTGTGTAAGTCTGCATCTGTAAAAGTAAATTTAAGATAAATCTATGCCTATTTCAAGACCAAAGGTATGAAGATTTATATTCACTCCAAGAGAAACAATCAAAGATATAAGGAAAAAAAAGTATCATAACATGCTGCAGAAGATTGAAAATCTACATTCCTGGGCAAGTAGTGCTAAAATTTTATTTTTATATACATATGCATATGTGTATATACTTATGTGTGTGGATTAAATAAATATGAATAAAAATTATATATTACACAAACACGTGTACACATACACTCTACAGATCTCAAATAAGCAGCACGGGCACATAATTAAGGGGTCCCCAGGGCTCATAAAGAAAGTGCAACGACCTTGTTAGTGTTTGGCCTTTCTTTCACACCCGGTCTCATTGTAAAACAGTCAACCATGAAAGTACTTTAAAAAGCTGGTTTTCTTTTTATTTACAGCATGATTTTATAATGTACCATTCATGTTTTATAGAAGCTGGTACTTCTGTATATCTTTCTGCCAAATTCAACATGAACCACAAACTTTCTAATTTACAACTTTCAGAAATTTGAATGCTTTTGAATACCAGGATTTTCAACTTTGCAATTTAATGACAACCCTGCCTTTGGCCTTTCCTGACCTGTTGTGAAGTAAATCAGGCACACTAATGTGGGCTAACAAGTCTTTTTCACACTGTTCGATCACCCTGCATCTTTTTTCTCAGCAGACACCGCCTCTCTCCCACTCTCTGTCTAGCCATCCTCCCTCAAAGCAAACAAAATGGTCACTGTAACCCTGCATTACTGCTCATTAGATCACAGGTTAGTCAAGTGGAACTGCCCGAGGTTCCCAAAGGAGAGCTATACTTCAAAAATCTGTCCATGTCAAATGAAGAAAAAACCCCTGAGCGTGGGGTCACCCAGATCAATGATCAAAAGAGACTGAGAATAGTGGAGGGGAAAAAAGGGGGAAAAAAAAAAAAAGGCCTTTTTTGTAAAAAAACAGCCTTCTGTACAATAAATCAGAATAGAAAGATACTAAGCTTTTTTTTTCCCCCCCCTTTAACAGTCCATTTTGGCTTTAAAATGTTTTTCTTGTTTTTCAGAAGTTTTTATAAGAGTATTTTTAAAGTGTTAAGAGTAAGGTTTCAATAAAACTCAAACTTAGTTTAAGAAAACTAGCAAGAGAAATAATAATGGAATATACTGGAGATTTTCTCTCCATCGCATAAATACTTGACTATTCCAAAATGAATCAACATCAATGTTCATTTAATTATTGCTTTAATTTAAACAAATCATACATTATGAACTTCATGAGAAATGATACAGGTAGCATGTCCACAAAAAAAGGTAGTCAAGCAAAACTACATAGTTTGAACTCTTCTGGTACATGACAGATGTGCAGGCACGTGCAATACTTCAAGAATGTGCAGTACCATTTCTGTAGCCTCTGTTCGTCTTTTAAGTACATAGTACTTAAAATTTATTAGTAACGACCACAAAAACAAAAAATCCCAAACTAAATAAAAATATGTTAAAATACAATAATAATTTTAAGTAATACATTTTGATACACAGAACAGACAAAATGACTCAATGAAGAGTACTGACTGTTTAACAAGGTTCTGTGCATACAGAGATGATAGATACCACATGCATAACTCTGCTTATTCAAAGTAAGTTGCATATTTCTAAAATAACAAACTTACACTGTGTCACTAATGAAGATGCTGTTGCAGCTACAGGGACCTGGTTGTTTCCTGCAATATTGGTGACAGAGCATCTTTTTGTTTACAGCTCTGAAAAGATTTCTTTTCCAGCCCTAGAGAGTAACTCAAATTTCACTCTCTTACTCCCTTTATCCTCATGAGTAAAGGCATAATTAGGAACAAGGAACAAAGGTAAACAAATTGGAACAGAATATTTGTAATAGATTTGTAGTTAATATATGGTCTGTGGTAAAGGCATTACTGCGACAGAAAAAAGCTATAGGAAATCAAAGGAAAGAAATCCTTAAAGTACTTAAATGTTTCATATGATGTAATAAACAATTTCCTAGCATTTATTACCAGAGTAACATAAAAAAAAAAAAAGACTGTAAATGCTGTAATAATATATTATAAAAAATATTGAAAAAAAGTTAACAGAATAAGCTTGTATTAACAGAGAGGCAGATGGAACAACTTATTTTTAAATAAATACTGCAATTGTAGTAAATATATAACAATATATGCAGTAATCCCAATTATCCACCTCCATAGATATGTGTGGATGAAATGAACAAACTTTTAAGCAAAACTCATCCACTAATGCAGATTGGGCTTTTTGTTGAGTTTTTTTTTTTTATCAGTTTGCTAGATGCCTCACACTGTGTATTAATACTTGAAATGGAACTTCAGCATGCATTAATTTTAAAGATGCTCACAGATTAATACTGAGACTTTTAAGACAGTATTAATGTACCACAGGCTTTCTGACTCTTGCAATTTCGCATCTATTCAGAATCTGAACAACTAAATATAACAGAAAAGATCCAAAAAAGCAAAGATACTGAGAAATATGCAGTCATATCTACAGATTATTCAATGCACTGCGAATACTCTATTTTTGAAAACAGTAGGAAAAAATACAAGGATGATGTGCGTAAATCTGGATAATACATGAACACATGTTCAAGTAAAAAATTTGCTTAAATTTGCCTTTTTAAAAAATATGTTATCTAGTTAATTTATATGATCCTTCACAAAATTCTTTTCTAGACTAACTCAAAATTTCAGGCTGTTCGGAGTCTAACAGAAGAAGTTACTGTTTCATGTCAGACTGCTGTAATAGATTTTCTAAACATTTAAACTATTTTGAGGAAACATTTACACTTATAAAGATTCCAGCATGACTAATGATATGCTGCAGTATCAACAAATCATCATTAGAATAATGTAGTTATATTCAAAACTCTGCTTCTAGTCTTATGAAGACAATTGTTCCCAGATGCTAGAGTGGATAATTCATGTTTCTTCAGAAGCATGTCTGCATCTGCTGCTGAATCACTGCAAGAAGCGGATGGGAAAATGGTTTCCTCTTTTTGAACCAAATGTCATTATGCACTGAACAGAAGTGGTTTCTGAGGAAATAAAGGACACTGTTCTCAGCCTACACCGCTATAGAAGAAGGCCTCAATGGCTCCAATTTTCTTTAAGCAAAAACTCAGAGTACTGCATCCTCATCGTCCCTGAACTGTGGGGCCCTTCACTGCTTTTGAATTTGCAGAACACCATTCCATTCTTCATTTTTGTTTGAACCTCAGAATGCTCTCTACTTATCTCTTCTGCTTTACTGCCAGTAAAGTCTTGGGAAGGAACAGGGAAAGAGGTGCATGAGACTTGTCACCAGTCCCCTTCCATTCCTCCTATTATTCCTGATCTCTGGTTCATTCCATTTGCAAAAACAACAGTGTTCCGTCCAGCAATCAAGCTCATAAAAATCTTTGATTTTTGGCTTCCATCACACCCAGACAGCATCCAAGAATTTTCCAGGAGCATAATGGCTTGAAAAAATTAGAGTAAAAAAAAATGCATCCAAAACTGAGAATGGATAGGAAGGAATTTAATTTCACTTTACAGTAGTATGTGTTTCCTCCCTGGACTTTGACAACTGTAGCGTTGTTTCAGTAACATCCTGAATGCAAAGATGATCCTTTCCCCACCCCCATCACTTTGAAACACATCACTTCATGAATTCTCACATATATGCCAACACCTCCCTGTCCAGAGGTTCATGATTTGTTTTCACTGATAGGAATTTTATGCTCAAACATCTACAGGAGATTCAGCCTCTGATGGGCCAATGATGCATCTATTTTCAGGTTTGCTCTCCCTCATGCTGCAGCTCATATTCAAGAGAAATTCTCCTCAAGCATCTTCAGAAGTGTTGAGTTTGATAAGGAACAGAAAGCCTCACATACTCAAGCTGAGCTCTGAGCACCTTCTATTTGATGCAGGTTTCAGGAAACTCTGCATACACATATTCCCAGTAAAGTCTTCAGGGCATTGGTAACTACAGACTATACTAATCTATGCTGCATCACAGTGCAGGTAGTACAGATGCAGCTGAAAATTTTCTATTTTTGTGGCACATAATTAAAATCCAACCTGAAATCCTTACGTAGATATAAAATGGGTAGATTTTCTCCTGCTGTGGTTATTGTGGAATTTCTCTGACATGACCAATGAAGATGCTCATCATGATTTCCCATGTGTGTGAGTGTCTAATTCCGGCAGTATGGACTGTGGCCAGAAATTAATTTCATATACTGCATACCTACTCTAATGGAATGAAGATTACGTGATCACAATCAACTTGAAAAACTTTTTTTTAAATTTACTTCTGTTATATTGAGTACGAAATACAAATTATGTAGTTCAACTACACAAAATGAGCTTTTTTGCTAAATACAAGGTTCACAGTATATTTAACTTGCCTTTAATTGGCAAACTTATTTCAGCACTAAAAACAAAAATTGAAGAAATCAATAATTCCTCATCTTTTAAAAAGCAGCAGCTTGTATTACTGAACTCGAGATTTCATTCTAATACATATAAGATGCATGTTTGAAAGAAAAACACATAGTAAATCACTTTTACAATAGCAGAGTTTTCACAAACTTGATCCAATGCATTACTAAATACTTTTCCATTCTTTTTCAAATGATCCTGAGGCCATTTTTGCTAAAATGATAGAGTTATATTTAGAAAGTAGTTATATAGCCACTATTCTGTTCTATTTGTAATAGTTATTAATTCTGAAAGAAATACATCTTCTCTTGTTCATGTAAGATGTCACTAACAGTAATTAAATTTTTGAGCATTCAAGAATTCCCCAGAACAGCAATATCACAGACATATGGGCTCAAAAGGATCATAATGATTGTGTGGTCAGATTTGTATCCAACAGGTCTCAGGATTTCATTTAATTCTGTACTAAAGTGCACCAACTTTTGACCAAGCAAAAAAGGGATCAGAAAGAACTGTAAAAAGCTTTCTCTCATAAATCTGCTTTTTATTTATAGAGACTATGCTCTACCTTAACAGTCACTGTGTTTAGTTCTGCAAGTGCAGCCAACTTCTCTTTGATTGACGTTGTCTCCTTTCTTTGCTTGGGAGTTAACAAAGACGTTAAATTTTCAAAGCACATAGTGAAAATAAATGCTTCTTTCCTATCTCTCTCTCAAGTCCAGTAAAAGTAATTGCACACCTACTTTAGAACATTCCTTGTTAAGTAAGAGGGAAAAATTATTTTCCAGTATTTCCTGTGTAATCTTCCTCTACTGTGGTTCACCATAGGGGGATAAGCAGAAAAGCAGAAGTAAGGTGGTAGGTAGAAGGGTCCAAGTCTCACTGGACTTTAAAGTTCCACACCTCCAACTTTCTGCACCAGTTCTACTTTTACACCTTCCTCCCACCTCTTGCTTGTGTCTGTATACCAACTTATCCAATTGTCTTCTCATCTGAGTCTATTTAAAAATAAGACCTTGAGGAAGGATAGCAGTTAAGTAATTTTTGGTCCAAACCAGCTCATCACATGGTCATACAGTCAGACTGTCACACCTGAAAAATGGGAGAGGCAAATAGGCCAGCAAGGAAACCAATACTGCTGCTAAAAGAAACACTTGAAGTACACACCATCTATATACATATAAAACAACCATTCAAAGACCTGAACAGTGCTGTAAAAATCCATGTCTGATGTTCAAAACTGTATACCGAGTAATACTCTTCAAAATCTACTCCAAGACACGCAGCTGTTTTTTTTGTAGAACTATACCTGGCACCATTAGCTACAAAGGGCCATTCAGGAGATTTCTTTCTCTAAGTACAGTTTGATGGTGTGAAATTGGTGTATGTGGACGGTACTTCCACTCCTGTGTCTTAGCTACTCTACTCCTCCTCTTTATCTCCTTGTACATTATGTAATATGTGCACATTTGCAGGTGTGCTCAAGCATTTGTTTTGGTATCTTCAGAAACATCATTCCAAATCAAAGTTTGTAGGGGCAGTCTTTGAACTCACTCCCTTGCAGACTTAGATATTTGTCAAGAACACAACTAGGAATTTACTATCCAGAGTAGTCTCTGTTAAGTTTTTGTTTCTTTGTCCCACATACACTGGGACAGCAATATTAAGCTGCACTAAGTGATATTACTCACCAAAAAATTATCAACCATAGTAATTCATCTTTTTATCTAATGAAAATATATTGATGATTTTATCTGTTATGGTTTTGTTTATTTTAAAACATAATTGAAGCACAAATTCATGTAAAGAAAAGGTGTGGTTACTGTTTGGATTCAGTCTTGCAACTTTGTGAAATTTCATGCTGTTCACATTTAATTAGGATATGGATCTACTCACATTTATTTAAATTGCTTATCTTTTTATATTGAATTTTACATATATATATATTATTTTTGTTATAGGATCCTTTTACATGTAAACCATCTTCCTAATAGATATGAAGAAAATTTTAATCAAAATGGAAGTTCATATGAAACACGCAAATAGAAGTTACTTTTGCATTGTTCTAAACAGGGTAAAACTAATATTGTCTAAACACCAGTTTAATAATATTCTCCTCTCCTGCAAATGTGTTCATAACTGAAGTCTGACAAATAACTCTTCTGTTCCCTCAAAGGCCACAGTTGTGAAGGAAGCAGCCAATACTCAAAATAGCAGAGTCCAGATCCAAAACAATCTTCAAATATCAGGGGATACACCTTGGACGAAAAGAAGTATTTGCAGTGAGGGGATTGCAAATATTAAGGTCACTAAGGTCACTATGATCTCAAAACAGGGTAGGAATCTATATTTTGGCTATTTACCGCAGTAATCTGAAGATAAATCATCTCAGAAACAGTTTCTTAAGGAACCAAAAATCTGTCCCCAATTTAACTTTGCTATGGATGTCCCTGTCATAAAGTACACAGATTTGCAACAGCTGGTCCTTGAAAACTTAGATTTGAGACGCTTGACCAGGGTGAGGACGGGACAGACTCCAGAGGAAACTTTCATTTTCACTCTTAGTTTTAGGCTAAGTTTTTGTAGTACCTGCTCCTGGAGAAAAATCTTTGCTCAAAACTGTTAGCTAAGATACTGCATACTCCCTGAAGCTAAACCTCTTTAGGTGTCACTGTTTGATGCAGTTTTTCAGATTGCTAGTAATGACATCTATAACTCACACATCGAAAGGGTTTCCAAAAAGAAACCATTTTCCCCTAACTAGCAGAAACCACAAATGGCACGAACTATGGAAAAACAGTACAAAGACATCGGAATAAAAAGAAGTGATTACATCCTGGAACTGAGCCTGTCATACGCAGCCAACTTATCCCATTGGCAGGCCCAGAAAGCCCAGTTTCTAGAGTGCTCCAGATCCCCACCACCAGTAAGAGCCTCCACAGATGTTGGCAAACCTGAGCATTCGCCTGCAATGGTTATTTAGCTTTAAGATATTTAAGGCTTCAAGAAGACATTGTTTATCTACAAAATTATTTCTAGACATAAACAACAGAGAAGAAACTGACAGTAATAGATAACAGCCCTCACAGCCCTAAGATGGCTCTTTTCATAAGGAGAGTCACCTTCCACTATTCTGCTAGCAGAAAACCCAATTAAACACTGTCAGCAAATCAAAATCCATATATTCTCAAATAGATAATTACATCACAATCTATGTAAATCTGCAACCAACCTGTCACACTTACTTTTGAAAATATTGTTTACAATTAAAAGATTTTTTTTTTAATCTTGCTTTATCAAAAAAAAAAAGGAAAATCAAAATTACTCTCCTGTGGAATTTGACACCCCGTCAATTCAACTTTAAAGTAAGGTCCGGCATGCAAGAAAAAATACCGCTTGTGATCAGCTCAAGCTTTCCACAGTAATTTTTTCCTGACAACCATATTTAAACAACAGTATAATCTTAAAATAGGCTTCAAATAGATCAATTCACTGTTAACTAGTAAGTCTGTATTTAAAAGTTCTAGCATTTTCTAAAATGGGAATTTAGAACAGATCTTCAGTGATTTCTCCCATTCCTAGATTTCATCAATTTAAATACATGAAAGAAATACATTAGTTGCCTGAATTTTTGGATAACTGAAGAAAAACCCACCAAGAGGTTATACTCTATGAATGTCTTCACATATAAAGTCATAGAATAGTTCAAATGGAGTGGATCTACACTGATCATCTAGTGCAACTACGATCTTAAAAATAACCTTAAATATAAAAAATGAAAGGTCACAAAGTCAACACACTGCCAAACAAGTAGCTGCTTCACCAGTGAACTGGAAAAACCAGTTCAATTTGGTTCCTCCTTTGGCCAGTCCTACACAGCTTCCACAAGTCCTGAACAGATTCAGACAAGCGTCCAGCATAGTCTGCTCCTAAAATATAGTGGCTACAGTCAACTTCCAACATATGCAGCTCCTAAATATTGTTCTGACCTGGGAGAAAAGTGGCTTTCTTTGCACACTGGTTCAACTCACAAGAATCCACTGCAATATCCAGCTTCTGAAACTATTACACAAAGCAGTAGACATTCCAAAATAAAAATCAACAAGTCAATAATCACAGTAATGCCTGTTCCCTTTCAAAGCAATTTGAAGCACTTTTATCACCATCACCTTCCTGAAATATTTTAAGCCTGTAACAGAAATCTGACTAATCAAAACCAGTTTCAATAATCAAAAGTATTTTTGTGTGAAAAAGCAAAAGCACATTCTGTCAGCAAGATACTAATTTTAAAAAACATATAATTCGGTAAACTGTTTTGGAACTGCAATCCTGTATTTTGGAAACCATGGCCAAACTGACATGCCGCCACCTTCCCTCATATGCTGAGTAACTAAACTTATTTTTCGTTTGTAAAAGCTTTTATTTATTATTTCATAAGGTTTCCAAAACTACTGTCTGATCTGACTTACATATGATTAATTCTTCATTACTGTAATTTTAATCTAAAATAAGGTTATTTTGGAGCAAACCTATTGAGTCAAATACAATTGTAACAGTTTTACAGGCCGGTTAATATACATAGTCGTTATTTCAGCATGGCTCTGTTGAAATCACTTAGCAGATATCTGAAAATGTCTAAGTAGGTGCTATTGTCACAGGAAAAACAAACCAACTTACAAATACCTTTGACATGCGAAGATGAAATAACCACCATAGAAGTGTAAATAAAAGAAATATGAGGGACATCTTTGTTTATAGTTTCTACAATGAAATGCCATTTACTTTCTTGATTTCATTTTAAAATCAAAATATAACTAGGAAACAGCTAACCAGCAACTGAACTCGGGGAAAAAAGGACTACATTTACTGATTAGTATTTCAGCTTGACTCCTCCTGTAATTTTTCCTGGTCACTTCAGTAATAAGAAGTATATTCTGCAAAATAAATTAAGTTAAATTGCATTTCATAAATTAAATAAGTTATTTGGATATTTTTGCAAGTATCTATCATAGCTGTGAATTGAACTATTCATGACATTACTTATTACTTACAGCACGCAGATTCTACAATATTTCTACCTAAGCAATCCATGGAAAAAAACACATTAATTAAAGTACAACATTTTGAAAAACTGAAGCAACTGCATTTCCTAATAATAAATAGAAGTAACATCTGTTGCAGAAACTGCTTGGCACTAGCACAGTTTTGTGAAGAATTTTTGTTGTAGATAAATATTTTTCTACGTTTCCTATTATGCACCACTCAACTCAGACATTTTCCTTAATTATACTCCAAGGAGTCCTTTCATATCCATTTAAGAAAGGCAATTTGTTGCCTAAAAGAATGCATACATATTTTTAAATTTCAACTGTGATTCATCTGTCTTCTGACACATGAAACAATCAAGGAAATACCTATAATTAATGGACTTAGTTCTGCAAAAATGTCTAATAAAACTCTAAATGCTCAACATACTACATTTGTTAAATAATATGTTGGTTGTGATATAAGCAATGGTCTTATGATTCATCATTTTACTTCTATTCCAGATCTGAATAATGAGGACAGCAGCACAGCAAAGCTTTTAGGAAAGTAAGAAATTACCATTTTCACATTGGTAAAAATGACTGAAGAAGGCTTCTACTTTGTATACACAGCAAACACAGATCATAATTTTTTTGAGGGACAATGTAACAATATTGTGATAGTCTCTCTTCCCCCCCCACCCTTTCAACTTTGCTTTCCACTATTCTTAAGTTAAGAATTTCAAAATCACTGAGCTCTTGATACAGAGTAGGGTTTTTTGCCTGAAAATATGCATGTGTTGTGCATATTTAACAAAATTGTTGTATTCTGCATTTCACACACACATTAGCAATCAAACTTGCCTGCTATGATAATAAACTGTAAGATTTTTTTTTTAAAAGCATGCAGTAGAAACCTATTTAAATGCTATTGTAAGCATATAGAGAGCTATTACCCTACTGAGATTTCAAGAAACTGGTAATGAAGAATGAGGTGAAAATGATGGTACTGCCAATAAAATAAATGCTAACTCTAAATACAGAAAACCAGTTCAGGCCCAAAAGTCTATCCACATGGGTTCAGCTGCAAAATGAAAGAGTTACAAGTATAACTTGCTGTAAAGCAAACCAGCTGGCATTGCATTCATTATTAATATGAAATTGGACAAGGAACATTTCTTAAACTTTATTTGCTGTCAAAAACCTCACTTAACATTGAACCAAATTTGGCCACTTTAAAAATGAAAAATATAGTAAAATAAGAAATACTTAAATCATTTAAGAAAAAGCACTTTTGTTGGTGAAAAATGTCATCTGTATTGTTCTAAGAAAAAGAGTTATAGCCAAGGCACATAGACTGTATTTGGATGATAAAACCAAATCAGTTGTGTCTCAGGATATTGTCATTTTTTGAGTGGGAGGTCTAGGTCTCCCTGTTTTGCTTTTATGCTGTGTAATAAAGTAGGCCAAATTATTAAACTTATATACCAAAATCCACATTACATTTCCTTTAAATATTTCTTACTTCTTTCTAAGTCTGTTTTAATATGAACAAGACCTAAAACTTGTAGATTCTATCCCTGAATCATTTTTGTTTATCTTTTCATGTAATTTGATATATTAAACCCAAATTCCTTTTTTCCTTTTTTCCTGAGAATGAATTCTCAGAGAAAAGTACTAACAATTTGAAAAAACATTTTACAGTGCAATTTACATCGTTGTCACTTAATCTTTTCTGATATTAAAAACACTTGCTATACTCCAGACACATTTACACCACTTCTTAACACATGATAAGGTTAATTTATTTTGACTAAGAAAGAAGGCATAAGTAGCAATTAAGAAGTAAAGACTGTATGTTCAACTATACTGTACTAAGAGCAGCTATTCTACAGATTGTTTGTTCTGAGTTGAAAGTCTAAAACTTCGCATTTCAGACAAAGAAAATCTAAGAAAGAATCAAGTTTAAATACAAAGTAGCAACACAGTACGGTGCTGAAATGGTTTTCACTCTGCTGCACTCACAGAACAAACAGATTTTACATATAATCTTTACGAGAAGGATTCCTTTAAATTACATTTATGAACAGAGTGACACAATCAGATTTTAACTTCTTCCTACAATTTCAGAAGAAGTAATTTTCAGTACTTCCTCAAATGTATCTGACATGATAGGAATGTAGACAAGATGAATTTCTCAGAAACCGAAGAGCAAAAGGTACACTGAATAGAACAATTACATAATTTACTGTGTGATAGCTAGAAATTAGACAAAAACATTACTCCTCAGAACAGGAAGATCAGAACTAGTCAAGGACTTCAGAACAGGAATTGCAACTCTGACCTCACATCAGTACACAGCAGTACAGAAAAAAGCTTTTACATAAAAAAGACAATCTATGGCTGCAATGTATTGCTTTAAGCAGTTGAAAAGAATGGAGTAATGGAACAGCGCAAAATTAAAACTAATAGCAAATAAAAACCCAAGCTAAACAAAAAAATCACTGTCCCAGCAGCTTTTCATAAGAGTAGTTTTAAAAACATCTTTTCTCCCTTAAGCAAAATATGGTGAAAGCAGAAGATCTGTTTGTATCCAAGTATTACTTGTCTGTTTTCCAGAACAACTAAGCCTGTATAGAGTGAAGCGGACTAAGTTTTTAGGGATTGGGACTGCTTTTGGTCTGTGTACTTACAGAAAAGAAGAAACTGAGGCCAGTCCTTAACCAGGATGTCAGGGTAATAAGTGACAGTGGATCAGTGGTGTGCAGATAGTAAATACAAACGGGCAGGAGACTGCCACATTAACATACCTCTTGTACTGAGCGAGCTGCTGGCTTGTCTTGATGATTGGCCAGTATTAAAAACGGCAAAGTACATAACTGTGGGTGCTGGAGAGCAGAATGCAGTTCATTCCTAGCAGTTTCTAGATCATCTTCAGAGGAGGCGCTGTCTAGTACAAATATTACCCCTTGGGATCCTTGGTAGTAACGACTCCAGTATTTCCTTATATTGTCAGCTCCTTTCAAGACAATAATGAGAACTAATTAAAACGAGAATAATTTAACAAATTTAACACTTGTAAATGACACTAAACTACTTAGAATGATCAAAATAATTAACTAAGTTTTCTCTCCTAACCACCATTAAAAGAATAAAAAGAATAAAAAAAAAAAAAAAAAAAAAAAAGGCAATCAAAAATCCAACATACACACACATAAATGTCAAATCAACATTGTTTAAATAAGGAAGGAAGTTGACTCAATGCAGCTTTATTCCCTTAAAGTTTCTGCTCTACTAATGAATACTGGCAGAACTACCATGCTTGCAGTACCACACAGCCTAGTCCTTTACCTTCTCACTGGAATATCTTGGCACTAATACCTAAACCTTTACCCATTCTTGTTCACTTTGCCCTGCAGCTTCTTGTCATAACCTGTAGCTTCTGTCATGGCAATTGCTCATTTCTGAGCATGATAAGGTCTTCCAGTTCATCTCCAAACCATCAGGCAACCACTTCATAATTGGGGAAAAAAGGTGTCAGGAAAGCCTATTAAAGTAATTAGATACTTAATGAGGAGAATGATGATACAATAGTGAGTTGAACAGTGAATGAGGAGCTATGGTGACAACATGCAAAGGCATTCAGTTCAACTACTTTTGCTCTGTCAACCACACTAAGGATTCTGGAAGAGCCCAACAGTAGACACATGAGTGACTGTATAGGCTTATATGCCACAGTAATTTTTAGGACACAGTTCAGTAGCACTCAGCCATCTCAACAGAAGCCAAGCACTAAGGTTATCAACAGAAAGCTTTTGTCTCCCCTGGAGAGCAGCATATGTTGTAGCAATGAGGTAGGAAAAAAAAAATTGTATTTGACAGCTGTCAAACTATCTAAACTATGATTTGGATATGGGCTATTCTTTGTATGTCTGAGTCTGGCACTACACTCATGGGGACGAACCCTAAACAGTGAACAGCAGCGCAACAGTCTAGTAGAAAACTTGACAAGTCTGCCAGACAGTGACTTGCAGAAATGTTCTGAAGGTACCTTTTATAGACACTTTTCTTATTTTGAGACAGGGAGAAGTAAACTTCCATATATACACAAGAACCAAGAGCTGAAAATAATAAAACTCTATTTTTCAGTAAAACGAAAGTACACAAAATTTCTGAGCAACATAATGAGATTTTAATGCAATATAATGACCAGAACATTGATACAATACTTAAAATATTAAGTTAATTTACACATTGTGCAAGAAAGACAGTCACTAAGTAAAAGTGAAGAAATAAACATTTGCTCTAATTCAGGTATGCAACTCAAGACTATTCAAATCTCACCTAATGGAGTTACTCTTGTCTTTTTACCAGTCACACTGGAACCCTGAACACTTTGTTTCTGTATCTGTACCCAGCATAAACACTGTCAACACACAAACACACACTTTTTCCTACAGAGAATACTGAAGTCATACCTAATATTTTTTTTTCTGCAAGAGACCTAGAGAATTGACTACTTAAAGGCAAACAGTCACGGGACTTAGTCAAGACCTTGCTTAATCTCTCTGTTAATTTAACCAGACTCAAAATAACAATGCACAAATAGGACAGATGTTTTATTTATTTTATCATTAACATCTGAAGATTAGTATCATGTATACAGAAGAGGGATTGCATTGAAAGCTAGTTCTATGTTTCTGTAGCAAATGAATATCTGTCAACTGTACTTGTAAAGAATTTTATAGCATCTGTTAGACGCCCCAGTCTTTTTGAACAGCTGTCTACTTCAGAACCAAGCAGAGTAAGTTGCCAGAGGGACACTATTGACATAGCCACACACAGCAGTGTCACAGGCATCTGAAGTATCACATTACTTTAAAAACTAGTAGAGAATCATTTTCGATGAACTTAAAGGCCAAGACCATGATCAGTTCTTTGAACGTATTTTTTTCCTAGCAACCTAACATCTGTCTTATTTACTCTAAGCATCAGTCAGCTACTTTTCAATCACATGTCACTGATAGAACCTGAGTCTTGTCTTTGTAACCATACCCTAAACAGAAAAACTGCGGTGAACTGCAGAGCATTTAACCTCTTGTATCCAGGCACACAGAAGAAAGCAGCTCATGGATTCCTACATGGGACATTGAAGCGAGAAAAGAAGTATGCTGATTTGTTGACCTTATGGTCCTGTCTTTTTGGTTGAGGTTCTTTAGCAGCTCAATTTTGTTTCTCCACGTCAACTGTCCCAGAAGAAACATCACCAAAGTACAGCAGTCCCTTTCTCTCCAGTTCTGGTCAGTCACCATTGCATAGTTACATGAACCAACTTACAATGTCCCAGGAAACTCTGTATTTTTTTGGGATCTTCCATTACTCTAACGACATGCTTTGAAATGGCTTACACTTCAATTCTGAGGAAATCACAGCCTGAGGTTTAAGAATATAAATAATTTGCACTAAGCAGACAAGAAAAAAGACTGAAAGCATGTACCTTAGGGTGCCATTTCAAACCATTTTTCTGGCACATGCACTTGAAAAATAATTCTTGGCATCAATAAGCCACTAGCAGCTGGAAGTCACAATTTCTACAAGACAAATAATCTAATATTCATTTGCCTTAACTCTTCATATCCAGGGAGCAGAATCTGCTCTCAGCTTGTTTCCTCAGAGCAGTGGAGTAGAGAGATCCTGGAGTTATCCTGGGCAGGAAACAGTTGCCTATGAATAGTGCTTCAGCCATCACACTTTGTGGCATGACAAATACAGCCTTGAAAAGCAAGCAGTTCTTTTTAGGTGCAGTTCAGCAAAACTATCCTATTAATTAATTTTTTCATCTATTCCAAATGTTTCAAACACAGGAAGATTCAAAGTCTAAGTTCTTTGGAAATCTAGAATATAATGTGTATCCATTAAACATCCTTAGGCTCTCAGAAGACTGATGTGATAAAAGCAGGAATTTAACTTAACTATTACCCAAAACATCCCATTAAACAATAGTAACACACAGAATATGCACTTAGGTTTGTCAGCCTGCTATCATGTGTTTCCCCAACAGCTGTAAACCATATGCCTGTTTCTTCAAACAGTAAACTGCCTAAACTAAGATTTAAAAAAAAATTAAATAAATAAAAAAAAGTCTCCAAAACATCAGAAAAACATAATTCACATTAGACCTAAGGAGTGTGCTATGTGATAGGTTCACTAAAATGTGACATTCAGGGTAGCAGCTTCCTCAAACTCAAGCAAGAGCCACTACTTATGGCTAAGCATATGATTTGTTTCCCTCAGCAATGAAGGAACTTACAAGAGTGGGTTGAGTCCTGTGATGAGACTAAAACATGCAATTTACAAATAAACTAGGGGAAAAAAAACCCCCAACAAAACCCAAACTACAACACAATCACACCACTTATTCTGAAAGAAAAAATACTATTCAATCAAATATAGGCTTGAATTACTTTATAACAGAAAAAAATCCAAATCTCTCCTTACAGAAAAATGACAGGATGCTGCAAATAAAAAATCTGAACCATATAGCATTACTACAGGGCAGGTTTACTAGACTAACTGTAATTTTAAATACCTTCATTTCACTATTCCTAAATATCAAATAAATATTTTTCTTTATCATCAGTCAAAAGAACAGTGTGCCCATATTAACACTGTTAATTATTTGTACTAGTGTCAACAGTATTCCTTGGGAGCTGGAAGATTTTGAGTTATGTGCAGTTTAATATGCACCTGAACCAGTACACACAAGTACAAGTATACACTCCTGTAAATACTATGCAAAACACAGAGCTGCAAACCATCCTTTCAGCTATGAATACTTCTATTTACATCTTCATTCACAGTGGTTTCAGGCTACCTTCAATTGTCTCCTTTTCAGTACTTTCAGGAGAACAGAACATGGCATTACAGAAAAAATTCACTGAAAGAAATTTACATGTGTCAAATTTGTTACTTGTCAGACTTGCAGCAAATCTCCATCGAGAGCACAATGAATGTCACAGAGCCCTTGCTTCAACACAGTCTAGTCTACAAATGAAAGCTCTTGTTAACCTCAAAATACATCACAAGTCTGGAGAAGTTATAGTCTCAAATGGAGGGAAGAACTCTTTTTTCCTTCCCATCAAAAACAGTTAACTTGGGGACATGAAAGAATGCAGGCTGCAAACAGCTTTTCTACCACTTCAAATTATCATCCACTTACCTAGAATGAAGACACCTACATACTAAGGTTTTGCAGATAATTAAAATATTATATAGATCATTCCTGTACTGATACTAAGCAGAACATTTCTAATAAGCATAAAGTTGAAAAAAATGTCAAGGACTATGCCACAAAATCTTTTTGTGCGGAACACTGGCCCATGGGTGAAGGAGTAAGTAAGAATGGAAGGGAAAAAGAAATCTCTTATCCATTCTTCCAAAATCTGTAAATACCCCCTACTCTCTCACCCCAGGAAAACCTTTGAAAAATAAACGTTTCTAAATCTATGTAAGGTTTATAACTTCACTTCCCATCATATCCTCACAAGTAAAACTGATGTATTTTTCTGAGTAGGCAAGAAAATGCCTGAAACCTTAGAAATCATAACACGTTCAAGAGATGTGGCTGCTCCTTATCTATCTTGGGCAGGCCCAGTATTTCATCCTTGAATAAGTACTGTATACAGATTTAAATTTTTTTTTTATGTGCTAGCTCCCTTTTATTACAAATAAATATATAAATCCTGTTTAAGATACCTGTTATGAATATGCATGGAATTCATCCCATCTGACATACACATCCACACAGAGATACAAAAGTTTTGCACAGGTGTAATGTCAGTCACCATTCTATGGCTACTTCGTATGGCTACTGTGACAACACACATGCTAAACCAAAACCTTCTCAAGATTAAAAGTCCCAGGACTTCCGCTTCCTAGGATCTAAGACCAAGTGATCACAGCCTGCTTCTTCTAGGCTTTCAGGCAGTGCACTCCTGCAATGCCCAAAACATGGCAGCAGGAAATGGACACTTTTTCCCCAGGAAGAGGAATACTTTGAGATTGCCAAATAAGCTATATTCACTGCAGCAATTCAACTACAATATGAAAAACAGCATAAAAGGGAAAAAAAAAAAAGACAAACTGTTGAGGAAAAGTTTTTCTGCCTTTGTATTCAAAATATGAAGTATTTTGTATACAAAATACTTTGTATACAAAATCAAAAATGCATATAAGTTTATGGTGCTTAATTTTATTTTTCTTATCGCACCACAGTTTATGGAAACTATCTATGTCATCTCTTGTCTGCCTTCCAGGCTTTCCCAGTGAGATTAATCTGGAAGTCAGGCCTTCAGTATTTTCCTTATTAGCTAATTTAAGTGCTGTTTCCAACTTTGAATCTCCACCTTACTCTGATATTTAAATCTGTTGGAATAACATTCAGGTTTCAAGCACTTGGAAGTTTTAAAAACATTATACTTACACTTGCCTGCAGAAAGTCAGTTTGATCTACTTGCATGTATTATACTACCATGTTAAAATAAAACATGCAATTTGAAACAAATATCTCCTGTTCTAGACAAGAATATACAATTCATTATAAAGTTCATTAAAAAATTTTACAAATTATTTCAAAAGAAAGAGAAATATATATGTGCCTCGTAATATGCTTTAACATCTATTTAAGCCTGATATCTAAAGATTTAATAGTTTGCAGCATGTGGCACATTCTCACCCCTTCTTTTACTTTTTTTAAATAAGTTTGGGGTTGTTTGTTTTTTAAATTCACACAAACAGTAAGCCCTCTAGGGCTAGCAAAGAATGCTTGGCAACAGGAAAGTCTTGTGCCACTTTCCTCTCTACCCATAACCCCATCTGTGTCCTACTCCCACATCTGCTAGAGGACTCTGAGACAGCCAGGATCTCAGAAGCAGTGGCACAAATCCACAGCAAGATGGCTGCCAGCACCCAGCAAGGTTCAAATGTACCCTCCCCTGAGCTGCAGTCATAGCTTCGGTAACAGTGCAGCTAACCTCAAGTCAAGCTCAAAACACGTCTTTCTCTATGGCACTTAAAACCAGTAGGAATATATAAGAAGCCGCAAGGCTACCACAGGTGTGTATTTCTGTTTAGCCCTTATGCTAATTGGCCCACAGAAGTTTAAAGCTTTACCTTTTGAAAGGATGATGGTCTTCCTGNGGGGTTCATAAAATTTGTATCATTTCTGATGCTTAACTAGGCTGCTACACTCTATCCTTTGATTCTGCCTGAAGAAAATGGCATTGGAAGCCCAACAGGAGACAGAGACTTGTAAGCAAACCAAATGTTCCGCTTTTCTCTCCATGAAATATCTCACAAACAAAAACAACCAGTCCCCACACACAAAAATCTTAACTAGGAAATTCTGTGTTTTGCTTATCCTATTTACAAAGCTGTAATAGGCATTGCTTGCATGGTTCCTACTTGCAGTAAGACAAACTCTGGGTTGTCTTTTCACACTGTAAAAACCTAATTGTAGAAAAAGCACAGTGTTTCCAAACAACGGTGGTAAGATCACTATGCTGAAGCAGAACTTCCTCAGGATTCATGTTAAAGAAGTCCATAAGCAGGTGTAAATGATCTTTCTTATCTATGAAATGAGGAAACTATGTGACAGAGTCTGGGCTTAGGCACCATTTGAAGAGCAGGCTAAGCATGATTCATAGCAAACAGATCTAACTTTAACGCTTTCGGAAGCTGAATGTCTCTGTGCTACTCACAGTGTGGACAGCTCAACAGGGTCATCTAAAAATTTCATCTACTAAGACATTTTGTATACTGTTTGATGCAGTTACGTTGCAGATGGCGTTGCATGTACTCCACAATCAGATTTTGTAGAGGTGTCAACTGCCTTTTAGTCTAGTACAGTATGAAGATTTTATTGCTTTGTGTTAGTTCATCCCTCTGAAGATGACTTAGGCTGCCATTTACTTGTGGGATCAGTTTTCTGATGACTAACTTGATGAAATGCTCTGACAGGCAATGTTGTTTGAAGGGTGTTCAGTACTCTGCCCTACCTCCACAAAGCAAAGGAAGAGAGTGATTTCCCATAAATATTTAAATTTTAAATTGTAATTAACAATGCAACATTATTTTCTCCCTCATCCGTCATTTTTTTCACCAGGCAGATACCACCTGACAACTGTTGCTGTCTTCTCCAGAAGTTCATATTTTCCATTCAACTTGGACTGCACTTCTCTGGCTTCTCTTCGCACCCTCTTTTCTGTTGCTCTTTACTTCCAAATTAAGGCAAAATACGCATGCTTTGTATAACCAAACCTATTTAAAGCTATTTGTTCTCAAGCTGTCACCTAGACAATTAATTTAGCTGGCCTAAGAAAGTGAATTTATGATTTAGGTAATCAAGCTTAAGAAGCAACACCAGTGGAGAGGCAAGTTTTCATCTCTTTTCCTGGGCATGCTCAACCAACTGAAGACAAGAGCATTCCTGATATTAACCACTCTGCTCTTGCTAAGCGTTTAACACATTTTTATCTTAAATGAATTTTCATGTAGTCTCTGAGAAAATGGCTTTAGGGTGTACCACAAAACCTAAAACAAACAATATATTTTAATAAATAAGAGAACATTACTAAACCCTATAGCATGCTGTGGACTAGGGCATGGCACATCTCCACAATAATTTAAATTATACATATTATCTTATAGACCAAATTTTTGGGGAAAAAAGGGGTAATTTTTTTAGTTTCTCAGGGAACAGGAAGAAATTATTTGAATAGCAAAAGAGCAACTTAGAGAACAGGCAGTTCGGCTTGGTCAGTAAATAAAGTAAGAGTTTCTTTTCAAGGAATTCAAGAAAGCCTAAAGTTAGATTTGAAAGCTCTCCATATATACTTACTTTTTCAGGATCAACTTCAAGGTTTTTAAACAGAACATTTATCATTTGAGAGAACGGATAAAGCCTTTATTTTCTGTTAGGAAGGCAAGCTCCTGTCTTCAGAAACAAAAACAATAAAAAACCCAGAAATTGGGTTCCATTTTTAATATCCTAGTATCATGTACTACAAAGAAAAACTTCTGCAAAGACAGCACAACAAAATTTGCTCCCTGTCCCTAAATCTTAAAGGAGGATGAAGACATAATCAGCCCTGGAATAGATTAAAGAAGAGAGAATGTGTTCTATATATTTTGCCTGAAAATTTACAATCCCTGCAGAAATGAAGATATAAAACCTGGCTTCATTAGCCACTTTGGAGACAACCAGCACAGTAAAAACTAGCACCATCTTCAAACTCAAGGAAGAATACTACTTCAACGGAACAGAAAGGATAGTACACAGCCAGCATCTGTTTCACATAACTGTTGGGCTGCTGAAAATAAGAACCTTAAGCAGTATAACTTCTGCTGTGTTTTAAATATTGGCCGTTAATATGTTACTGTATGATGACATATGAAGCTGTCTGTTACCTAAACCTAAAAGACAAAGCAACAAAAATTAAAACTTTTATAGACTCTCTACATAACATGTAACAACAGACAGTGGTTGTTAAGAACAGATGCCTACCTCCAAGTTTCCAAGACCAAATGTCTGGACAAGACCTCCGTACTACAGTAAAGAGAAATTATATAACAACAGCATAATGACTGAAGGCAAAAACCAGGAATAAGACAAAAAAACCCCCAGGAATCAGACAAAAACATGGGCTTCTCTTCAACATCATAAGCAGAAATTCCAAAATAAAACTTAACAGTGAATATGTATGTAAAATGTTTTGTTTTACTTTCATATCGGAGCAAGACAGAAACCATGCCTACTCCAGAAAGCTCAGATTTTACCCTCATCAGACAGGAACACATTTCTCAGCTAAAACGTTAAATGCTGACTAGAGAATCACAGAATGATTTAGGTTGGAAAAGACCTCTAAGATCATCAAGTCCAACCTTTGACCTATCACCACCTTGTAAACTAGATCATGGCACTAAGTGCCACATCCAGTTGTTTCTTGAACACTTCCAGGGATGGTGACTCCCCGGGCAGGCATTCCAATGTTTAACAACTGTTTTCATGAAGAAATTCTTCCTGATGTCCAGCCTGAACCTCTCCTGGTGCAGCTTGAGGCCATGTCTTCTCATCCTGTTGCTGGTTGACAGAAAGAAGAGAGTGATCCCCATCTGGCCACAACCTCCTTTCAGGCAGGTGTAGAGAGTGGTAAGGTCTCCCCCGAACCTCCTTTTCTCCAGGCTAAACACCCCCTCAGACAATAAGTTCCCTCAGCTGCTCCTCACAGGACTTGTGCTCCAGGCCCTTCCCCAGCTTCATTGCCCTTCTCTGGACTCACTCCAGCCCCTCAATGTCTTTCCTGCACTGAGGGGCCCAGAGCTGGACACAGCACTCGAGGTGTGGCCTCACCAGTGCCCAGTACAGGGGGAATATCTCTGCCCTGGTCCTGCTGGCCACACCATTGCTGATCCAGGCCAGGATGCCACTGGCCTTCTTAGCCACCTGGGCACACCCTGGCTCATGTTCAGCTGCTGTCACCAGCACCCCCAGGTCCTTTTCCACTAGGCAACTTCCAGCCACTCTGTCCCAGCCTGTGGCACTGCCTGGGGTTGCTGTGACCCAAGTGCAGAACCTGGTCTTGTTGAACCTCACACCATTTGCCTCAGCCCATTAATCCAGCCTGTCCAGATCCCTCTGCAGAGCTTTCCTGCCCTCCTGCAGATCAACACTCCTGCCCAACTTGGTGTCATCTGCAAACTGAGAATGCATTTGATCCCCTTGTTCAGATCAGCAATAAAGATATTAAACAAAATTGGGACCCATAATGAGTCCTGGGGAACACCACTAGTGACCACTACCTTTAGAAACAAGAAACTTTTGTAAGCTTGCTTTGTTCTCTTACCTAGACAATGAAATGGTAACAGAATTGGCATTTTTCTGCAATATTTCATAGAAAAAAACAGATTACATAATTTTTAAATACAGACATGCAAACACCCATAGTCAGAGGAAAAAGAAAGCAAAAGTTGCAGTAAAAAATTCTGACAATCCTTCTGTCTTTGAGAAGAGATAAATGGATGAAAAAAACAAATCAAATATTCTGGATTAGTTCTCGTCATGAGTCAAAACCCTCTGCTACAATTTTTCAAAACACACATACCTGCATAAAATAAAAGTTGTATGACCAGAAAAGGTTAATAAAATCTAACAAGGATCTGCTATAGAATACAGAGATTCAATTCTTGATTAAAAATTGTATTTACCTACATGAATTATATATTTCATATAGCTTAGGTAGAAGAATGTATAAACTAGACTGCAAATGATTCACCCTATTTAAAAAAAAGTGTCCAAGAAGTGACAATATGGCTAAGTGCACATTATGCACATAACACACTCAAGCAGTATCTACACTATCCCTGAGGAGTGGTCCCTTCATCAAAGAAAATTGCTGGGGAGTTTTTTACAGAATACATGCTCAAACAGCAACATGCACATTTAAATCCATGGACCAGTGGTAGTAAAGAAGAAATGTTATCCTTTTCACATGTGCTTATCTCAAGGCCTTTTTGAAACCATTTAAGGTAAGACAACTATCATGCAACTAGATCTCATGAAACTTCCTTCAAGAACCAAGTTCTACCCCAGATCATTTAAGAGAGGTTTCAACCTTGCTGAAAAAATCTAATAAATATCCCCAATATTAAGTCTACTATATTTACATGAATAATAAAGAAGATACATAGAAATTCTAGAATATAAAGAAGATCCGTGTGGGTTTTAAACTAGAAGAACATTAGACTCCACCCGAACTCTCATCAGGAGAGTGTTTTCTTCCTTGTAACAAACAACCTCTTGGTTACTTGAGACTCAGAGTCAGAATTGGGAGCCAAAGAGGTTGCCTGTATACAGAAAATTAAAAAAAATCCCACAACCATAAAACAACCATTGCTCCAAAATCCAATAAATCCAACAAGAGAACAGTTCTCAAAGAATATAACTCATTAGAAGTTGGCTGCCTTTGCAACACTTTCAGTGGTGCAGTAAATATATTGGTTTTGACAAATGTTCACATAGTTACCTGAGCCAGTTCTCATAAGTGAAAGTTTATACATGCAATAAACACAAGGAACATACACTTTCTTGAGCTGCCACATGAGCCATACTACAATTACAGTCCAGTTTGTATTTCTGTATAACTTAACCAGTGCAATCCAAGGAATTACATTAAGGAGATACACCACACACCTTCCACTCCTCCTGCTTTTTGAGGTCAGGATTTGTACAACTTTTCTCAACTTTATCTGCTGAGATTTTTAGCTCCAGCTGCACCAATCTATCATTTTAAAATTTAAAATAACTAACAATTTAAAATAACTGACAGTTATGAGATTTAGACATTGCATGTTTTTATAATCAAGTGAATAAATGCCATACCTCCAAGTTCTTTTACGTTCAAAATTGCATTCTGGAATGGCACTGCTTTTATACTGAAACCTAAGAAGAGAAATTAAGAGCATTAGTAAGCTATTTGTTAAAGGGGCCATTTGGAAACAATTGCACATATTCAGAAAAAACAACTTTTTCCATCAAGAACCAGGATTTTGCATGTGAAATTCTGTTTCAATGTGTTTAAAAAGTCAGTTATAAGGGGATGGGAAGGGGGTGAGAGGTGAAGGACTGCCATGGAGGGGGACAAGAATAAATCAGTATAAGCAATGAAATTTTCAATTATAAGTACCTGGCACACAAAATACAGCACAAAACTTCCATCCAGACCATCTACCAGAATATACTTCTATAAATCATCTTTTACTGCATCTGGAGCTAAAGTGGATAATTCAGACTACCATACTATGAGGTGATCATTCTGCAAATTTTAAGAGACACTGAAGACAACGTGCAATTCAAATAATCGTTTCCTTCCATTTAAACTTCATAGGTTTTGGCTGCACCTGGATTATTAATCTTTTCTGTAAGTGTTATTAGTCAAAAGATCCTTCTACAGACCTTAGCTAGATGTATTAAAATGGTTATAAGCACACTGGAAACATCTCTGAATCCTCTATTAGCCTGATTTTTGCTTAAAATGGAAATAAAAACTTAAAAATCAAGCAAACAAAAAAATACCATCAAAATGTGATCTTTACCCTTAACTGAAAATTGAGATAGAAAAGAGAAAGGGAATGTGAAAGGCTCCCAGCAACAGATCTATGTTTTATATACTAAATTTTGCATGTTTATTGCGTATATATATGTAAGTGTATATAACATTTTATACAGGAAAAATTAAGTCTGCTCATTCAGCATAAAATACTCAGACAGACATTAAATTTATTTCCATCTAGCACGAGTAGTTTCAACATGATTACATAGCTGTGGACTGAGTAAAGAAGTTTTGAAAAAATGTGTTTCACTTCACATTTATTAGCTATCATTTAACAGAAACAAGATGTTTGCTCTCCCTGGTTAGACCAATAAGATATTACAGTACTCCTACTACAGTCAGTGCTAGATGCAATAGAGGAAAGTACAAGAAAGTATGAAGGGAATAATTATGAAATATTGTGGGGATTGTTGTCTTAGAAGAAATCCTAAACTCTTCCTAGAAAGAAGGAAAAACTGGAATGGACCTGAGTGGCATTCATGAAAAAAGCAAAAATATAGGTTAGAGTTTGAAACCTGAGTGGAGAAGTTGTCACATTGTATTCTTGGATTCTCCACAATATTGTCTGATATACCACATTTAAGTAGATTTATTATAAACCGAATACCCTAGATGTGCATAATTTTGGTTTGGCTGTCTAGTATTCTCCAGAGTTGGTTTTCATTCCTCAAGTTGCCTAATTATAAAAGGGTATTTTATAGCATCTCTCTAGAAAAACAAAATCAATTTAATTTTTAATTAATGTTATTTTCATTACTTCCTTTCATAGCTCTATACTTCTATTTATATTGCTGTTACTATTTCTTTCAGGGTCTAAAGTGTTAAAGTCTAATTTGTTCTAACTCCAGGGGTAAAGCTCAAGGGAGGGAAAGGAAATAATTTAAAAAAAAAGCTAAATACAATTTCCTTCTAACTTTTTTAGTCACCTTCTCACAACCAAGTGAGTTAGATCTCTCTAACATTGCCAATAACACTACTATAGAGGCAATAGGTTAATTATTCATTGCAATAAAAACACCATTTTCTTGTACCTGTTTTACATTTTACTTACAGTTGTATTAAATAATCTTATGTTCTTGTAAATTAAGCAAACATACACTGAAAAACAATTAGGGTTGCTAAGGCACAATCATAAAATTCAAGCCCATGAACCACAGCTACAGCACAAAGCCATGTAACTGTAAATACAAGTTACTTGCACAAAACTTAGTATCTGTTCCATCAGCAAATCAGCCTTAGCAATTGCTGCAGCCACTGAATCAGATTTCTTCAATCTCCACGACCTAATCTGTCCTCTTTCCGAACCTTTCAGCCAGGTATTCCCTCTTCTTACTTCACATGTTTCTGGTTTGTCTGGTGCTATTCTATTCTTGGTTTGGCTTTTGTTGGATGGTTTTGTTTTGATTTTTTTTTTTTTATCAAAACACGCTTTTCATTATTAGGCATTCTGGTTCACCTTTATCAAGATACCTGTTCAAATTTTCTGGACTTAAGACTCTTATCTGTGGTTGTGCTGTTTTTATGTATCTTCTCAATACCACTGCAACTTTTTGTAAATTGGTTCTTTGATCTTAATCTGCCCTTACTACATAAAGAAGCCTGTTGCTGATTGAAAAAGCTGGGATTATCAACAAAAAACATATTTCCATTACATTTATTCTTTTGGTTGCTAGTTTATACCACAAGGCAGTATGGACCAAGTATGTACAGAAATAAATCCCAATTTAAGTTTCAGAGCATCACTGTCCTATTCTTTTTTACAGCACATTCTCCTTCTTTCTCTCCAATATATAGTGAGATTGTTTAAAAATCAAAAGTAAAATGAGAAGAAAAAAACATTTTAATGTCTGTCTACAATACAGTGCTACTGTGTGTTATTGTTCTGCTTCATTAGACCACACTGTTTGGACTATAAACACATTACAAATTGCATGTTTTCATGGATATTCCCCCATGTATGAACAAATATTGAAAGAAGGTAGTGGTAGCTTCAAAGTGATTGATTAGGTACTTTCAACAGCAAAATAAGTAGGCTGAAGTTCTCTGCAGCCTTTTCCTTTATGTTTCAGAAGTTACGTTTGGGCAACGTTCCAGCACAGCATGGAATGAAGGCAGCATCCTACCTGTGGTAGACACAATATTCTCCGGGCTTTCGCTGCAGAGCTGGGACAGAAGACTTGTCTTGCCAGAACCAGAGAGGCCTATGCAAACCAAGTCATACTCAGGTCGTGGTGGTGGTGGTCCCTTGCAGCAAAGTGCTCTAAAACACTGCCAGGGTAGGGCAAAACAAACAAAACAAGAACAAAAAGAAGAGGTTACTTTTCTTTTTTGGCAAAGGTTTACTCAACAATGTTCTAAGAAGCAAGTTTATAAACTTAAAGGCATTAGAGAGAAGCCTTATTCCTTATCATTCCAACTTATTATTTTGACTAAGTCAACATTAATAGACCAAGACCACCTCAACTAAAATCTAGAACTTCATAAGAAAACAAATATACATGTTAATTTTCACCTAAACCTCAAAAAGCTGGTGTGAGGAATATGACATCTGTTTCCCAAGTAGCACAAACTGCTCACACCATGAGACAGGCACATGCTCTATACAGCTCTGCAGTTGATTACGCATGACTTTCCTTCCTGTGCTAATTTCATGCAATACCTGGTGTGAAGATCAGAGCCACTCCTGAGCAGCTGTTGGCCAGGCTCTACCTGTTGTCACAGAAAAGAAACAGGGACCTTTGCTCCACTAATGTCCTTTCTAGGCTTACTTTATCATGCATTTTAGCTCAGAATAACAGTTGTTAAGGGGTACAGCTTGTAAATAAATCAGTCAATCAATCAATCTTGCTGGGCATAGATCCAGTAAAAATCAGATGTGTCACTTTCTCTGGAGAAGTATAAATTAATCACAATGTAAACAAATAAAAATCTCTTACACAAAGCCTACTTCACAGTTCGGCTCACTTCTCTTAAACAGCTTTGCCAAAGTAGGCCAAGTTTATCCAAAAGGTTCCTTAGGCCCTCATTAAGTTCTTCAGTTCCTTGTTTATATGCAATTCAAAAACTTTTTATGTAAAAATGTAAAAGTATACAATTCCAGGAATGCTAGGAAGTTTATATTTTATGTATAGAGCATAATTACCCACTAATTTCCAAGGCAGACCTCTACCACCCCAATATATATATATATATATATAAATACCTTTTTCCCCAGTGTCTGCCACCTTTATATCACAGAAAGACATCTGCTCTAATAGGGAAGGGAAAACATGTCTGTGCAATCAGTCCTTTGTCACACATTCTGTTTTTACATAGCCCCAGCTCTTTATTTCCATCTTAACCACAAGTCAATCACTGCACTGATTGCAGGAAAAAAATGCAGTCTTTACAACCTTGACCTAGTTTGTCTTGACAACGGCCCAGGTTTTCTCACTGAGGGCTACTGGAGGAGCAGAGAAACTGAACTGATGTCAGTAAGGCTCTAATGCAAACAGTGGGGTCTGTGAGGAAATCGTGCAGTGAGAATGTTATTATAAAGGACAGTTCAGTCAATGCAGAACTTTAACTGGATTCTTTCAGTATAGATGGTAAGCTATTACACATGCTGCCAAAACAGTTTTCATTGCTTTAAAGAAGCAAAAGATAAATTCAGTGAAAGCTACAAAACCACTTCAGCACCTTTTAAAAGAGTGAAAGGGAACACTTTAGAAGAATTAAGAATATTTACAATAATATTTAAGCTGAATAAAGGCAACACATTTTAAAAATAATAGCTCTGCCTCTATCAAGATTTGATTCAAAAATTATATTCTTTAAGAAGGTTTGCTCTTTTGTGTGTCCATACCTTAAAGGAATAAACATGCCTTCTAGCTTTATTGACTGATTTTATTTACTGGTTTATACTTATCTCACAGCTTCTACAAAGCCACAGCAAATATTCTACTGTGGTACTTAAGCGAGAAAGGCCAACTGAGTTCATTGAGCAACATAAACTCCTTTAAATAGAGCTTCCACTTAATGGATATCAAGCTGAAGGCCACATAAAATCCTTCAGAGCTTGCCAGAGCTCCCAAGGCTGTGTGTCAGACCCTCTACAGCCAGTCTTTAAAAGGATTCAATTTGTCCATGTCAGCATGGCATCTTTGCAACAACCTCTTGATGTCACATTGAAAAATATAAAGGAATAGATGAGTTGATGGAATTCTGTGCTTCTCTCTCTTCAGCCACTGCACTGGTCCTTATGCAACCAGACATGACTCTTGAGCCTTGACATCTAATAACATATAGTTCTGTGAAAGATAATTTCTGCTCTTTGCTGAACACATATGGAGGTTCCTGTGGGTGACAGGCAGGTTTTGTGAACTTCAGGATCTCTCTACTGCAAACTCTTTCAGTCTAACTTAGTCTGGAGAATCTTTATATCCTGTGGATTAACAGAATGTACATGATCAAAAATCCAGGTCAAACTGCATCTCCAAAGTAGCATATGTAGACTCACCACCCTCATTTATCTTTCACCAGTAAGCACAGTCAGGCATAAAAATTCCAGAGACAGACCCCTAGAAGACAGGAACATGGCTCCCTCCAGATCACTCTCACATTTTATTTGATATGATTCCCCTATCTTTGCTATATTCATGACTTTGTCCTTCTGCTACGGTAATTTTCTTCAGTAGATTGTTTAATTGTAATGAAAACAATTTTTTAATATTCTAGCTTCAAAAAGTTGCTGAAACTTAAGCTATTGTGTATAGCACTTAGCAGCAGCTAAGATTAGAAATTCTAGAGCACATTGTAGGCGATACTTGTAATAACATATTTGGACTTTATAAACTAACTTGTTTTGCAACCCTCCTTACTCAAGCTCAATGAACATCTTTCCCATTGGAAATATCACTACACAAACAGTCTGATCACTCTCTTCCTGTCCTCTCAGCAGCCTGAAGATACCTGTTCCCTAACAAAGTTAGGGCTATTTAAGCATCTGTTATACAGTGTTTGTCACAACTTTGGCAGCTATATCTAGTAGCTGCACAGATCTGTGGAAAGTAGAAAATTCAGAAGCCACAGACCATGAAAACAAAATTACACCTTATATTCTGCATTTTATTATGGACAGGAAATGCATCCTGAAATATTTTATAACCATGGACTAGAGCTACACATTATTTAAGTTGTCATCACATATTACAGTGCACTCTGAAAACCACAAAACTGCAAGAAATGTGTACTAGTAACTAAAGAAGTCATTCCTAAACTCCAAAACACAAATATATCAAAAACATTGAGAGAGTTGCTCAATTCACAACTAGTGGTCAGTTATTTCCCAAATCAGCATACTTTCCACTCCATTTGGTCAACCCAAAAGGCATAAGAGAAGCTTGAATTAACTTGCCAGATACGGACCTGGAAGTCTCCTCCATTGATTCCCAAACCCAACTTGCTTAATGGGCAATAAAATCCTGGCTTTTAGGTATTACGAAACAAACTCTAAACACAAACAGTACCTCTTAGAGGAAGTGTCAGAGCAGACAGAAAGAAAACATTGGACTACTGCAAATACAGGGTCAAGCAGAGCTAGTTGCCACAGTCACTGAAAACTTGTTTGGGATATAGTCCTGTATTCAAACCCCACTGCTAGCAACAAAAATGGAATAACATGTTTTTGAGCCTTCTCATCCTATGAGGGTAAGACCTTATTTAGTATAAAGGAAACAATATATCAAATTGTCAGCTTTTATAATTTTTGAGAATGTCACACTCAAATCTAAAGCCACGGGATGAGGAAAACAGGCATGCAAAGAGAGGCAGGCAGGGAGAGTCAGGAGTTAATTTTTTAATGATCAAACATATTTTTAAGTACTGAAAATAAAACAATAAGATACCTTTAAAAATGTATGCATTTAGTCAATTTTTGAAAAACTGATTTATCCAGGAAACTGGGGGCAATAGGTACTGCAGTATGAAGAAATCTTTGCAATATTCAGCAGCACTGTTACTTTGACTTTACTTGTAAGTGTGCATGAATGCTGCATGTGCATGTATAATCATTTTGTAGCAGTTAAGGGAAGAAGTTAGTCAGTTCTACTACTTACAGATTTCTAACCCAACCTGATGATTCTGGGTTTAGGTGGATCAGTACTTATGCTTACAATCTTAGACAGTGTCCCTTTAAAGTCCTATGGAGATTTCTTCTGGGAAAAGCATATTGTGTTTATAGCAGGGATAGCCAAACACTTCTGATGTATGTGCTGCTCAGAGATCACAGATTGAAGCTCTGGGCAGCAAATGTCCCTGAATTACTACTCTCTACAACACATTAAACTGCCTCCAGCTGTTGAGTCTGTCTTTGCCTACTCATTGTACTTCTCGTTTCACTCTCCTTTTTTGGGGTGAAATACTCCATTATTTCTGCTTTGTTCTGGACCCATCTCCTGTCTGTTTCTTTTGTTGCCACTATTTAATAGGGACAAACAGAAGCAAGGGATTTCATGCTTAGTTGGTTAAACACACACACTCTCATGGAAAAATACCCTAAGTTAGTGCAGCACTAATGCTAACAAACCAAGCATTCAGAACTCTTGAAATACAGAATTAAGGTTGAAAGCTCAACCCTAACTCTGCTCCCTTCCCCCCTCTTGGTTATACTTATGGATATGGTCTCCTTTTACAATTTGTTTTTCATTTAAGGTATCTTTGAACAAACAGACTTTAAGTATTCACACACACTTATATCCAGAGGACTGGTTAATCATCTGAAGCTGTTGATAAAACTCTAGGAGTTTATTAAAAAAAAAGTAAAATTTGCACACAGTAGGTTCCATAGCTCTGATGTTGTCTGAGATCATACAATCACAAAGAAACCTCAAACCTTGAAGAGATAATGTGAAGGGGGGCCACAACGTCACAAGACAGACAGTTATAATCTTAACGATAGGAAACAACTGGGAACAACAGTGGAATAATTGAATGCAAGTAATAAAATACACAAGGCACCAGAATGAAATTATACATTGTGCAGAGAGAGGGCGGAGAAAAAGGATATATAAATAAACTAAATTTTAACTGTATGAATACTTTCAATTCGTACAACAAAATTCCATGCATTTCACAGTGTGAGCTAAAGCTGCAGGCTCTTCAGTTCCCATATGACTGTACAGGTGATTATACCTCTACAAAAAAAAACAGGGAGGAAGAGGAAAACCTACCCAATTTAAGACACCCAATAAGTGACATTGCTTTCATGTTTTCAAACATCAGATTAACAGGGTTCATCTTTGTCTATATCACTTTAAGTAATAAGTAAAAAACCTAAGATTGCTGTTTGTTTTGTGGCTACCAACAAAAATGAATGTAGATGCACATAGCCACTGCCAGCCTCAGTGCTGTTCAGCACAGATAAAAATCCTAAAATCATGACTAGACACCTTCTCTGACTGTCTGCAATCTCATTAAGTAGTGACCTCTATATTCAAAATCCTCCACCCTAATGCAGGGTAACAATCTCAACTCCAGCAGAAGGCTCAAGGTCTCCTAACCTGCTACACGATTCCTCACACAGGATAAAGCAATCCTCTAGTCGATCTTGGCTAAGGAGTGAGTGGTCAGCCCACACATTGAACCAAAAGCACTCTTGCTCCACATGCAGCTACTCCTCTTCAACTTTATATCAGCCTGTGCTGCAGAAAGACCAACAAGTACAGCCATTAAGACAGGATAATATAAAAAAGGAGAGAAGAAAACAATTTCTCAAAGAAGTGAGGCAGTTTCATACAGCAAATAGTCCTGGTGATATCCTATCTCACAGAAATCTTAGAATCATAGAATTGTTTGGGTTGGAAGGACCATAAAGATCCTCTAGGTCCAACTACCCTTCCACCAGGCCAGGTTGCTCAAAGCCCCATCCAACACTTCCTAGGATGAATCACCACAACTCTCTTGACAACCTGCTTCAGGGTCTCACCACCCTCACAGTAAAGAATTTCTTCCGAACATTTTATATAAATCTACACTCTTTTAGTTTAAAACCAATCCCCCTTGTCCTGTCATCACATGCCCTTGCCAAAAGTCCCTCACCAGCTCTCTTGGATGCTCCTTTCAGGTACTGGAAGGTGCTGTAAGATCTCTCGAAGAATTTTCTTCTCCAGGCTGAGTGAGCCCAGCCCTCTGAGCCTGTATTCACAGGGGAGGTGCTCAGGCCTCCTCTGGACCTGCTTCAACAGGTCCATGCCTGCCTGTGCTGGGACCCCAGAGCTGGATCCAGCACTGCAGGTGGAGTCTCACCAGAACACAGGAGAGGGGCAGAATCCCCTCCCTGGCCCTGCTGCCCACACTGCTCTGGATGCAGCCCAGGACACATTTGGCTTTCTGGGCTGGGAGTGCTGGGTCATGTTCAGCCTCTCATCCACCAGCACCTCCAAGTTCTTCTCAGGAGGGCTGCTCACAATCCATTCTCTGCCCAGCCTGTGATGCTTGGGATTGTCTTACCCCAGCTGCAGGACCTTGCACTTGATCTTGTTGAATTTTATGAGGTTCACATAGATCCTCCACTATTACAGGACATTAAGCAGCAACATATGGTCTAAAGTAGGCATATCAAATTCTGCCTTCTCACCATGAACAAATACATTTGGATCCATTGATTGAAATTGTTTACTATCCCCTGTCACAAGTTTCTTGGTATTTGAGGAGCCAAGTTCTGGAATCTCCAAAGAAGCAATTGCCTTAAAAAATTGTCAACATCCCTTGTATGCCCAGATGAACAGTACATAAGACACAGTCTCAAGCACCAAAGCCAGACAAATGACACAGACATATTAATTTTCTAACATTTGATAACTCTGCTACCAACAGAGAAGGCTTAGAGGAAATACAGTTAATAAGAAAAAACTGGATGACTTGTGACAGATATGACAGATACAACACTGCCATTCAGAGCATATAATTTCAAAAGACTTCATGGTCATGATAATACAATTACAGTGGGTCAAATTGCAGGAGATAATTTGTTCTATCTGATATCAGATGAACTGCTCTTGGATGAAGGCTTCACCCAAAGTTCAGGAATCACAAAAATTCAATAACTGCAGTCAAAGACATAACTTTCCTGGAAGGAGCTGTAAGGCAACAGGAGTCATTTCCCTACTATCAGCCAAAATAAACCAAAAACCTCACATCCAAAATGGAAAATGAGCCTCTCTGACCTTAATCACTTGCACTCCCTATAAAATCAAAACCAAATTATGACTCTCCCTTACATTCACACTAGAAGAAAGCATGAAGTAAAGTAATATCAAGTTCTAGATGTACTCAAGATATTCAGTGAGGTAGAACAATTTAAAAGTCTACATAAAATAAAATGGCATACAGCTATGATAAACCAAAGCTAAATCAGCAAACAGTTATAAACACGTGTACATGTGGTACTCTGAACAGAAGACAATCACTCGCTTCACTGCAGCATCAAATCAAGCTCCAAGGGGGCTTTTGGACACTTCTAAGTTCCATCAAGTGTAGAATTATTGCTCAAGTTGTTTCCTCTCTGACAGTTTGCTTTCCACTTGTTTTATTGCACAAGAGTAACTCATTCAATCCACCAGTCCATTCACATTTAACAGCAAGAGACAAAGGCAACAAAAAAGATGAATGAAACCCTCTGTAAACAGCTTGTTTCACAACTTAAGGAAACACAAGCACACTAAAAAAAGCCTGAAGAATCATCAAAAATACCAGCAAAAAAGGCAGTAGCAGCACCACCCAAATGTGCAAAAGTTAAGGATGTGACACCTCCTGTCACTTCTAATTTCTGGCAAAGATAAAAGATGTATACATTTTTTTCTTAATATACCCCCTCAAAAAATCACACAAATAACAACTAAAACAAAATCACACCTTTGAGCTTTCAGGCTCGCTAAAAGTCATCCCTGTACAGTTTCTGAGCCAAATCATAAAAAGCCTTTCCATGATTTGTGTGTGCTACAAGGTAGGTGACCAAACAATTTTTAAATATTTTTTTAGCATAGAATGAATAATTCTGTTCTATTTGAATGGGATTACAAATGCAGAAAGAAGGCTGTACAGACCACTTGGTGTTTGACTTTTTTTCTGCTACATGACTACATGCTACCTACGTGCAGCAGCACACTTCGTTTCTTTTTTCTCCTCTAAAACCATTCACAAGTACACAAGATCCTGGAGATTTGTATTTGACATACATGGCACAAGTAGGATTACTTTGGTAACAATATCAAAAAGAGGATTTATTGAAACAGTACAGTGATATCTTAAAGTCCCATGCCAGAACGGGTCAAGGGGGAAAAAATAGAGAAATATACCTGGTGCAAAGAGAAATCTAGCTGTACACTAGATGGAGGTAAATGAAGACTTACATTGTATTCCATGCATTAAAAAAGTAAAGAACAAGAAAAGCTACTGCTGTTGTCCTACTCTTAAAATTGGCAGGCAAATTCAAAGTACACTAAGAGAGTAAGAACCATCATGCCCTGTGAAGTGAAACTTCTGAAATTTACAAAAGGATCTATATAGCAAAATGGTCTCCAAAAAATCAGTCAAAATAAACACAAATTCATTTGAAACAGAGTTGTAAAAATAATGGGAATAGCCATGTGCAAACAAGAGAAGTGTGTCCTTGTGCAGTAATAGCCACAAGATCCCAAGGGGGATTCAGGTGATACAAGTGAAAAACATCCCTGAAGAAATTAACAGGATCTGAATTATTCCATCCATTATATCAGTAACATTACAGAAACAGGCCAACTCCAGAGTATTTCTTCCAACCAGCTTCAGTCCATGCTTTCAGAGTTGTTTGGCATCATAATCATAAATCGATAATCATAAATAAAAGAAAATAATTCCTGGGCTGTGTGTGTTTCTCTTGAGTATCAAAAAGCAAAGTACCCTAAAGAAACTCTAAGTGTGTTTTGAGGGAAGAAGAAGAAATAACTAATGTTTACTTGAGGTGAAGTTTCCTCTGAGATTAAGCCCCAAGATATGTCTTGTTCCTTCTTATGAAAGATTTCAAGACTAACATTTGACATCAAATCTGAGAGAAAAGAGAAGAAATCTCTGAGGACAGCAGTCCAGACCGTTTTCTATAAAGTCTGGCCTTAGTGAACAAGTTCATAGCTGAGACAGAATAGTAAGTACAGTAAGATTGTGAGTATCAGTCAAAGTAAAAAAATCTGTGCAAAAAACTAAACACCCCCCCAAAAAACAAACAAACAAAACAAAACAAAACAAACAAACAAAAAAAACCAAAAAACAAAAAAACCAGAGAGAAGAAAAGGACCCATTGACCCATTGTGGGGGAAAGCCACAAACAGGAGAGTTTTAGAATCAATTTGCAAAATACCATAAAGCAAAATTGAACACAATCATGGTAACATGATAATACTTTAAGAAGGAAAGTTTCAACCATGACTTTTAAGCCTGCTCAGGAGTTCCTGCTGCTTTCTGCTCATGCAGTATACTGAGCACACCATGGCAAATTTAGGCATTACCAAACCAAGAAGTGAACAAAACAACAAATGTTTGGTTGTCCTAAAATTATCAGGAGGTAAGGGAAAGAAAATATGAGTAGAAACTGCTACAACAAAAGTTACTAAAATAGAAACAGTGTATGCACTTAACATCTAAATAACTTTATCAGTATACACAATCCAACAAGAAGTAATGGGAGGATTTAGGTAATAGAAGGAGGTGGACAGAACAAGGACAGCCTGATTTTGCAAACTGTGCAAGTCTTCTGGCCAAAGAATTCTTCTGCTTGGAACACTAAAGACAAGACTGCTTTTCAACACCAGAAAATGGAGTAAGAATTATACCAGTATTGGTGCAATCACAAATGGGAGATCCAACAGACATGGACTATTACCAGTCCATGGTGTTACCAGTCTCCAGTGTTGAATTTGAAACACTAGATAGTTGCAGACTATAAGTATCTCTTATTCATCAGGCTCTCTATGAATGTTAATACTCGTAATGTGGCCTTTTCATTTTACTTTCCCAGTACACTATATTTACAAAAAATGAGAAACTTCAAGAGAATACCTATTATGACCAAAAGACCCTAGGGAATATGAAATATGTAGTAACATATACAGGAACCTCTCTTCCCTCCCCCTTATAGAACATAACAGTTTTACTTGGCTAGCATAGCACATTATTACCATAGGAGGAAACAGACCAACCCACACAAAAACATTAATCCAAAATATACAATTAGGGGAAGGCCTATGAATCTCAACTACCATTAAAAATTCTTCAAATTTTAATCAATGAGAGCCTCTTGGAATGCAGAACAGGTTTAGCCTCAATCAAACTCTTAATGAGTTAGGTTTGAGAAACTTCAGCCATTGAAAACATCTCATGCTCCAACACAGGCATTTCACATTTCTCCTCTCTCCAGTTGCAGGTTTGGATTTTTTTTCTGGCTACATATCTACCATGGAGTTTCTCCGTTGACACCCTGCTGATGAAGGCTCCATTGGCTATTTTGTTCACTTAGAACTGCAAAATCAGAACTGAAATTTATTATTCCTGAGCATGCATAAATCAAGGACTACACAGCCTTTAAACTGTTTTAAAGAGAATGACAAGAGATGTCCTACTTCTAGTGCCTGAAAGTTTGGGGAACACAACTCAATTTGGGATGGGGATTTTCAGCTGATAGGTAAGGGAACAGATCCTACAGAGAAATGTGTCAGCTACAGATAATTGTTGTTCTTACGAGTTTGCATTGTTAAAAAAACCTAAACAAAACCAAACCTAAAGAAAAAAAAAAAAAGAAAACCACAAAAACTCACACAACAACCACAAACAGGATTTTTTTTATTTTTTTTATTTTTTTTTTAGTGATTTTTGACCAAAATCTATTCATCTTCTTGAGTTAGGTGGGAAAAAAAAGCCTTAAATAAATGGTAAAGAATATCCTGTAGACAAATTCTGGACACAGAGATTATGTTGCCTTTGAAAAGCCATGGCTGAATTTTAACATTTTTTAGGTGAAAATGGAAGCTGGCAAGAACCAGCTTTACTTTTTGTGAAAACACAGATTATTGTGGCCTTGCTCACAAAACAGCCTGCCATAGAGCTATGCAGACTCACGGGTATGTCAGCGTGCCTGCTCTGTGGTGCTGACAGCCCAAACCAAGAAATTTGTCCTGGTGAAACAACCACCACTTTTTATCTATTAAGAGGCATGAAACACTTCAATCCACAAGAGTGTATCACTATGCCAGATTTTCTTTTTTTACTCTCAGAACTGCTGAAAACCTTTTAAGGGGAATTACATTTTTCTCTTTTGAGTAGGTGCAGCCTCCAGTCAGCTCTAGGAAACCAACACTTTTAAAAGAAGCAAAAGCCCTCCGCCTGAACCCTTTCTGTGCAATCTGTTTCCCAATGATACTGTTTTCATTGAAAGTGTGACGAGCGTCTGAGTTTTTTCAGATAATTATTATGCAACAGTTCCATACAAATTCTTGTAATTTCAAAAAGCAACAGATTGTTACTTAAGAGTACACCTGAAGTTGATGAATACAATCACAAATCCAAGCAGAAATAAACTTAACATGTTCAAATAACTGAGCACAGCTCTGGGATACTTAGTACCCCAGCTGCTTTAATGCTTAGCTTTGGGAGATTTAATACATGTTCTAAGGAGGCTGCAGACACCTCAGTAAAAACTGACTCACTGCTTCTTACAGGAACAAAAATTTTATCATTTATTCAAGATCAGCATAAATCTTGCCAAGATGGGAAACTCCTTTTTGCTGGCTAGAGAGAAAAAATCACTGAGGACCAGGGAGAATTGCCATAATGATGAGAGACTATCAGAAAAACATAAGCAATCTTTAGCTGGTAGCATAATACAGAGCAATGCAATGAATAAAACAGGCTTAAGAAATGGAAGACAGTTGTGTTTTCGAGACCAAGACATATGATTAGTTGTAAAAGCAGTACACTGACTTTAACTCAACTTTTTGTTTTAAGTATCTAAAATTTTTTATATTCACCTTCCTAACAACTGGCAGTTTACTAAAGAATTATAATGAAGAACTGGAAGCTGGGATTTTGTAATATAAAAGCATAAAAGTTTTAACAGCGAAACTTCAGCAACTGCCAATTACCTACATACCATTAAATCAGTATTTTTGAAACACAGGGAACATATAGAGCGTGAGAAAAGATGCACGCAGTCCCATTCATGCCACAGAGACTTTTTCACTGAAAAGGATGCTTTCACAGCTCACAAGTAATTCTTCAAAGCAGTTTATAACAATGAAAAGATACAACAAGGCATGGGATATATCATACCATTTTATACAAGGATTAAGAAGTGCAGCACACTTTGATTATGTTACTGGGGAATAAATTACAAAGGGTAGGACTTCAGAAGAAACTAACTGCCCTAAAACATGTCAAAAATCACAGTAACTGAAAAAGCACTGGAAGAATTTTACTTTCTTAAGTAATAATAATATAGGCCTCTTTATTTGAAGAAATTTGTAAATGATCATGTTTCCTCATTCTTGAAGAAACTCTTAATATCATGCTGTCAAGATTATTGCCACCAAAGCATACAATCACAAATTATGTCTTAAAGAGATCAATGCTTAATTGGGAAGAAATGGTAATCTATAAAAGCAGGGAAAGAGATATTAAACTTTGGCTTCCTAGTGCACTGCATACAATCCTTACCTGATACCTGGAGGTGGAATCATCATGCACATAGAGGAACTTTTACGTGAGAGGTTTGCAGAACAGAGAGAAGAACAGGGTGCTGGCGTACTTATACATTAGAAACACTAGCTCTGTAGACCAGTATGAAGCAAAGACTCTGCCACAAATCCCACAGTCCAAAAGAGTAAGAGCTGGTAGTGGAGCATCAGCTTTACATACAACCTTGGACAACCTAGCTTGGATCTGTATAGTTGAGCAGGAAGTACCATGGATCTTCTGGATAGATATTGAACAAAAGGAATTAAAAAAGGAGATCCTCCAAGACCACAGTCACTTCCAGTTCTGCAGGTCAAGAGCACAAAGATTGGATTTTTAAATACCTACTGCAAAATAATGTTTTCTACTCATGTTTATACAAGCATTTTATAAAGCCTATATAAATGAGAAAAAATTGCTGTTTTCATTCTCTGACAAGGCGAAATTTCTAGTGCCCAAAGGATAGCATGAGCCCCTAGATCTCCTGCAACAGAGAAGCGGCAAATTGTGTCAGGTCACTATCCTCAACTGACGTGCACCAAGAAAATCAAATTAAAAAATATGGAGCAACATATTAAAAACAGCATAAGACTGACCATTCCTCAAGACTCCTCAGTTAGACAGAGTGATGAAGCAGAAGTTCTCCTCCCACTATTAACCACACTGATCAAATGTGAAAATTTCCTAACAGCTATTGTTTATCCTATTGAATTTTCCATACCACAGGAAACTAAAATATCTCAGACCTTTTCTAAAGCATTAAATGCTCTCTCTAAACTCAGAAATATTTTGATGGAAAAGAACAAAATATCCAGGCCTGAGGTTCAAAATCAAGTAAAACATGAGAAATTCTAGTGAATGTATGCTGCCTTGAGTCATTTTCCTAAAAAAAAAAATCTCAAAGGTCTTTGATTATTATAAGGTCAACTGTGATTTCCAAAACTAATGCACCTTTGCCTAAATTTTCAAACTGACACTAGCAGTAAGTTCATTCTTACAAACAAATTTTATTAAACTTATTTTTAAATATACCTAACTTCACTAAGTTGAGGCTAATGTCAGCCCAAACAGTAAAATTGAGACAAAGAGCAGGGAAAAAAAAAAAAAGAAAACTAGCAGGAAGGGGAAAGAACATGTTGCTATTAATGTATCATTTCTAGTGAAATACCACTGAAGTGCAACACAGTCCAAACCACAGCGCAAAGTGTGTAAAGCAGCAAAGAGTCTAAGTTCCATAGAACAGAAGAGAAGTAATCATTATATGGCTTTTTTTTTTTTATTTTGTTCAGAATTGGAATTTAGTTTTGGTACTGATTCAACCTACGTGTACTTGCAAAGAAAGTAATCCTTTAGCACAGAAGCATGGTCTAAAGCAACAACAAAATGCAAATTTCAGTGGTAATTTTGTTTTTAAAGGCATCAAAAATACAAGAACATGATTGTGATGTCCATCTACCACAAGGGAACTAGAGCAATTTAATGCAGTTTATTGCAAGAGGACACAGTTGAGCTGAGAAGTCTCATATTTGACTTGTGTCCAGAAACAGGAATCAAAATGAACTATTAAGCTGCAGTCTAAATGTTTGAAGATTTTTTCAGCTGGGGATATTATAGAGCCTTAAATGGTAAAAACAGTTAAGTCCTATCCCAATAAAAATCCTTGGAAAAATAATCTTGTACAAATAAGACGAAGATAAAGTTCCAACAGACTATAAATTGATTTGGATATGTTCACATTAGAAAAATCACATTGACAGCAATAAGCACACCATTCAACAGCATGAAACCAGGTAAATATTTTTGCACTAAGCATACATATGAAGCCCATTGTAAAAACATTAAAACCTACTTGGACTTCTAGGCACACTGAAGTATTTTTATGACAAATGTATCACGAGTCTTCTTCCTGCTGTCTACTGCTCTTCTCTTCTGCTAAGCCTTACATTCCAGCCTAATAGCAATATATTTTCTCCTCCAATCAACCATACTATTCAGTGGTATTTCCTAGAAAAATTTTTCTTGTGTGTCAGATAAACATAGAAGAAAATCCTTCAGGGACAGCTTGATATACCACAGATGCCAGTTGAAATAATACTGAACCAAGAAATTAAGAATTTCCTTAGTGAACCTATCAGCATAGAAAATATGGTAGAAGTATATTTTAGCAAAATTTAACTATATCACGCATGTGACTTGGACTTCATTCCATAATTTTAAAGCTATGTGGGTTCAGGAAAGTTTTGCAGTGGGAAAGACCAATCATGGAAAAAAACAAACTGAAAATGTCTACAGAAGCAGCATGATGGCATTGCATTATTGTACTATAAGGAATGTTTTATTTGGGAGACAAAAGCAGCTCATATGTGGCATTTTAGGACAGCAAAGTTCTCTTCATAATTTTCTGGTTAAAAGTAATTTGGTAGTGCCTGGCTAGATAAAAAAACAGTGACAAAAAGTTACCTTGCAGGTGCCACACAGGGTAAACAAAAATATAGTCTCTGGAGAAATTGCTGAACTTCTATCAACAATTAAACACTCCATTAAATTAAACTACATATAACAAAGAACTGTGTGAATTTGCAGTGCAACTCAATAATTAGTGTTCTCATACAATTCTGTGCTTCCCACATTTTCAGGAATTAGACCTGCAAGTTTCCCCATTTTTACGCATGTTCTAAGAATTTAACATTATTAGACTGTCATAAATGACTTAAGATTTTTGGCAGGCCATCTGCTGTAATAGCTTTGAATTTCCCTTAAGTGCATATTGTGGATGACTTATTTTAAAAAGAATTAACACTACCTTGAGGCTCAAACAAAATCTAAACTCTTAACTCCTTTGCATCACTAACATGCCAAGTGAAGGTCAGTGTTATATGTATGTTATTTGTTTAAGGCAGATTAAGATCCATGACATGTTACATATATTGGACATTCTTTTGATCTTAATTTGAAACTATTAATCCTTCTAAAGCAGAGTAAGACCACCTCTATATACTTGGACTATGTACTTTGTATCTCTGGTCTGCAGAGTCAGAACTCTACAAAAATTTCAAAGAAATACTTTTCCAATCACATTAGGGTTAAAAATTAAGCAAGATTGCTCATGCTTGCCATTCCACAAATTCCAAATATATTTGAAAAGTCATCCTAGTCCTATTCTGCATTCCAAATTCCTGCAATATTCATTAGCCTCAGTGTAAGAACCATCATGAGTGGAAGACCAATTTGCTCGTAACATTTCTTGTGTTGGTTGCATTCTAGATCTACTTTTTTACCATAGCATATTGGAGAATTTAATCAATCTTCCCAGAAAGAATCTCAGCAACTAGAGCTATTTCAGTGGCTCATTAGCTAGTTATTAGAAACAGACTTCATCAGTGATATCTTAGGACAGTGAAAACAAAAACCAGATTGCATGGATTTGTTTTTAAAGAATTTGATGTCATCATTTTTGCCATTATAAATGGATACTGAAAACAAATATTGGCAAAGAAAGCAAACATCCTATACTTTCTTGATTTCTCCATTGACCACACATAGGGAAAAATATTACTTCAACACTACAAAACTCTCCTCTTTCAATACAGACATGAGATGAGATTATTTAAAAAATGAGAGAACAAAACCTTTGACTTCCTATTCTGTCAAAGGCAAAAATCTCAGTTTACAGTTTTACAACCATGTTTTCCCCTCAGAAAAATACTGACATAATGATCCTGCAGTTTTCAACCCCTTTACACTGCAGATCCTGTGGCAGAAATGTCAGCCATACCCTTCAGCATTTCCTATTATTAGCTTGGGTATTCTCCACGTTGTGAATGAATGGGCACATAACTTTGTTCATTCTTAACACTTGTGGTAGGCTGGAAAGTTTCATTCAGAAACCTGAGCATCTAAAAGTTCTAGAGGCATTCAACATCATGAAAGTGAAGATTCCTGAATTATTTCACTGGATTTTTTCACACTATCTAGCAATTACAGTTTTCTTTACTAGTTGAGCCAATATTCAAATAATTTCTTTTAAATATCACTTATATTCATGGGTCTATAGCAAGAGACTTTGGAATATGGCATCAAGTTCCCACTAGTTTTTTCTGTACTTTTCTATAGCCTAATAATATCAGTGTTTAACTCACTTCAGTCAATACTTCCATCCAAACAATCAAAGGAAAATGTTTCGATACTGAAGTGACACTATTTCCCAGTTGTGCTTATCCTAAAGTCACATCATCCCTGGTTAAGCTGCACTGTGTGGTAAAGGTCAAGCTTTTATTTTCAGTATCAACACACACTATGCATAGATCAGGCCCACCAAAACGAACATACAAAGAAAAAGAGAACCTTCCCGACTGTGCAGTCTCATTCCTCCAGGGGGATTTGCTCATCTGTTGTTTGAGGGGGAATATTTTTTTTCTTTTGCAATTGCCAATTTTAAACCCTAGGCGGCTAGGACTTCGAAACCCGACTACTGAAAGGACTGACATATCCCCGAGTGTAGGAGGAATTTGATTAGGTTTTTTTTTTATTGGGAACTATTTGTAGTACTCCTAGATGCTTACATAGTAACCGTAGCTAAAAACTCTTGCCATCTTTGGCTGTCCAGGAGACTGCACCCCTTCTCCAGGAATGTGGATTCAAGCATAGTTATCCATGTATTCATCATCCCTAGGCTGAATATCACTGAGTGCTACACCCCAGGGATGAGGCGTTCCAACTGAATCAACAGGCACCCTGCCCTGGGAAGCGGCACGTGGAGATTGCTCACCCGCGCCAGGCGGCTCACTGGTCTGCTAGCAGATTCTTTCCAAGATCGGGTGCTTGATTTCATGCTAATGCGTGGGAGGGGATCCGTTTCTCCATGAATTTCTGTGATGATGGCAGTTGAGAGATCATTGCTATGGGCCAAATCAGGGGAGGGAGGCTCATTTCCACTGCAGCTGACTTCAGCAGTGAAATACTTGTGGTGGTGTCTCAACCGCAAGACAATTATTAGTTCAGCAAAATTTCCTTTGCGATAGCATTGTGATTATAGGAACGGGTTCAATGCCCACAAAGAGAAAAAGTAAAGCACCATCTCAGAGTACCATATTGAATTTCACTAGGCACTCGTATCACATTACCATGCACTTTGAGCAGAACATTTGAGCAATATTTTTGTCTTAACAAAAAATAGTATTTAAGAAGTTGCACAGAAAGCTTATAAAAATGCAACAAATGCTGCTTTACATAGAAGTAAGAGTAGGGCTGGACCAAAAAAACTGCAACAGATATCTTTTATCCAGTTCTGTTGGTTTTCAGTTGGAATAGAGGTAAAGTAAATAAGGAGATCAATCAAGGCAGAGACCATTCTGCAGTTTAGATTTCCCATGCCTTCCCAGTTCCAACAACTCCTAGTTTTCTGCTCTAATAAAGAAGCTACTCACTTCAGTTAAAAAGTACTTTTTGTTAGTCAAGCCTTGTACTACAAAATAGTTTCTGGCCTTGATGGTAGATTTTTAATACTGGCTATTCACATGCAGCTCTGCACATCAAAAATGCTATTGTACCACTGCAGAAAATTAACTACCTAAGGCACAGGCTTTAGAAAGCAATCATTGTAGATACTGCGCAAGACAGCAAAAGCTCCAGTGCATCCAGATCAGGCAGAGGAAGAGAACATGACACAGTCCCTTTTTAAAAGTGGGGGTTCACTGATTTAAAAATAAAACAAGTAATGTGCTTTACACAGGCCCTAGACAGCTCAAATGACAGTGTGGAGCTACACACAAACAAGTGATACTTAAACCCTTTCAGGTAATGCACAAAAAAGAAAGCAAACATGAATTTAGAAGTGGATTCTTAGTACTTCCATACCTTACATACAGACATCATGCAAGTTAGCCTAACTTAACTCAGTGAACTTTCACACACAGATTACTGCTTACACACCTAAAGTGTTTTAAAATTAATTTTAATTACACTGCAAATTGTGCACAGACTAGACTGCAGCTCAGCATGTATTCATGTAGCATGTAGCTCAAATCATACTTCCTTATGACTATCATAAAGTCATAAGGACAAAAGAGAAATATATGAACCACTTACCTACTTGACAGTCACTGAAGAAAAATCAATCTGTGGAGTAGAGAGAATAAAGACATCTATTTTCCTAGAGCTGGATATTTTAACATCAATTTCAGGCTGCCCTTCTATGTAGAAATAGTAGCATATTAACGTGTTGATGTCTTTTGGTTCTGTTGGCATTTTAGTGTCTTTGTGGATGCCCTAAGTTTACTACATGAAATTAAAATCAGTCTCTCAGCTCTAAGCCTTAAATGTAACAGCATACAAAAAAAAAAAAAATTCCCTTTGTTACTTGCAAAGACACTCATTTCCCCCTTTCAGAACAGGCATTTGTTAATGCAAATGCATCAAGGCATCATCTTTTTTCCTTATGTTTCAGATGACAATACTGCCAAAAGTACAAATTTCTATTTGTTCAAATTTATTTTGTACTTATCCTACATGTGGCATACTGAATGTGCCAGCTCTCAAAAAATCACAGTGCAGTCTTGAGTTGCACCCTCTGCTAAAAGAAATCTCACTTACAAAATCTAAGAAAGCCACAGCAGTATAAACACAGAATAATCTTCGAGACAATCTAAAGCAATTGAGATATCCAGATAAATGTCCTGGGAACTTTCTGAAGGGATGCATGCAACTGTAAATGGGGTAAGGACAAGAAACAATGGATAAATTGAAGCCCAAGAGGTTCAGACTGGATTGAAGAAAATACTTTTTGCCCACGGGAACAGTCCAGCACTGCCCAGACAGGCTCCACAGTCCTTATCTTTGATGGTTTCTTCCACTTGGTTTCAAGACCAGAGCTAAGCTGAACAAAGCCTTGAGCAACCTAGTCAGACCTTAAGCTGACCCTTCTGTGACCACAAGGTTAGACTACAGACCTTCCAAGATCCCTAACCACCTCAATTGTCCTGTGAAAACAACACAAATTCTACAGAGTCCTTCTGTGATATTTCATCTATACAAGTTTTAAGTGACAACATTTTCCAGCAAACACAATTTGTAAGTTAACAGTGCTCTCAAAAAGCTACCATCACTAGGGAGGGCCCTCAAAAAAGCCTGAACAGTTTATTAATTTGAATAGACTTCCACAGACTGCTTGATCCAATGTAGGCATGTTGATTCACTGCCACTTTTGTCCAGGTGCTCAAACCAAAGCACCCACACCAGCTTAGTCATAGGGTGAGTAGTCAGTACCCAATTTACTGTTTCTTTAGCAGTGAAAACATCTCTAGAGGTGTATCACAATGACCCAGGGTGTTTTTTGCTTTGTTTTTACAGTCAGGGGGCAAGAGAACCCTCTCACACATTAACTGGAAAGGAATCATCAAGCATCTGCCTGTGCTTCTGGGAGAGCTGTGGGACAGCTCTGAAGGACTGCCAGATCTACTTACTCAGTATCCTCATTTGCACGATGGGCAGGTTGCCAGACTCAGTTAAAACAATACCTGAGGTCTAGTTTATATTCCCACCTAGGCCAGATAGCTGGGATTTAAAACACTTGCAAGTTTGGGTGTGAGGGTGGTGTGCGTTGACAAGAGAATTAGGCCACAGCTCCACAGGATTTCTCTTCTGATGTAGGGTTAGCTCAAGCAGCTCTGCTCTCCCCCTCACCCAATCTTCCTCAATATCCACACAGATGGAGGAGTGAGGGGCAGAATTGGAGACTGCACTACATCTGGGGTGCAGGTGATCAACCTGGGACTCAGAGCGGTGGGCCAGGCAGAGTTCAGCAGTCCTGGTTCTGCTGCTCAGGCAAGCTGCAGAAAACGCTTCTGCCTTTGGGCTGGCAGGGACAGGCTGGTCTCAGTTTATTTTAAAAATCAGGCCCCTCTCAGCTGCTCACTTGCTTTTCATCACTTAGTCCATTCCTCTGCCCCCATGTCTCACACACCAGTTGCCATAGTTTGTTTCCTCCCCACTCCCACTTCTCTCTTCACATTGTCAGAAGAAAGGGGAGATGGAAGCACCCTCTTTCCCAGTTCATCACCTGTCAAGAAAATCTCTTTAAAAAAAAAAGACAGTGACTCACCCAAGCACAAAGCCAACAAAAAGTTCTAAGTCCTGCTGCTTGCACATCTCCTGAGTTAGGCAAGATGGGTGGCCCACGTCTTTCTAGAAAGGTGTATTGGGAGGGAGCACCTCTGGCCATTGTGATGGCAGTACCCAGCACCACAACTCAGCATCTCCTAAGTTTTCCTTCTCCACTCTAGCCATATGCTCACACAGCAGATTGTCCTTCACTGTGGCATCAGGGGTCTTTGCCTCTCAGAACTGACAACAGTTTTTAATACACCAACCTTAGGTAGCTATCCTGCTAGGAACCTGGCCAGGCCCACTATTTTATTATCAGTCCCTCTGTTACTTTCTATAAGTTTAGACTGCCCCAAAAGTGAGACTTAGGGGGTTGAGGGAAACCAAAACATACAAACAAATGTGAACCTTTTAGCCCGTATCTGACAAATTCACTTGCAACGAATAACAAAGTTATGTTAAATCACGTTCATCAAAGCGAGCAATGCTTATATAAATACTCTCATTATTTTGTGCATAAGTAGAAATAGCTGTAGAAGTAATGATTCTTGAACATTTAAACGAGGTAAAATTTTTAAGCTGATTGATACAAGTTAAGGCAGCACAAAGTAATATTTCATTCCAAGTTTTTCAAAATATCAAAATAAAACGAGAAGTATGCTGAAAGAAAAATCTCAATTCTTCAACTTCCAAGAAAAATTTTGCATCTAAAGTTTCCCAGGCTGGATATAGTTTTCCAATGCACCATAAGCAAGGAGTAAAAAGAGTAACCAAGTATAATTTAATGGTCTTGAAAATAAAAAAAACCCAAACACATATTTATTGTTTGTAGGTACATTTTTCACAACATCCAGTTAAAATCTGAATAAAATTACAATGTTTACTCAAGTTACAATGTTTACTCAATTACTTAAATGCAGTATTAATACTAGTTAATTTTAAGTTAATATCGAAAATTAGCAGGTTAATTAAAATATCTCAATGCAACATACGCTTATTTTGATAAATCTGGAGCACAGGGAAGAAGATCAGAATGTTTCTCTTACTCTGCTTAAAAGGCAAAGTGAAAAATATGCTGTCATTGAGACAGGAGAAGGTACAACAGGGAGACAAAGTTTGACAAACTACTAGACCCAACAGCCACAGACAATATCCCTAAGAAAAAAGAGAGAGAAAAAAAGGAAATAACAGCTCTATGCCTTCTCTGCATAAAAAGAATTCATATTCTGCTGTTAGATTTGTTTCTTTGATATTTAATATTCTTTTCACTAAAGAACTTAAAGAGGAAAGCTGTCTAAGAGTCAAACATGCTCAGAACACATAAATCACAGAAATCTACCAAAAACTGAAACAAGTATTATACCATCAAAGCCTCTGATCACAGATTTGCAAAGAAAAAACTACCTGGTTTTTCCAAGATTCAGTAATACACTGCTGTTGTGTAGCAGAGAGGTTATGAGCCCCCAAAACAGTGCACAGAGAACACTGTTTTCCTGGAGCTGATTCTTGTCAATTACTATTTACATATTTAATCTTATTTGCATATTTACCAGATATAGCTACTTTCTTCCAATGTCACAAAGACATTTCCTTAAAGCAAAAAAAATAGCAACAGCAGAGGATAAAACTGTCCGTAAAATGCCCTTATATTTAACTGAATTCTTGTTCTGATTCATGATCAGTAATAATTGTTCCCAGCAAACAGGAGAGAGACTTTCCAAAGCACATACCAGAGGGAGACTTGCAAATTAATTCAGGTATTTTGTAAAATTGTTTCTTCATTAAGTGGTAGCGCTCCCCAAATATACAGTTTATTATAACATCTGGATCCTTTCATCATCCCATTACTCCCTTTGCTATTCTTGAAATACCCTTGTAACAGGAAAACACTTTCAAAACATGCTCTGGCATGTTAAAGCCCAGAGCTTGCCACTGCAATTCAGATATTTTAAATTTACACTACCTCTTGTTTCCACCATCAAATGTACCAGCATGTCTAGCGTAATTTAAAATTTCCCCAACACTGCTGCTTAGTATTCCCACTACAGCACAAATTACTGATGCCCTAAAAAAACAGAAACAAAAAGATACTTCAAAACATTTGGCTTATTTTAAATATGCTCCCCTCAAAATCATCTCTCCCCTGGTCAACCATCAGTGGTTCTTATATTGCATAGTAGCTATGACCCCTACGTTTGAGGTGGCATGATCAAAGGAGCCCTGGCCAGACTTGGAAAAACATTTCCACTGAGAATGGACATACTGCCTGTCAAAAGGTTATTCCCACTGCGTACAGGGAGCAGCTCATATTACTCCAGTGTAACACGAAAGTGCAAAATCTAGCCGTAGTAATCCACATACATGTTTTTCTTTCTAAAAAGGGCATATGGGAGACACTGGCTAGAACAGAACATCCGTATTATCATTTGAAGGGAGGGGATGGACTGGTGAGGGAAAGCTTCCCTAATCAATCCAGCTGTAGGAATCAGCCTCTTAAAAAAATACTTTAAAAATTCTGCCTCTTACCATAGCAATTACTTCTCTTCAATTGCTTTCCTTCCTTTTAGTTAAAAATTTATATATGCAAATATACATCTACATATAGATAATCACACACATACACATGATCAGACTTTACACACTGCGGAAGACAAAATAACTTTGGAGGCGTAAATCTTAATGTCAATGACAGGAAGGCTTTGGTGAACCATTACCATAAATCTGACAAACGCTAATTTGATGGGTGGCTGTATCTGTCTGCTGCAAGACCAGTCTAGACAGTCTATTGAGAAATCCTAAAACACAACTGTTTGTTCCCTGTAACACCATCTGGATATGGCAATAAGAGCCGACCCAGTGCCATTCACACATGGATCAAAGCACATGCTAATGCCATCATGAAGTCATACACATAAAAAATTCAATCTGAGAACTCTATGCAATTTTCCTAAGTCCTCAGTGAAGAAACCTCAGACTTAGCACAACTCAAGCTAAGTGCATGAAGAGGGGGAGAGGGTGGAAAAAAAGAAGAGAATATTTAATGAGCTTGGCCTTCCCGAGGAATGTTAGGCCACCCATTGTATTGGAAAAGGCTCATGTCACACTTCAGTCATGGCACCCATCAGGGTGCCCCTTTACAAAAATTGATCCGGAGGTTTTTGTAATTACCTGTTTCAAACAGAAAGAGTGCCCAGAAAAAGGAGAAGGTTTCTGAGGTGTAAATCTTGCATTTTCTTATTTAAGACAGAGCTGGCAGAATTTTCAATATCACAGACAATATTGAAAACCCCTCTCTCATTAAACTGCACCATGGCACTACATCAAAGCACCAAGGGCCCCCTATTGAACTTCTCTAAATATTACAAACCTAAGAGCAAGTCTGGCTATGCAAAAACTAAAAGTAGAGCCAATTTTTTCCTGCTTCCAAAAAAACAAATCACGACTTTCCATGACACAGCTTAATAAGGTAAACATACTAGATCGCATATTGCAAACTAAATTGTCAATCTTCATCTACTACCAAAAAAAAAAACAAAACCCAAAAACAAAAAACAAAGATTACTGGGGGCTTTCTTTCTGCAAAGCTCACCTCTGACAGTTTCTGGGATGCTTTTTTAATACTGCCCTTCAATAGGTTCTTGCAATTTTTTATAATATAAAGCATTATGTAACTAATTCAACAATCTGCACAAAATATTTGGCTTTGTCATCAAATCCACCGTTTTTTTTCTGTTAAGCATCCACTAATACTAGGCTTCCAGCAATTATATTGTTACCAGCTTCTTGACCATTGAAACTATTTCTGATTTAACTCTGTTTTCTTTTTATGATGTAAAAGTTTACAACAAACAGTCCTTAGTCTTTCTGGGAAAACTGTATGAAGCTGGTTTGCTGATCCTGAAGATGTATCAAGTCAGGAAGCAAAGGCAGGTTATAACAATCATTTTGATACAAGTCCCATTCTTAAAAGCTGACATCCTATCATTTAAGTCTTTCTCTCTAATCTTTTGAAAGCAATCTAAATACTGTTGGACTTCAGTGATTCTTGTGGGTCTCTTTCAGCTCAGGATATTCTATGACTCTATACTGTTATGGTGGTGTTTCATATTAAAAACATTTGGTAAGATCACAATCCTAGCTCCTTAAATACATCTCTTTGTAAAAAAAAAAAAAAAAAGACAAGCAGCAAAATTTACTTCTGCCACCATGAGCAACTGGAAGCTAAATAACTACTAAAACTGCATTTTAAAATATCATATACTGATGTTAGTAATTTCCTTATTCCCAAAAAACAGAACTAGCATGTTAACATGAATGACCTGTCATAAATACTGCATCTCTAGAAGTTTCATAAAACTACTGTGGAAAAATAAACTCCATAGATACTTTAAAGAATCTGTAATAATCCTGTATATCTGCACATAAACATACAAAAATCACTCAAACTAAACTTCCAAACACAATTTAACTCTCAGTCTAAATAGAAAAAAATACGTATTTATAAGAGTAGCTATGAAGTCACAACAGCTATATTGGTGGTCCATCACTGAAATAAAACTCTAAAAAGTACACTAAAGTCCTCAAGATCTTTTAATTCAGTACTTATGTGGAAATTACAACTGTCTTAAAATTTAAATATCTGAGTTCTATATATATCGTTTTTAATAACAGCTTTAGAAGAGAAACAAGTTCAGACTGTTACAAAGATGAAACAGTCTGAGGAATTTTCTGCTACCATGCCATGAGAGGATCAATTATAACAATCTTTTTTAGTGACACAGATTAAATACAATTACTTTTCCCTCCCTCAAAAGATTAGCATTCCAATAAAACAAACTAACAAATTTTTAAAATTTTTTTTAAAAGAAATGGGTGGGGGACAGAAAAAAATTATTGTTGCAATCAGATGACTTTAAGCCAAAAAAAGAAAGAGTGATCAAGTAGTCTTTCCATTCAAAGTGTGTTCATGGATAAACAGAAAAAATCTCCACGAAGATTTCCGGTACTAGAAAAGCCAAGAGATTGGCCCTGACTTACGACTCAAAAGACTGATACACTATGAGTCATCAAGTTTTCAGACTGTAGAGATATTTCAATATGGGGAAGTGGGAGATTTACAGGAATGAACTGTGCATCACAAACCAACAGTTGTTTCTGCACAAAGCAAGTATCTCCCCTTGAGGAAATAAAGCTGGAATTGTGTACATATCACAGTAATTTCTCATTAAAATTTGCAATGGAATCTAATGGCATCATACCATTAGGCTCTTTCATGTCTGAATCATGTACAGAACAGATAACTGAAGAACATATATGCACTTAGCATCTGCTTAGAGATACATAGAATCTCCTCTCTCCTCCAAAGTTCTACATGGAGCATTGTCTTAGAACTAACCCAAGTTTAGGCAGAACAATATATGCCCTAACTATCAATGTTTCAGCAGCAGACACATAGGGAAGGGCATGTTTCACAGGATTCAAAATTTCCAATGACTCCCCTTCACGCTCTGCAACAGGGCAGCACTGCCATCTACTGCTCACTGCCGCAGCACAATCCTTTCAAACACCTCCAAATAGTCTCCACCAGCTTAAAAACACCACATCTCCCAAGCAGAATCAAAGACAGAACCTTGAGAAGCCAGTCCCAGCAAAGAAACCTGCATCTCTAACTTCTCTAGCGATTCTATAATTCTACATAATACAAAAGAAAAGTCTGTGTTTCTTTACTCGAATGTCTTACAGAGCACAGAATTAACTGGAGCATAGAGGGAAGGGAGCTGCAGTTGCTCCCCAGAGGGAGTCACCAGGTAGCTGTGCAGTGCCCTCTTCTGCTTTCCCACCAACGCAGCTGTACACTTCCTGAACACAGAGTCCTTTTTCCATTTTTCAGTCCTTTTCAGAGTACTGATATTAATCTGTTTGTATCCTGGGAAGCTACCCATTTTCACACATACACAAACATTACAAGGCTACACAAATGACATACCCAGTGTTGTAAGCAAAACAATCATTAACTTTTCCAATTTTAGCACAACAAATTTATTTCTGCCTAATGATATAGACCCAAGTCCTTTTAAAATAAAGCCTGTGGATAAACTGTGGACTAACTCATAAAAGATATTTCATTCAGCTGCTCTAAAGAGTTGCCAGGAAATTAATAACATGTTCAAATCATTTCAATCACAATCTTGATATGACAAAAATTTAGTAGAATATGTGCACAAGAACATATTTGTGCCACTGCCTTTGTAACTGAAAGAAAATAAGTTCAACTGGTAAGCTTGACAGGTTTTGAAGAATCCATCCTCAAAAGTGCTCTTCCCACTAACTAGAAATTAGGATCCACTAGAAACTGATGAACATAATATGAAGAAAAGATATTATGGATTTTGTTAATGGAGCACATGTCACATGGTAAAAATGATGAAGAAACTACTGAAACATAATCTGTAAATACATTGAAGACAAACTGAAGCGTTATGAAGACCAAACAGTTATCACTGCTTTGCAGCATACAAATAGCCATGTAATCACTTCAATCATATGGCAAGCACCATATAATTACAGTATATAGTTACTCAAGTCTCCCAGATTCCATGGCAGTAAAAGATTACCTGTTACCATACATGGTAATTGGAACTTGACAGTGACAAGTGGTAGAGGTGGAAAACAACTGAGGTGAGAATAAAAAACTGAGAATAATTGTGAACTCTGTAATCAGAATATTGTGAAGTTAGACAGTTTTCATTTGCTGTTGTTTTGAGGTGTTTGGGTTTGTTTGGAGGTTTTTTTGTATGGCAAAAGTATCAAAATGTGAATGACCTTTTAGAAACTTTAAGAATCTTGAAGGTATTAAAAACTTTCCCAAAAGACCTTTGCACTCTACTCCTTTTTCTTCTTAAAACAGTTTTTCAGAGAATGTGTAAATATACTTGCTCTGCAGAACCCGCAAAAGCAAGTCACAGCATTCTCTCTATTTTCTACACCTGGTAGACAAAAAGAAATACAGATTAATTTCTTCACAGGTGACATTATACTGGGGATCTGCTACAGGCCACTCAAACAGGAAGACCAAGCTGATGAGGTCCTCTAGAAACAGACAGGAGCAGCCTCACGTTCACATGTCCTGGTCCTTATGGGGAACAACCTCCCCAATATCTGTTGGAGGAACAGTACAGCAGGGCAGAAGCAATCCAGAAGGTTCTTGGAATGTGTTGGTGGTAACTTCCTTCTTCAAGTGACAGGTAGCCTGGAAGCAATACCAAACAACTAAGAATCATGCTAGGAAAGCTAAAGATTTCATATAACTAAACCTGGTCAGGGACATCAAGGGCAATAAGAAAACCTTCTAAACGTGTATGACTGATAAAAGGAAGATTAGGGAAAATATAGTGTCTGTCCAGGAAGAAATGGGCAAGAACAAGGAGAAGGCTAAAGTACTCATTGGCTCTGTTGCTATCAGTCTTCACCAGCAAATGTTCCCATCATACTGCCCAAGTTGCAGAAGCAAAAGGCAGGGACTGGGAGAATGTTGAATCACTCACTCAACGTCGAAGAAGATCAGGTTCAACACCATCTGAGGAATCTGAAAATACACAAGCCCATGGGACCTGCTAATACATATCCACAGGTCCAGAGGGAGCTGGCCAAGGAAGTGGCTAAGCCACTGTGAATCATATTTGAGAAGTCATGGCAGTTCAGTAAAGTTCCCACTGAGTAGAAAAGTAGAAATACAATCCCCATTTTTAAAACAGAAATAAGGAAGACATGGGAAACTACAGGGCTGAGAGTGCCACCTCAGTTCCCCACAAAATCATGGAGCAGATTCTCCTGAAAACTATGCTAATGCACATGGAAAATAAGGAGGTGAATGGTATTATCCAGTACAGCTTCGTAAAGGGTGAATCATGTCTGACAAATCTGGTGGCCTTCTCTGACAGGATTAGGGATGTGTGGTGGATGAGGGAAGAGCAACTGACTACCCAAACTTGTGCAAAGCATTTGACACTGTTCTACAAGACAACATTGTCCCTAAACGGGAGAGAATGGATTTGATAGATGGACCATTCACTGGGTAAGGAATTGTCTCTACGGCCGCACAAAGAGCCATGGTCAATGTCTCAGTGTCCAAGTGGAGATTAAGAAGTGTCATTCCTCAGGGTCAATATTGGGACCAGCTTGGCTGAAAATCTTTCTTGGCAACATGGACTGTGGGATCAACTTCAGCAAGTTTGTCAACAACACCAAACAGTGTGGTGCAGGCGACACACAGGAAGGAAGGGATGCCATCCAGAAGGGTCTTGACAGGCATGAGAAGAGGACCTGTGCAAACCTCATGCAGTTCAACAAAGCCAAGTGCAAGGTGCTGCACCTGGGTTGGAGCAATCCCAAGTACAAACACAAGTGGGGTAGAGAATAGATTGAGAGCAGCTTGGGACATCTGGTAGCCGAAAAGTTCAGTATGACCCAGCAATGTGCACTCATAGCCAAAAAGTTCAATATGACCCAGCAATGTGCAGTCACAGCTCAAAAAGCCCAGTATGACCCAGCAATGTGCACTCACAGCTCAAAAAGCCCAGTATGACCCAGCAATGTGCACTCACAGCTCAAAAAGCCCAATATGACCCAGCAATGTGCACTCACAGCTCAAAAAGCCCAATATGACCCTGCAATGTGCACTCACAGCTCAAAAAGCCCAATATGACCCTGCAATGTGCACTCACAGCTCAAAAAGCCAGTCATGTCCTGGGCTGCATTCAGTGAAGTGTTGACCAGGGCAAGGGAGAGGATTCTGCTTCTGTGCTGTGCCCTCATGAGACCCCACCTGCAGCACTGCATCCAGCTCTGGGGCACCCAACATAAGAAGGACGTGGCCCTCTTAAGGCAGACCCAGGAAGGGTCAGAAAATGCTCAGAGGGCTGGAGCACCCGTCCTATAGGCAGGTTGAGAGAGCTGGACTTGTTCAGTCCAGACAAGAGAAGGCTCCAGGGAGGCCTTACAGCACCTTCCAGTACCCAAAGGGGCCTACAGGAAAGCTGGAGAGGAGCTTTTGACAAGGGCATATAGTGATAGTACAAGGAGGAATGGCTTCAAACTGAAAGAGGGTAGATATATGTTAGGTATTCGTAAGAAGCTCTATACTGTGAAGCTGGTGAGTCACTGGAACAGGTTGTCCAGAGACACTGGGGATGACCCATCCCTAGAAGTGTTCAAAAAGCGGCTAGGTGGGGCTTTGAGCAACCTGGTTTAGTGGAAGGTGTATTAGTCTGTGAGAGGGGATTAGAAGTAAATGATCTTATTGGTCACTTCAAACTCAAACCACCCTATGGTTATGTGAACTGAAAAGCTAAAGAGACTCAATTTTCATACAGTTCCCATCAGGAAGTGCTGACCACATTAATACACACATAATACACACATAATCATTCTATCTCTCCAACAGATCTGCAAATGATTTTAAGATACAAGTTGGTAGACTATAAAATTCAACCTCAAGAATTTATTTGGAACACACAGAAATTAACTTTCAGGTTTTTTATATACAAATTATTGCCTTTTTCTTACAAGCTACATTTCTTTTTTACTTGAAGTCACTGGTGAACAAGGGTATACTGGTTTTTGCTGGAGTAGAGTTAATTTTCTTCCCGGGGCTGGTATGGGGATTTGTGCTGAACAAATAATTGAGTTTGAACAAATAATTGATTTTGAACAAATAATAAGAGTTGATAATATAGAGATATTTTTGTTATTGCTGAGCAGGGCTTACACAGAGCCAAGGCCTCTTCTGATTCCTATACTGCCACCCTGGTGAGGAGACCAGCGATACATGGGAGGCTGGAAGAAGACACAGCCAGGACAGGTGACCCCAACTGACCAAAGGGATATTCCAGACCACGTAACATCATGCTCAGTATATAAAGTGGGGGAAGAAGGAATGGGGAGATATTTGGAGTGATGGTGTTTGTCTTCCCAAGTCACCATTATATTTGATGCTCTCCTGGAGGTGGCTGAACACCTGCCTGCCCATGGGAAACAGTGAATTATTTCCTTGTTTGCTTTGCTTGTATGCAGGGCTTTTGTTTTCCCTGTTAAACTGTCTTTATCTCCACTCACAAGTTCTCCTGCTTTTACCCTGCTGATTCTCTCCCTAATCCTGCTGGTGGGGCAGTAAGCAAGCACCTGCCTGGGCTCGGGCTGCTGGCTGGGGTTAAACCACAACAAAAGGATAAAGGTAAACCCTACCTGTAATGAGACACTTAAAAAAACCTGAGAATAGAAAAGAAAAAAATTCTAACTGAAATCTAGATGCTTCTTTTGGTAGTTCTCCCTTTTTAGATTTGAAAAAGATGGTCAGCTTTACACCTACCATAAGTCACTTACAACTCTGAATGCAAATAATGACTTAAATTGCTTACTGTTCTTTACACTCAGTTAAAGGAAACAGGTTTCTCTATAAGTGTAGCTCTTCTCTTTCCCAACTGAACATCTAAGGTCACAGGTCTAGTTCTATGTTTAGATTTAGAAGTAAAACCAGCCTGTAGTAAAAAAATAGTTACCAACAGGATGCTCATACTGAAAATTAATTCAGCTATTTTATTTTTCTTATACAAAAGACACTAATTCATCTTTGGCAGCCTGATTAAAATCATCTCACTTCATTAACAGGGTATCAGCTGGTACCTCACCACAAAATGATTTCTGGGAATTAATATTGAAAGAAAATTATGTAAGTTGCAAAAGAACAGAAAGGGAAGAAAGGAGTTTAAATTCTTAGACAATCTTTAAGGTGTCCTCTGCTTCTGGGGAAAAAATCCATTATTCAGTACAAATTGTAGCATTCCTGACAATAACAAAGAAATGCGTAAGTTTAGCACACACATCTGTCTGACAAAAAGCAAACAACATTCTTATGACACTGATGAAATAGTTTCCATTCCAACAGTAACTCAAGATGATGTTAAACAGCAGCTATTAATTGGACACTTTTACATCAGCAAAGCCAGATAGCTTGGATACAAGCATGCTGAGAGATGGCACAGGTACTGGCTAGACTGGTAATGCTTACTGTCATTAAGGCTTGAAAAACTGGAATGGGAAAAGCTCACAAGAACAGCAAGAAGAGAATTGCTATGTCAATATTTACAAAAGACAATTTGGATGCACTAAATAATGATGCCTGTCAGCCTAAAGAAGATTTTGTGAAGAAAAGTAACTTTTAGGTAGGGAAATAGCTGATGAAAGATTTGATTATGAACAATTAAATTAAATTACACAATGAATGCCAATCAACAGGTCTACAGACAATAGACTTACTGTTATTAAACTGGGTGTAAAAAAGTATGTCTTTATCTAATATTCTTCATCTTCTGTAATATCCTACAGTGCCAAACTGAGTGTATTTTCCTTAATCCATTAGAACAATCCAACACCAACAAAACACTTTTAAAACTGTGTAAGTTTATTTGATTTATGGGCTCCTGGACATACCTTTAAACAGAGCACTTTCATGGAGTGATGCATTCTACTGCGATCACACAGGACCTGGCCCATACTGTCTGGTATTTAAGAGCACCCATCTCAAAGAAGTGCAAGATCATTAGAAACAGTGAAAGAACACTAATAAAAAATGAAAAACAGAGTTTGTTGATATATTACCAGGTGTCCAGTAACACAGCAAAACTTGAAAGAGACACTGCTTGAATGAATCTGTGCAACATAATCCTGTTGAAAGTGACTGAATGTGCATTGGGTTTCTTAGAGAAAAGATTATAGAAAGCAAATGGTAGGCCACACTGACTGTTCTGTGCACAGGCAATGAACAGCAGGCCTAACAAGAAACAAAGCTGTGCACATTTCTATCTAGAAACCAATAAGATGATAGTAGTTTCTGCCCTGGAAAATAATGCCTCTGAAAATGTTTTTGGGCATGGTAACTAAATTTGCACAGGGCATCTATAAGGACCAGTCATAGCCTCAAAGGACTGATGTCTGCTTTTGAGATTAGGGAATTGCTGAATTGGAAAAGTAAGAAACTATGATGTCTGCAGTTGAAACAAGAATAATCCTACGGCATTGCTGTTGTTTGTCCTGATGTCTGCAAAGAAGAGTGTTCAATATGGAGAAAAATAGAATCAAGGACATCAGTGAAGAGTCAATAAAACGGAATGGTGAAAGCACAGGAAAAAAAATCTCAGATAATTCAGGGACTGAGGAACTCATAAACTCACAAGATAAAGAGTAAGGGCAATCTTCCTCAAAACAAACAGAAGAGAATCAAAAATGCCATAGGCATTCATTAAAGGAGAGGCAGTTAAAAACTAGAACTTCTTGCTCAGACTATAGTGGATTTTTTACTACTGAAAATACTCAAATCAAAATTAGATCTTTTGACCTTCACCCCAAAACGGTGTTGTAGTTTAGAGGATATCTGTAGATTTATTATGAATAAACATGATCAGAACAAACCCTTCTGGATTTGCATCTATTCATTTGGATATCGAACATATATTGTCTGGACAACCAGCAACCATGGCTTTACTAAAACAGAGAGAAGACAGTGCACATCCTCGAGATGAGCAGTTCCATGCTTGCTTCCACCAGTGCCATCGTGGGCTGTTCAACATTTCACAGAGCTAACAGAAGCCCATACTATGCTGAAGCATCGCAGACACAGAGATAGCTCACATTCAGAGAAGTAACTGACAGAGACAACACCAAGTTCACTAAGTTACAATGGCTATAGGCTGATTTTGGCTTATTAACCTTAAGGAGTTCAGAGAAAACAAACAACACAAAATATAAAAACAGCATAATTCCCCATTTAAAACAGCGCAATCTTTCCAATGCTGAGAAAAATACCTCTTTCAGGAGCACTCTGGTGCATATTAGGCCTAAGAAGAAAAGCAAACTTTTCCATAGGATGTCCTGTGGCACAGAGCAGCAGAAAAGGTTTTCTGCTTACCTGGCCTGTCACAGGGACTTCAAAATATGTGGAAGCACAAATCACTTCTGCAAGAGGAAAAAGAGAGGAGGCAGAGGGGGAACAACACCACCCTTTTGTAATTCTCACCTTCCCTCCCTGCTACAGATACAAAGCTAGCCACAGGCACTGGTTAAGGAAAGGAAGGAGACCTGCAGATGTTAGAAGTGAGATGGTCACTACTCCTGCTACAGCTGAGAGGACATAGCATGTTGCTTTGTCCTTGCAGCCGGACACAAATGAGGAAGCATTTTGCTCATCCACTCCCATCTGTCAAATGGAGTAAGTCTGGAGGACAGAACCAAAAGATGGAACATATTGACTTCAGTGTATTTTATCTGGCTGCCTGCTTCAGAAAGCTTTTTGTAAACCTTAATTTCTTGTTCCATGTTTGGTGCATCTCATCAAATTCCATAGAAAATGTATCCAGATTTCCGTGGAGCAATTCTGTTTTGCTTGCAAGCATCACTCCAGAGAACTTCAGGTGCAAAAGTTAAGATGTGCTGCTCACCTCTCACATCTAGTAAAGGCTAACTTATGCTGCTGGTCACAAGTATGCAATCCCTATGATTTTAACAGATGTGCCCACCTCTGACTAGAGATCAGCAAACCGAACAGCAGCAGCAATTTAGTCAGTGAAGCAAGCAAAAACAGCTCCTAACATAGAGAGCAGTTTGACTTCAACAGCTTTTATTTACTCCAGCAACAAACTGTATTTTTTTCTGTTTAGATCCAAAAATAGTCTATGTGTCCATATAAACAGATTTGTAAAGTCTGCACTAACTCAAGAATTGAAATAGTGTCTGTAGATGACCATGTTGTAGTTTAGACAGCTTTTATTCAAACCAATGCAGTAGAGAAAATTCATCCTAAGTGTGGTGAGCTTGAAAGAAAGACATCAAAATTGTCATTCAGAAAAAGATCAGTTTCTGCTGAAACCACGCTTCCTCTTCCCATATGGGAACTTACTATAGGGAACCTAAAGACTGAGAAAACACTTCAGAGAAGAGTGTGCACACACACCCACACTGGAACAGATTACCAATTGTTAGGCTAGTGAAGGCAAGCATATTTCTCTAAAGCAATCCCTTCTCCTCTCAGGAGATAAATCTTAGGCAAACAATACTTGCTAGCAATGAAAACATAACATGTCAACAGCTTTGTAGTCTGTTACGTTATTTAATATCGAGTTTGTACGAAGGACAGTGTGGGAATTAAAAAAAGAGAGAGACTGAAAAAAAATGCAGAAAGTAATTTCTAATGTTTTCAGGTCAAATTCAGAACATATTAGTTAGAAAAGTCTGGAATGATTCTGAACTACATAAGGCCTGTAGGAGTCTTGGAGATGTTCTCATGAGCCAAACAGGCATAAACAAAAGACAGCTTTAAATATGAGATAAATCTGAGTTTAAATTGAGCCAACATGGATAAAAAGAAAATAAAGCAAACAAATTCTACCTGACCTGAAACTCTCAGTAAGCCACAACACAAATGTCAGCCCTTTCCAAAGGACTGCAAAATGAAACAGATGTGGCTAAAAAGACAATACAGTATTCTAAGAAAGCTCCCCTGAAAATTTGGTTTACATTTAATAAATTGCATATAAAAATCATATAAGGCACACTTTTTCCATGGCAAATCTTAAATATGATAAATTGCTTTCAGCAATGATAAATTGTTTCTGTTTCAGGTAACACTCTGCAGGTTGAAGATGTATGCTCCTACTTTGCACAGTTTTATTTCACTATTTAGGGATTATTTAGCACACGTTAGTGCCACAGAATGTCCTTCAGCTCCTACATGTAGCAAAATCTAGAGTATGGCATTTGTCTAAGATGAAAATATCAAGACTAATTCATGATCTAGAAAAACACAAATAGTAATGCCCAGAAGTATGATAGAGGACACCTGTGAACAAAATTTGGCACAAATTTCTTACAAAATTTGTGTGTTGATGACTGATGATACAGGTCTCTTAGACATAACAGTACAGTTCAAGCCAACACTCCTTCTTTGAGCGTGAAGCCAAACTGAAAGAAAAGCTTATAAGAATTTCTCAGCAACTTACATTGAACCAGGTAATGCAAAGTTAGCACTGGAATGCTGTCTTGGTTAACATCCTGATTTGGACCAGACGCTTCCAAGTCTAATATGAACAAAGCATCAACTTTACATGAACAAGGAAAATGTCTTTAACATGCAAAGAAGACTTATTTGGTAAATGCCAGAAGTGCAAGAGCTTTCATGGAAGCCTCATGAAGACTGACCCACTCTCACTCAAGACTAACAGCAAAATTTTAAGAGTACTTTCTGAATATTTAATATAATCTGATGAGAAAAGGCTTTTGCTAGGAGTTCGAGCAGTTAAATAAAGGTTATCAGAAAAACACAAGGTGGATTCAGAAGAGATTACTGAGTCATCCAACAAGGTATGAAAGAACTTCAAGGCCTTTGAAACACCACAAATGTGTAAGAGCAGAAAAACCAACACTTTCGCTTTTTTCCCTTACTGCAGCTTACATAATCAATACAGGAATTGCATAAGCAGAAAAAAATAACTCCATTTTAAAAAGTGATCAGTTTTCTGGGTTTAAATTTTTAGACCAGTTTAACTCTAGCATTAAAATTTTTCTGAGTTACAGTATTCCATCTTTGACATTGTACTTTTCCTCTGTTTCTGGGACAACCAGCAATTAAAAGGAGTTAGGAAAAACAGATGATAAAGCAACAGGGAAAACCCAGAAGGCCTAGAAAGTACAAAGGAATAACGCTTGTGGAAACTTGTTGTTGGCAAATTAAGTTTTCACTCCACTCAGCAGCTGAGCAAATTCTCTAAGGTCTCCACCGTAGATAATTTTATAATCTCTCAAAATAATCCCAAGACTTCACTATTCTCTTTCATAGAAACTGAAAGATTTGCATTAAGAAACATCTTTTTCAGTACATTGTTCATTAGCAACAGGACAATATGAACAGAACACCCTTGATCACTTTCCTTTGTCTTAGCTGCCCTTTCACTATTTTCTATAAAACTTTTTAAACTAACCTTATCATGCAAAACCTTCTTCAAATCTTGAGCACAGTAACAATACAAACTTCATTACCATGCTGCAAATGAGATGCTTACAGTGCTGCTACAAACAAGTACACTGTATTGGTTCATGAAATGATCTAAGAGGTGCTATGTAGAGCATTTACAGTGAAAGTAAAGGCTGATGACCTTTTCCTCCATAGCACAAAACAAGAGTGCACATGGAGTGGACACTTTTTAGTCTCTATTAACTCAAGGAGATGCAGCAATAGGTGTCATGAGACAGCTAGCACTCAGTGATGCCAAAAGGGTAGGCTCACTCCTTTCTGTGTCCCTTCTGAGCTGCACATTGCTGCCTCTCACATGCCACCAGCCCTTCGTGATAATTTGGTTCCTCATATAGACCATTCATGTACACTGAAGTGTCAGAAACCCACCATAAGGGTGAAAAAAATAAACTAGCTTGCAAAAGTGGCAGGAAAGTAAACAGGAGAGTACAAACACCATACACATATGTTTAATCTCCCATGTCAAACCAAGTAGAAAGCTGGGAGGGTCATAAACCTCAGACCAAAATTCCCTTTTCAGCAGCAACCTGGTCCTGGCAGTTCAGCCATCCCCCAATATCTCAATCTAACAATTCCCTCATTTTACAGGTTTGGACATTTACCTAAAAAAGAATTTGAAAAATATCACAACAGCAGTCCATAACATTATGAACAAGATAAGTGCTTCAATGAAGAAACAAGATCTCCAACCACTACCTCACAACTACCTAGATACTTGTGCTAATTCTCACTCCTTTGAGTCTGAAAACTTATTCCTGGTTGAATAATAAAATCTTAACTAAAGAGTTAAAGAACTCTTGATCTTCAATTGCCTTTTTTTTCTCTCCCCCACATAAACACCATGCTCTTTCACATTTGGAGCCACTGCTGGATTTCAGTGCTGGCTTGTTTGTTTGCATCCTGAGGTTTTCTTCTAGGCTCTGTTTGTTCTCAAATATATCTGGAATCTCTCTCCTCTGTAGTTCTTGGCACTCACCAGCTTTCTCCATGAGCTTTGCAATATAAGACCTAAGGTGAGACAATTCAGAATATGCCTCTGCCAACAACACAACTGTCTAACCAGAAGGGATTTACACTGATTCTCCTTCCAAACCAGACAAATCTATCTTCCTGGCATGTCTTTTTTCAGAGTGCCTAATAGCTTAGTCAAGATAATGGAAATGCCAGAATGGCAAACAGAGGAGTACAGGTGTCACAGGAAACTTCTGCTTGCCTTAAAATCTTGCACCTACTTCAAATAATTAACTGCAATAAAAACAACCCTGCCTTGAAAAGCTACAGTCACAACTTTGCTCTTTCTCTTCTGCAAACACTCCATAACTGGAAACAGAGGATGGGTAAGGTTCATGCTCCAGGAAAAACTGCACAATGATCTGGAGATGATGCACTTGTGAAAACAGTAAGTATGCTAAATGAGTGGCTACTTCAAAACAAGCAAACAAACAGAATAAAAAGATCCCCTCTCCCAAAATGTACAATACAGCAAAACCCCACTGTTACAGGGTACTATAGAATCCAGCAACTCACCAGAACCAAATAGGTTCTACCCGTTTACCCACCAGCAAAAACGCTTAAAGTTGCAATGACAGGAAAAAGACAAACACATTCTAAGGAAAACAAAATGTTTAAACCCCAAATTTAACTATTAGGCACTGTGAAAAATCCTCATAAACTTCCACAAGTTCACATGGGGAGATTTTTATGTTTTTACTGAATGCTGGAGACCCCAAATGGATTGCAGGTACAAGTATGACAGTTTTTATGTTCTTATCTCCCACACAAATGCTACAGGGAGTAACAGTTCTACTATGCATTATTCATATGGCCACAAGTGGTTGTTTCTACAAAAAAAATCAAATTAAAAAAACCCAAACACAAAAAACCTAAAGGCAAACCACACAGAGCCTAACAGCTGCACAGATCTGCAGGGCAACTGCAAACAAAACACACCACTGTGTATCCTCCCTAGTATCCTCCTTCCTCCGTTTTCTTCCCAGTTTAGCTAAGGGGGAAGATTGCTATGGATTGTCACTCTTCCTGAAGAGCTGCAGCATTGCAGAAGGTGATTGTTCCCCCTAGAAATGCTGGGGGCTGCAGGTAGAAATGTTGCCTTTCTGTTCTTACATTTTACATCCCTCTGCCCTGACATTAGTACACCGCTCATTTCCTGCTACCACCATGTCTCCCAGGTGTCAGGCTCAGGCACTCACTCACCCAAAACTTCCATTGTGCAGGAAGGATCTGTTTTCCATGAGGTGCTACACTGTACCATTTCACACACCCAAGGGAACTACTCCAAATTAGCTCTCAGACTTAACTCTCCCTTTCAGCAGTCGTGACTGCCATTGCCAGCCTCCTAGTCTCTCTGTAGTCTTGCACTCACAGGGTCTGGCCATCTCTGTTCTCCTTAACATACAGGTGCACTTGTTCCAAGCTTTGTTCATTCCGTCCAGTGCTCTGTGCCTCAGACCACAAAGTCTTCCAGTAATTGCTCTAAATGCTCACAAGTCACAGGACTATCCTCTATTTCACTGGAGGCATGTTAATAGTAGGGAAAACACCCAAACAAAATCAGCTCTCTCACCTCACACCACACACACTCACTCCCCCAATCCCCTCAATTTCAGAATTCCTAAACTTGTCCCAGTCTCTTCTCAGCCTTCTTCTCATAATAGAACCAGTCACACCCTCCTTTTTGGCAGAGATCTAAAATTTATTCATCCGCAGTAGGAATGAGGGCTCCACGTCTTAAATTACAGCTTAAAAGGAAGATTGCAAGTAGTGTTTTCACAACAGCGTGGCATGCCAGCTCTTCGCTGAAACGCCAATCCCCCTCTCAACTGCAACTCTGAAGGTTTTCCAGCAGCAGTACGGCCGCACCCGGGCTACTTTCACACAGCCCCCCCGGTGCCTGATAAGAGTGTCAAAGGAGGGCGGAGGCGCGGCGGCACGCGGCGGGGCGCTGCTGCGGGCGCTCGGTGACAAACGGGGCGCTCCGGGACGCTGCCTGAGGGCGCTCAGTGACAAACGGGGCGCTCCGGGACGCAGCTGCGGGCGCTCGGTGACAAACGGGGCGCTCCGGGACGCTGCCTGAGGGCGCTCAGTGACAAACGGGGCGCTCCGGGACGCAGCTGCGGGCGCTCGGTGACAAACGGGGCGCTCCGTGTCACCGGGCCGCCACGCCGCGCCCCGGCCGCCAGGGGGCGCTGCCCGCCGCGCAGGGCGCCCCCCGGTGGCGGCCCGGAGACTCGCGCCCCGCCAGCCCCGCGGCTTCCGCGCCGCTCGACGGGACACGGCCGGACACTGCGGGACTCTGCCGGACACGGCCCAACACGGCCCGACACGGCCCGACATGGCCGGACACGGCGCACGGGCAGCCCCGCGGCGCGCATGGCGCTTCTGTCCTGGTGCTGCGGCTTTCAGTCCTCGCTGCTTCACCAGGCCGGCTGACAGGCCCGGGCCGAGCTCCCAGAGGAACCCAGCAGACTGGTGATTCATGAGGAAAACGATGGATCTCGGAGAGATCGGAGGAAACCGGGCGCGGAGCGGAGAGAGGGCAACACACGCTACAGGAATTGCGGTTCAAAAGAAAAATACTTTGGTTTTCTTTTTTGTTTTTTTGCGGGTTTGGGTGGGGTTTTTTTTGGCGGGGGAGGTGGGTGTGGATGTGTATCACAGACTTTAAACAAACATCCACAAAAATACATTTAATTGATAGCACTTGTGAACTGCAATCTAAGTGGTCTGTTACCAAACTGCAGCATACTTTTCTGGAAGACAGAGCTGGTACTGAGGCAAAGGCTGCTTAGGAGACTCATCTGCTTAATTCTCTCTATATCTGTGCTGGAGTGCCTTTTTTAGTGTACAGCTTTTTAATCTGTAAAATTTTGTTTGCTAAACCAGTTCTTAAGTAATCTTCTGATACTGTTATCTCCTAGCTCTTCCTAACAAAACAGATCTGTTACTCAAAGCCACACCCATAATGCGGGGAATTCTAAAACCAACTACAGAAATTCAGTTTAACCCAGTTTAGAAAATTCAAGACAATCATGCAAACCTATATACTCTATATACCAGAGGAAACACTTTTCAATTAACTCTGAAGGAAAGTGAACAAGTTTTATTAACAACTTCTAAAAATACTTTCTCGGGCTCTTGGGTCTTACCTGTCAGTATCAGAAAAATCACAGAAGTAAAGATACACAGATTTCTTCCCACAGAAAGTCTGAAAATTCCAATAACCACCTTGACTTCCAGTTATACCCAACAACGAGGTATTGTGTGTATCTGAACCAGCTACACACCTACGTCATGTTCAGGTAAATTCTTTAAAGATTATAACAGTGCTGAGGGAATATAAGAAGTGGTTAGAAAATAGACTAAAAATCAATGTTTTAGAAGATCTTACTTGAAGCTTGCCTCTGATGTGCTTTAGCTTCTTCTGCTACACTACAGGTTTAAGACACATTCCCTTCCCTTTCAGAAAAACTGCTGTCCCCACTACTGTGCCAGAAAAATCACCCACAGACTGCTCACAAGGAGAATTTCCAGCAGTATGAGAGGACAGTAAAGGGTTGTGTGAGAGACTGGCCCACAGAAAGGCTGCACCCAAAGATGGTGCTGGCTGATGTCATTGGTGACTAAGATGGGTGCAGGGGGAAAGATGCCAAGCAATGCCAATGGCATGCCATCTTCAAAACACCCCAGAAGAACTGTCCAGGGACCTACAGGGTTATCAGTCTAGATTTGGTCCCTGGGAAAGTCACAGAGCAAGACCTCTACAAGAGGAAAAGCATTACAGTCTTAAGCAGACAACTTAGGATAGGTAAAAACTGACTGGATGATCCAGGCTGCAGTTAATGCCTTGTACTCTACCAAGACTGCAGTAACTACAGAACGATAGAAGCAAAAATCAGTGATCTGTCCTTCATCTGTGGCATGGGAAAAGTCATGCTTGTCAAGTGTGCAGATGACATCAAACGGGGGGGGAAAAGCCAACGCCCTGGAGAGCTGGGCTGCCATCCAGAGGGATGTGGGTAGAGNNNNGGGGGGGAGGTGGTTTGTGCAGTTCGGCATAGCGAAAAGGCCTGCCCCTGGCAAATCAGAGCCTCAGGTAGCAGGGCAGGCTAGACATGGCCTGCCTGGGCAGCAGCTCTGCAGAAAATGCCTTGGGACTGGCAGCAATGAAGGGCAGCAGTATCCATCACTACAGTATACAAGCACAACCAGGAGTTGGAGGAAAGTGATGGTTCCCCCTTGATTCAGTACTTTTTAGACACTACCAAGATAAGATACCGAGTGCTCGGTTTGGGCTCCCCACTGCAGGACTCTTGCTGCCAAACTGGTGTGAGCTCAACACAGGCCCACCAGGATGCTCAGGGACCGGAGCACCTGCACAGTGAGGTAACCCTGAGGGACAGGGCTGCCTCAGCCTGGAGAAGGGAAGGCTTCAAGGGCACCTCAGAGCAGGCCTCTTCTGCCTACAGACAGGTTGCTGACACGAAAGAGTCAGGCTGTGTCGTAGTGGCTGAATGACATACAACAGGCACAAGCTGAAAGGCAGCAACTTCAAACTGGAGATAAAGGGAAACTTTTCTCCTACAGGAACAGTGCAGCAGTGGTGCAGGTTGCCCAGAAGTGCTGTGTGGTCCCTGTTCTTGGAAGTTTTAAAGACAGACTGCAAAAACCCCTGAGCCATGTGGTCTGACATCTTTGCTGACTCTGTTTTGAGCAGAAAGTCAGACTAGAGACACTCAAAACTTTTCCATCCTTAGCTGTAGTGTCCATCTTCAGTACTGGCAAACCGCAACGCAAAACTAAAAGTCTAGTGAGCTCTTTAACTTTTCATTTACATTAATCTTGTCAATTTAGTGGGTGACCAGATTCCTACAAATCCAATCTATAAGATGACAGCACCTTTTCAAACTTACTGTCATAGAAGAAAAACACAGAAAAGTGAAAAACCTACTAATTTGAATCCTCAAGCCTGCCTGGTATCATCTTCTCTGCTGCTGGAGATCAGAGAGGATAGGCTTTCATAAGAAACATTACAGTGTCCATTACATATGGTCATCAGAAATATGAAAAGAACTGCATGACTCTTCAAGCAGGTAATACAATAACAAAACAAAGTTGTGTGAAAAAGCTCAGTGCTGCTCTACCTGCAGTCAGCGTAAAACACAAATACAAGAAAATCAGTGCTGGACACAAAGCATACAGATTTTTTGGAATCAAAACTAAATTCCCTCTTTAAAATGGAGAGGAAAAAAAATCAGTTCCAGAACTCTTCACAGGCAGAGTAGAAAGAAGAAGACCTGCATTCACCTGTATCAGAGAAAACAGGAAGCAGATGTGCTGCTGGCATGCAGAGTGATGACAGAGTCCCTGCGTTAGCAAACAAAATTCCTAATGCTGCATCAAGAGGTACATCACAAATCTTTAAAAAACACAGAACATTTGAGTTTCCCCAACCCACCTGTCATTAGCAAAACTCTGATATCAGTTTCCTTTTAAAAAGGTCTGCTGTATGTAGTCCTCATGACAGGGATTACTGAATGGAGGAGTTAATTTTTGTATAAGTAAATTGATTAAAACTTTGTTCATGCTACTAAGTTCTTCACATGAGAAATGGTGTGTGAAATAGGTGTTAATCGTCCAGTCTCCATAGGAGGGAGGGAAGGCTTTAAGCGGGAACAGCACTCAGCTAACACGCATGCTGTACAGCAGACAAGGGGTTGTACAAAACAGTCAAAAGTTTCTGAGATGGCTGTAAATTACAGGAGTCTCATATTTTGAAGAACAAGTGGAAGGGACTGCATAAACACCAACCATTATTAAGAATAGCTTTGAAAATGCCAACCTATTGTTTCCGTAACAGACAAATCCTCAACTGTTGGAGGAAGGCTCACAAAGAGGAATGGCTACCACACAACCGGTTTAGTTACTGACAACTCAGGTTTACCAACTATTGGGCATTATATTACCAACCCACACTAGATTACACAGATTGCCAAAGCTTGGAACAATCACCATCTCATCTGGTTATTAACCCCAAGACTCTGCAGATCCAGAAGCAGAGCTGTAGTAACTGATAATCCTACTCATGCATCGTCATCTTGAGCTCCATCCACACTAAGGTACACTACATAACCTATATCCATCACATTCTGGGCTGAAAAAGGTGTCACTGGAAAATGAGAACTACTAGGGAATGAAATGAGAAATAAAATTTAGCATTTAACCACCCTGTTCTTCACTTAGATAGACTCTTATCTACATATGAACTTACAATTCTGCTCAGCTGAATTAGTAATTGCATATAAAACATTGCAAGAAATCAACACATTAAGACCCAGCAGAAAGGCTGTCTTCTTCCATGGTTCCACAAAGTCTACACAATTACCTGGTTTTCCTGCTGTAGCTATGTGGCCTATACTAAAAAATCCTAAAAGCCACCTTTTGTATAATGTTCTATTTTGCCAGTGGAAAAAATGAGATATGCAATCAACTGCAGGGAAAGAAAAAAAAGAAATGTACAACTATATACATGATCACTCCTGCAAATCAGTCTACCACATATACTCCCTAGATCTACTGATCTATTTTTCCCTTCTCACATTGTTTTTCTTCTGTTACTGCTTTCTTTGCTAGCTTCAATAAGTATTTCAGGTACTCTAAATACACCAATGAAGAACTACGTGTATGTATGTGGAAAAATAGCTTTACATATTGCAATACTGGAACAGTAGAAATCTTAACACACTCTACAATGTTATAAAAGTCCTAAAAATACTTTTAGATTTCACCTGGGGAAATGCAGAAGCATGAGGGGACGGCTACTAGTTGAAGGAAATCCCCATTTTCCTACTTCCTTTCTCCTACTTGTTCCCTTACCCTCTGCCTCCTACCTCCTGCATGACAGCAGCAGTAGACCAGACAACTATCTATTGACAAATTTTATTATCTACTGACAAATATATACTGTCACATTCAGGCTTAATTTATCACTGCCCTGCAGCTGCAAGATTGCAGCAGACAGAAACCTCTTGGCTGGTTGGCCTGCCACAACCTTTAGGGCACACCCCAGCATGTGCACACTACCAGAAAATGCTGAGAAACATAAGACCTCCTTTCACAATGTCAGGATATGGTGATCAAATCCAGTTCTGTGCCGGATAGGAATAAAAACCTATGTGCATAAACCGCCTCTTTCTAAGCCCAACTTTTCCACTGCAGTAAAACAGTGGGATAGTGGGAATTTTCCATGCTCTTTCCTGTTATACATTTATTTTCTGTTCCCCAGAAATTTACGCATAACTTGTTTGGTTTTGGGGTTTTTTTAATCTCTCAGAGAAGGGAGATGTATCATTCAAAATGTAAGAAAACAAATAATTTACACAGCATTTGCACACAAATCCTGGGAAAAGTATATGAGTACAGTGAATAAAATTGAGAAGTAATTTCCTATCACATTGCTGCCACATATCATTATATGAATCAATAGGTGCATTGCTGGCCTTTTCTGTACTCTCTGTACACCATACGATGCTGGATGGTGCCAGAGGACCAACTGGTGTCATAAACACCAACCTCAGATTTGACTAAAGAAACGTCTCTGGTAATTATGTTTATCTGTCCTTCTTAAGTCCTTTGACAGTGAAGACAAAGGCACTGCAATAATTCTTGACCTACACAGGACATATTACAGCAAATTGAGTCTGCTTTACAAATCTATAGACTATGCAGCATCATTTGTTGCAGAAATTTGAACAAGGCAAGAGATTTTCTCATTCCAAGCAGAAGACTGCCAGTTTGGTAAATGTAATTCTATCACTTCTGCCACGGAGTGGTTCTGTTAGAACACTTACACATTTCAAAGGTAGATGCTATTTTAAATAGCCAACAGGAGTATGATTTAGCTGGCGTGTGACTTAGAGAAGAACTAGTCATTGCTACAGTCAACATTACGGATATGTGCCAGAAATGATGGCATGTGCTAAGAAGATGAGAATTCTGGAGGAAAAATTGAGTCTGAGAAAAAAAAAATGACAGTCTGAAACTCAGCAGTAAGTTGTTACACAGTTTAGACTTTGGCTACTTTATGGTCTATTCCATAACTGAACACATTTTACAACATGAATAAATAAAATCCAGTATTTGTGAGGTACCCTGACAGTAGCCATGTTCCCACAGAAAGACCCACAAAAGCATAGTCAAGGTGTATTTTCAGTCAGCTTTCTACAAAATTCTTCAAAAACTGAAGAAACTCAAGTCATCATGATACAAGAAGAAAAGCCTCGTATGTACAAGTAAATGGTTAAGTGTGAGGAAACAGAAGGTCAATTCTGCAGTGCAGGGAGGCCACTTGCAAAATTTCTCAAGCAGCTGTCATGGATCTGCTCGTGCAAAGGTGATCAGCAAGAAACACCCAGTTACTCAAAACAGTACAGGGTAAAGACTGATGAAGGGACAATGTGAAACTGAATAGACATTAGAGTGGAAGGTGCCATTCAACAAACAAAGTGATCTACATGTAGGCAAAAAACCAGCAGTCCTAATAAGTTGATATGGTCTATTGCTCAGAAAAGAGATTTGGGGTTGTAACAATTCCTTTAAAACAGGAGTTTAATCCTTGATTAAAAAAAATAGGCAAGTGTTAGAATTAAGGACAGGAACATCATCAAACCACTGTATAAATTTGTGTTTCAATTTATCCATGTTTATACCTAATACTGTATTTTTTTATTCTCTTTATATCAAAACTGTTAACAAAAGCGGAAAAAGCTCCTAAAAGGACAAAAAAGGATGATCAATATATGGGATAACTTTTCCTTCAAGCAATCTTAAACCTAAGCAGTCTCAGTTCCTTTATTCTGGAAAAGAAAATTTTAGAGAGGTCTGACAAATTTATGAAGGTTTAGGTAGATTCTAGAGGGTGGTGGTACAACGTAACGGCACACCATCTCTTCCAGTACAAGGATTAAGAGCTATTGAATCCAGCTCATTGGAGGCCACTTCAGAAGAACATGAGTGGTTCATTGTGGAACTGGTAGTTCACCCAAAGAACCACCAGCTCATTTGCAAAAGAGGCTGTGTATTCTTCCTGACTTCATGAAGAAGCTGGACATATTCAGAGATGAAAATCTACTGATGATAAAAGAACATAAGCCACAACTAACTCCAAAATATCCTGTGCTTATAAGAGTTGGAGACTTTTTTAGGTATCAGGTGACAGTAGTGCATACATATAAGGTGCCCTTACACCTTCATAGGCATTTGTTTATGGCTGTTGTAAAACATGTTGTTGTTCAAGCAAGGTATTTGGACTGACCTAATATGGCCATGTTGGTGTTCTAATTCTGCCTTCAGAACAAACAGCAAAAAAGAATTTGAGGCAACAACATCTAACTCAGTTTTTCTCCACAATTGTTAGCAGCAGCTAATTAAATTACCACCACCCATCCTGTGCAATGAATGACTCACGGATTCAATGGGGAAAGGAAGAAGGAAAACAAAGCAATGTTAGGTAATTAAAGGCTACACCAAAACACACATGAAACACAGAAGACAAATTAAGCAGGATTATCTTGCTTGTGTATTTCCCAATCTTTCCCAATAGCCTGACTTTACAACCAGACAGTTCTAATGTCTCCTGTTTGTAAAATGGCATGAGTAAGTTTTACATGGTCTGGAAGAGTTTGGTGTATGGGTCTTCTGAGGAAGAATATCACATATATGTCAGATTTGATGGAATATGTGAAGAATCTCCACATGCTTTTCTGGAAATAGACAATGCAGCAAGACAGTGCTTTAAACTGAACTGGGTGACTTGTACTTGAGCAGATACGGGAGCACTCAAACTATCTTCTAACAGCTAAGACAGGCAACCACCCTTCTCTCCATTCATTCCAGGCAGATCAAAGGTGCGTATGACTATAGCTTTAGATGTTAAAGAAGAAGAAATCAGATGCCAGCACAGACAGGGAAATGTCTTTTGTCATTAGTACCTGAACATCCCTCAAACGTCTGCCAGTTACAAAGATACTGCTGTAGAAGTCCTTCTCTATCTTCAGCATTGGATCATACCCAGAAGGTTATGGTTAATTATGTGTTAAAATTGGGCTGAGTTTACTAATAGGTACATCTGTCAAAAGAGAGGCAAGATTAATTATTCTCTTTAATCCTGTGTTGTTTCCTAGGACAACCTTCAGCAGTGAGCAGAACATGCTAACAGGGCTAAGTAAGTATAAATAGACTGCAAATTCACAAAAGCCGATTGTTTTTCGGAACAGACATTTACAGACTGTGTTTTTAGTAAGAAGAGTAAAACACAAATTTCCATATAAATTTCCAGGACAAGAGGACATAGTCGCGAGCTACACCAGGGAGAGTTCAGGTGGGACATTACAGGAGAAATTACTTCACAAAAAGGGTTGTCAAGCATTGAAACAGCCTGCCCACGGAGGTGGCAGAGTCACCATCTCTGGAAGTGTTAAAGGAAGGACCGGATGTGGCACTTAGTGCAATGGTCTAGTTGACAAGGTGGTGATTGGACTCTATGATCTCAAAGGTCTTTTCAAGCGTAATCGGTTCTGTGATTCTATGTCTGCCAGTGGCTGCTAAGAGAAAATGTACAAAAGAGAGTTGAAGTATGCATGTATAAGACTCTGAAATACTGTTTGTAGATTCCCCTGTGAAAACCTGAGATTTAATGTCTTCTTTAAAAATGTTTGCTGTTCAGGGCAAATATAATGAAATATCCATATAAACATTTAGCCCTTCAAATGCTTTTAAACTCCAGCATGATCTTATACCATCAAGCTCCACCAGATACTACAAAAAATGTGCACCCCTCTACAAAAAATAATTTTCCTTTTTATTATCATTATTCTAAGAAAAGAGTCCCAAATTCTGCAGTGGCCTCTGAAATTGGAATGGGAAAGAGTTAAAAATTGTCAGGTTTTTTGCTTTTAAACGTAACTGGAGGTATTTTATTTCTGTAGCTTTTTTAGAGGAGAGATGGAAAAAGACCTCCATCATGCTTTAGGTAAAGCAACAACAGTTATTTATCAAACTGCATCACTATCCCATTTTTCTGCCATCCGTGTTTGCTTCTTTTCCAAAGAAAAGAAAGGACCAGTAAGCTTTATCCAGTCATGGCAGTCCACTTCACTAATTGTCATAGCTTTGTCACTTCTCAGTTTGCATGTCAAGCTAACATACATTAACTATTTTGCCAAGTTACGTACAATCCCTCTGTTCTAGTCTTCACATGTAGCTATTTCATTCAATGTGCATTCATGCTGCACTGGTCATTTATTTCAAATTCACTGAAACATCAAGCATTTAATTGCCAAGTGGCTACAGACCTCCCTTTGCAACCCAGCTAATCTGTTCTCTTTTTAATTGCACCATAGCCAGTTTTTTGGTTTCATTAACTTCCTCCTTTGAACTGATATCTAGAAAATCCCTTCATGTGCAGTTTAGACAACTACATTGATTTACAATTAATTGGTTTACACACCAAGACTGTGTCAGACTATATTTCTATAACACTCAATTCAATGTCATTTCCCAAGAATCCGCTTGCCATACTGAATTAGTTTTCAAATAATGTATTTATATCACAAACTTACGACACATTCTGTTCAATTTCTGTGTACCAACTCATTTGGCATCTGACAAAAGACAAAGTAGTATTTTAATATTAATTTTTATGCCCAGAGTCTGCCAGTCATCAGATTCAATAATATCAGTTAAGATTTGAACCACACAATTCACAGTATTCACTTACATATCCAGGGAACAATCATCTACCTTTAGCTAGCAACAACTCAGCCACTTCAGGGGAAGGTGTGAACTTTGACACCTACATCCAGGAACTGCAGCTGTTTCTCACTCTCCTGACCTGGAAGAAATATGCTACTACTACCAGCTAAAGTGAAGATAAATAACCATTGGTGATGTAGGCTCTTGTTAGACCGTGCTAGGGAATGGAGAAGATTAGTCTGCAAGGTTTTTTTGAGAAGCACCAGTAAAGTTTAAGGAAAATGGGTAATATTTGCTTCTTTTAAATTCTCCATGATTTTCTGGAAAGGGCTTGGAGACATTAGGAAAAATAAACTAACATCATGTCTAATAGCTGAATGTCCACTTGAAAAACAAGGGCAGAGAAGCACCATACAGTCTCACAGGATCTAAGCTCACAGTCCTGGAAGGGAGGGGGCAATCACAAGAATTTCTCAGATAGGAACTGAGTGGTTTATAATCACTCTCTAAAGCATAGCAGAATTTTTTGCAGTAACTTTACATGAAACCATACACAAGAGTGACAAACTCTTCTGAGTTTTAATAAGCAAACATTTCTTTGCAACCACAGTGTGTTAAGCCCTCAGGCTATACCCACATGGTACAGAAGCATGCAATCTTTATGAAATAGCTCTGTAGGACATGTTTCTTATGACCAGTCATGCAGCAAGACAACTGAAGCAAACAGAAATTTTACAGAATGTGGTATGAAACAGTCAAATTAGCAATGCACAGGCATAAGGCAAAATAATGACTGGGACTCAGGAAGAAAAACAGACCATGTCTACATGAGTAATTTGCTTACAAGAAGTATTGTCACCGCTTCTGGAACTAATTTTCAAAAAAAATACAATTATGCGTAGTTTAAAGATGGAAATTATCACCAGAGTTTTCAAATCATTAACATGTATGCCATTATTTTTATTCAAATATTCCTACAAAACAGACCCTGAGACGTCAGTTATGCTAAATTACTTCAGCCACCAGGTGCCTCGATCAAATGCCACGAAGAATTGACAGTATGAGGCTATTACCAACACCTGAGCTCCACATTTAGGGTGCAGAACAGGTAAAATTACCTGCTCATAGGCGAACCACCTCCCGACAAAGTGCAAATGAAGTAAGCAACACAGGCCACAGTCTGATCTCAGAAAAACACATATTCTTGATCTCAGATCTACCAATCAGTTTAATTCAGTCGTGAACCAGAGACCAGGCAAACAACTAAAAACACTGAGACCACTGTCCTCCATTCTCCACATTCCTTCCAATGCCCCAGCAAAGACTATCCTAAAACTAACGAATTGCTCAGCACAAGAATATGTATCTTCCCCAAATCCCATAGATAACCAGATAAAAGGCTTAAACACAAGTTTTCTTCCTCCCTGCCTATCATCTCCCTCAATTTTTTATTTGGGGAAGGTAGGTGGGGTAGTTTTTGCTTTGAGGTAGAATCATTGTCAGATTTCATTAAAAAATTTCTCTGAGAATACATATTATCAGGTTCTGAGAACCACAGCCCTTAGGGAAGTTTTTACTGTAGACTGAAAAAAAACCAATCAGCAGTGTGTATTCAAAAAGCTGGGAGTAAGAACTCACAGCAAGCTTCAGAATGGTATTCAGCACAAATTACATGGAAGGTAAAACCTACTTGTGGTAAACTCAAGATTCAGTATTGTGCTGGCTCTTCCTGCTTTCAGTGGGAACATAGGACTAGATAAGATCACTGTTTAGTCTCTAACTTCCATCTTCCACAAGAACAGGTATCCAAATAAAGATTTTTCCATACAAAGATTTACCCATATAAAGAGTTGCACATTCTTCATCTTGAAGATTCACTTTCTTCTGTTCTCCTATCCCCTGGACACATTGTGAGCTTCAAGTCATCTCTCAGTTCTTCACAGTAGAGTAAAAATTGCCAAAAAGAAATTCCAAAGTCAGAAAACCAGCACTTCTCCAGAAAATAAAAAGGATAAATTGCCAGTGTTTTGAGCAACACTAAAAAAGTCTTTGAGGAATAATTTCTCAGTCAGAAAATGTTGGGAAAAAAATCAAACCAACAGATAATAACTAAAGAGTCACAGAGAACTTCTAGAAGTCAGCAGCTTACAGAAGACACAGTCTCACAGGTCAGGGCTTAGTCAAGCAGTTGACTTAAGAGGAGGACCATTAAAAAAAAGACAAGAATTAAAAAGAAGGGAGGTAAGAACAGAAAGACAACAGAAGGAAACTTCATAGACATTCCTGCTAAAATCTTGCAGACCAAGCACTTGAGGCAGTAAGCATTAAATTTGTAACAATTAAAAGAAATTACCACAGAAGAGGCAAAGAAAGGATGAGTGCACATTGCATGAGTACACCTCTTGGGTCTTAGAATCCTCCCCAAAAGCTCCTGTCTATACAAAACAGAGGGGCAGCAATATAGAATGATTTTGATCCACACTCAAAACAGCTTAGCTTGTGTGTCACAAGTGACCTTCCATTTAGACACAGTTCAAGAAGCAGAAAGCTTCATCAAAGCAGGTGACTGAGTGAAGTAGAAGCTGACCCACAGAAATGCAAAAATAAGCACGTAAATCCCTAACACCAGGTAGGCAAATGTACAAGGAAAAGCACAAAGCCCTTACCAGCACTGACAGAGAAGGTGATCCTGGCTCCCCTCAACAATTATGATACTCGTAAGAAAGAATGAGGCATTATAAACTAGTCCTGACTAGAAGGAGAACCCACTTCTGCTGAGACAAGATGGTCCATCTTTAATTCCATTGAAAGGAATTATACAAGAAATTAGCCAACCTATAAGGTTAGCCAGGAGTAGTATTAATATGAGAATTATCTCAACTTTAACTAGGAAAGACAGGTGGGAGAAAAAAAATAAACATTTCAGCTAGTTAACTTGACAGAATAAGATAATATAGGAGAATACAAAAGAATAAAAATATACAAAGCCTGTTCCGTGCAACACCACTCAAAGCGAGAAACAACTTAATACAAACTATGCTGCAGAAAAAAGGCCAACCAACCAACCAAAACCAACTGTGCCTAAATTCATGCCATGTTTTAAATCTGAAGACACCCCAGAGTGATTCAAAACTAGCCTGTCTGAACAAGATGTTATAAAATGTCAACAAGATTGACAAGCGTTTCTTTCCTGCCTTCATACAAAGGTATTTCCCAACTCTCCTATCATAGCCAATCATAGCCATAGGTTTTATTATTTTCTTCAGGTTACATCAACCATGATCTGCCCTCAAGGTAGGACAGTATCTCCAAGATGAAGATTAAACAGTCAAGCATACTGCCAGAATTAGAAGTGGTTTCACATTCTGGTACTGCCTGTTAAATCTCTATCTATGGTAGCTTCACAAAGGATTTCCCTGTTGCTACGTAGAAAGTGCATGTCAGCAAGAGTGATTTGACTAAATGGAACAAACCACAAATAAGCTACTGAGCAGGCACATTTAAACAAAACAAAAATTAGGGGGCTTAAAGTGATAGAGTGATTGTTATTACAATAAATCAGCATGCAATTTTTGAGGACAGTGTTCATTAAACTTGTATTCACCTGCTCTAAAAAGGCAGAATTCACATATTTGTTTTATTAACATAGTATGTACAAGAAGTCTCTACTCCAGTACCTGATAACCTTCGTGCTCAACCATGAATATTGTGCAAAGAGCTGAGAAAAATCAGAACAATTTTCAATTACCAACAAAAAAAAGTACTGTTAGCATAAAGCAATTACAACACCTTGGAAAAAGAGATTCTAAGTACTTTTTAAACGGCATGAATTCTTCTTAAGCACCATCCGGAAACTAATGAAAGAACTGTTTCTGAAAGGAAACTGCATTTCTCAATATACACGAAGCTGTGTGTGAGAACGCTCCACCAAAATAAGTTTGTATTGAATTATTATTTATACTACATCCTGTTTAGCCATTTAGGAAAAAAAGTTTAGTTCATGTTCCATAGACCCCTTTGTGTAAAGCTTTAAAAAGGCTTCTGCTAAAATAGGGAGGGCCCCCGCACTTATATCCTCCAATTCACACTCTGTGGTAACTCAGAACTTTCAACCTGGATTTCCCCAACAAAAATAAAGTCATCCTTATCATTTCCTCATGAAGCAGTTGGTTTTAAGCTTTAAACAAAGAAATATAAAGGGGATGTTGAACTACAGAAAAAAATTGTCATGTTATTGTTTATAGGTCTATGTAACTTGATCAAAATACTTGACTGAGACAAAGCCAATTTTTGCCAGAGAAAGCTACTGTTTGCCAAGCTATAGCACTGTTTTTCTACACCTTTCTGCATGTTCCCAAGACTCACAACCCTTGAAAAAGGCAGAATTGGTCACAGAGATGGCCTAAGGACCCTTTCCTGCCTTAATTATAGCAGCAGTACACAGAAATGTAATTGAGGTTTGTTGCACTTTGGACACTTGCCTACTTGAAGTGACAGCTTACCTCAAAAAGTTACAGCTTACGTTCAGGTACTCCTCATCTTCATCTGTTTTTACAGGACAAAAGGGTACTCCAGATACAGACACCCATCCAACACAAGCTAGCACAGGACACCTTTGGACCCACACATAACTGCTTTTAACATCTTTTATTGTTGGCATCAAGTAGAATGTCATATACTAGAATAATCCTATACTTCAGCACAATAAATACAATTTGAAATTCAAGTTATATACTGTATTTCTGTAAAAGAAGATCAAAACAAGCCTCATCTGATGGAGCATGGGGGAGAAAAAAACCCCAACAAGTTCCAAAAGCACACTACGCCAAATCAACCCTCAAAAAAATTGAATCACAGCTGAAGTCCTCAACACACAGAGAATGTTTCTCTAAATTTCCTTAATATCACCATTACTGTAAAATATATTTCATGCCATTAACCACCATTATGAAAGCATTCTGTTTTCAGGCTTTTTGAACAAAACACATATATGATGCTGAGTTCTACAAATACAATATTGTCTTTCACAAGTACAAAGGTACTTCTAAGACAGAAATTGTATATAGCTATCTGCTCAAATTATTAGATAATTTTCTCATGACTTCATTGAAAACAAGCTGATTTGTATACTTGGGCTTTATTTTAAATAAATATGCCATTCAAAATTAAATATTATAACAATATTTAACAATACAACCTACTTCTGTTTTAATTTTACAGGCTAGAAACTAGCCCAAAACCAAATTATTTACAAATGTTGCTCAAAAATATGCCAATAGAAAAGTACTGTTTGAAAATTAGTTTTCATTCCTGTGGTTTTCATTTTTCTAGGTTTGGTTTTATTCCATTTGAGGACTAATTCCACACTTCCACCATGTAATAAAAAAAATAAAGTATTTTTTACTTCTCCCTAAACAGCTTGCTGCTTCTTCTCCTTGTTCTTGAACTTCATTCCACCTCAGTTTTAAACAGGGGAATTAACATTAAGATTCCTACAAAATGGAGAAATCAAACATTTCACCTCATAAGACAGTTAGGACCTGCTAGTCAGAAACTGCATATGGGTATTTCAAAGTCAGGAGCGTCTATAACCAGCTGCACAATATCTTGTCTTGTAAACACACTGAACCAGCTCGATTAGACATCGCTCAGCTTTGCCATTTTGATAGTGACAGCACTGAAAATCACATTACTTGGTAAGGACTGCTATTTGCCCCTTCAGCTCACAGGGGCAATCCAAAACTGGTGGGGGAAATCAAGAAACTGTCCTCCATAAAAAAATTACTGCACTTCTAACTGATTTTTAAACTTCTAATTCGGGTAACTAGGACCATATCATTAAATTAAGAGAAAACCTAGAAAGCTGATAATTTTGTAATCTAATGCTATGTTACCAAAACATTACCTTATGAAAAATAGCAAGAACTGTCTGAAGATAAAGTTGACAAGAGCCCTGGTACTGACAGCCAATCATTGGCCTTTGGTGACATGCAACCAGAATGTGAAATGAACTTAAAATTTGTTCAAATATTTAGTAGCAAAAAAGAAATAAAAAAGAAAGAACACTCCATTTCATAAAATCACTTATGTTGGCTCAACCCTATAGACACATTTCAAGTTTAAGCAAATTCCTGAGTGACACATAGAATGACACAAATAGAATGGGTTCTTTCTGTAAAAGATCATCGTAAACTACTTCACTGGGGTTATTTGGTCTGTAAAAATAAAAAAAATAATAAAACTGAATGCTAAAACAAAAAGTAACTAAAATTATACAAATAAAATAAATACATAAATAAATAAGAGCAAGAGTGATGAGGGGCAATGGCTTTAAACTAAAAGGGAAGAGGTTTAGTTAGATGTTAGGAAGAAATTCTTTACTGTGAGGGTAGTGAGGCACTGGAACAAGTGACCCAGGGAAGCTGTGGATGCCCCATTCCTGGAAGTGTTCCAGGCCAGCTTGGATGGGGCTCTGAGCAACCTGGTCTGGTGGAAGGTGTCCCTGTCCATGGCAGGGCCGTTGGAACTGGATGATCTTTAAGGTTCTTTCCACTTCCTGCTGGAAATGATACCAAGTTTAAAACCTTTTATATCATTTTAGTCAGGGGTTTTGTTCATCTTTGCCTAACGGGAAAGAAATTGAAGTTTCTTTTCAAAGGACTGTTTCAGCACTCGAGGCCTCATGAGCTTAACATCTCAGCAGACTGGGAGTAACAAAGAAGATACACAAAAGATCACGACCATTAATGAACATCAACTCCAGATATCACTGCTGGCGTGGTCAGAGATTCCTGGTCTGGGAAAAGATAGGTAAGAGAACAAAGAATGAGAACCTACATAACACCAAAGGCGAAGGGATCAATAACCATTAGGAAACCAAATACTAAGAACTGTGTAACTTGGGACGAATGAACATTGAACCAATTAATGTCTCTGGGTTTTGACTCTATAAGTATGTGAAAAATACAGTAAAAATGATGTGTGATAGAATGATTTTCTTTGCACAACCCAGGCCATACATGGATGAAATTATTTCTGTTGCAGATCCTGGTCAGAACAACATTCTGGCCAGAATAAAGTAATGCCTTAATTCTCGGATACTAAAAATGTTGGAAAGTTTTTGTTTCTCGCACAGTTTCAGTGACACCAACACAATCCTTTCTACGATTCTATGAAATGCAAGTAATTAAGGACTGAATTCTAATTACATAGCAAGTCATATTCCCTGTAAACCAAATACCATCCAATGATGGAAGCATTTTGAAATGGTTTTTTTTGTTCAAAGTTTATACATAGGAAAGAATCTTAGAATCATTTAGGCTGGAGATTTTTAGGATCTTTAAGTCTAAGCATTAATCCAGCACTGCCAAGTCCACTGCTAAAATATGTCCCTTAGTGCCACATCTACACATCTTCTAAATAACCCCAGGGTCAGTGAATCAACCACTTGCCTGGGAAGCCTGTTCCAAAGTTAGATTTTTAGGATCTTTAAGTCTAAGCATTAATCCAGCACTGCCAAGTCCACTGCTAAAATATGTCCCTTAGTGCCACATCTACACATCTTCTAAATAACCCCAGGGTCAGTGAATCAACCACTTGCCTGGGAAGCCTGTTCCAAAGTTTGACTACCCTTTCCATGGTGGAATTTTGATGGTGGGTATTAAGAATAAATGATGGAGATTAGGAACACATCTTCCTAATATCCACTCTAAAGGTCTGCTAGCATGGCTTGAGGTCATTTCTTCTTATCACACTGTTTGTTAGTAGAGAAGAGGCTGACCCCCAGCTGGCCACAGCCTCCTTTCAGGCAGGTGTAGAGAGTGATAAGGTCACCCCTGAGCCTCCTTTTCTCCAGGATAAACAACCCCAGCTCCCTCAGCTGCTCCTCACAGGACTTGTGCTCCAGACACTTCCCCAGCTCTGTTGCCCTTCTCTGGACTCACTCCAGACCCTCAGTGTCTTTCCTGCACTGAGGGGCCCAGAGCTGGACACAGCACTCGAGGTGTGGCCTCACCAGTGCCCAGTACAGGGGGACAATCCCTGCCCTGGTCCTGCTGGCCACACCATTGCTGATCCAGGCCAGGATGCCATTGGCCTTCTTGGCCAGCTGGGCACGCCCTGGCTCATGTTCAGCAGCTATTGACCAGCACCCACAGGTCCTTTTCCACCGTGCAGTTGTTCAGCAACTCTGTCCCAGCCTGTGGCACTGCCTGGGATTCCTGTGATCCAAGGACAGGACCCAGCACTTGGCCTTGTTGAACCTCACACCATTGGCCTCAGTCCAGTGATCCAGCCTGTCTAGATCCTTCTGCAGAGCCTTCCTGCACAATCAACACTTCCACCCAACTTGGTGTCATCTACAAAGTGACTGAGAGTGCACTTGATCCCTCATCCAGATAATTGACAAAAATATTAAGCAGGACTGGGCCCAGTACTGAGCCGTGGGGAACCCCACCCATGACCGGCCACCAGCTGCATGTAACCCCATTCACCACCATGCTCTGGGCCCAGCCATCCAGGCAGTTTTTAATCCAGCAAAGAGTACACCTGTCCAAGCCATGGGTTCTCAGCTTCTCCAGGACAATTATGTGGGAAATGGTGTCAAAGGCTTTAGTAAAGTCCAGGTAGACAACATTCATGCCTTTCCCTCAACCACTAGGTGGGTCACCTTCTCATAGCAGGACAGCAGGTTGGTCAAGCAGGATCTGCTCTTCCTAAACCCATGCTGCCTGGGTAAAAACTGCCTTCATGGTACCATATCTTTTGCCTATACAGATTCAACTTCACAACAAATCCCACCTCTTTTTCCACACACAGACAAGAAGCGCGCTTGGCAAGATCTTGCATGGTTTCCAAATACACTGATATGTTTGATATAATCCCTGTCTGCCTATAGCCTCCTTTTCACAGCAGAGACTAGAGCTGGTATCGAAGAGAGAATCAACCTCTGTCAGGCCTCTAGGTATAACCCTATACAGAGGGGTTATTACTTACGTATATGTATTCCGGAGAATTGCACTGGAATGTCTTCCACTCGATCCAATATAATGATAAAATTAAGTAAGCAGATCTTCAAGACAACGTTAACACAACACAGGCAAGAAACAAAAATTCACATGCTTTGGAAATGCATACACCCTTAGAATAGGGGTACAAATAATCATCTTCTATTAGGGTAAAACGCATGTTGTCTGACTACATTACAGTGTACAGAGTGGTTTAAAAATTCTATTATTAATGGAATTTGAGGCAAAGATAAGCAAAAAAGATGGGTCGTGGTTTTTGCCTGAGATGCAACATTTATTAATGTTGAGGACATCTTTGACTAGACCAGGTTGCTCAAAGCCCCACTCAACCTATCCTTGAACATTTCCAGAGATGGGACAACCACAGCTTCTCAGGGCAACCTGTCCCAGTGCCTCATCATCTTCACAGTAAATAATTTCTCCCTAATATATAACCTAAATTTGCCCTCTTTCAGTTCAAAGCCATTCCCCCTTGTCCTATCACTACATGTGCTTGTAAAAGTCCCAATTACAGCATGGAAACGTTGCCTTGTTTTGAAAAAGAAACCACTGGAAAACTATGAATCCATTCAAAAACATAGTGCCAGCATGTGCCCAAGGCTAAAATGAAGTTTTGAAAATGCTACTGAGCGGCTACTCTCTGTTCTGGCATCTGCATCCTGTTGGAAGCCCAGAAAACAAACAGCAGACTTGTGTGTCCCTCTCTTAAATGAGGCTTTGATTTGAAGAAGAGGAGGAGAAAGTGGAGCATTTCATTCCATTGGCTATTGTTGCTTTCCTTATACTAATAAAAAAAAAATCCCTCTGTCAGATGAGCAGCTCTGTAGGATTGGATCTGGAGATCCACCAACCTTGTTTTTTCCGTAATGTGTAAAGGTCACCGTATATGAATCAGGAAACATTTTGACAATGCACATGCTGGGATTTTTTGGGTTGTCCTGTGCAGCACCAGAAGCTGGACTCAATTATCCTTGTAGGTCTCTTCCAACATAGGACATTCCATGATAAAATAACTGCACAACAAATAATTTGTGTCCATGAGGTCTTGAAGACACCAGAAGGGTTGAGTGAAACAAAGTGGGTCTAGCACTTTCACTGGTACTATTAAATAAAGCTAAAACAATTAAGTTATAAGTTTGGGAAGCCTTGGGACAAACATTGCTGCAAATGGAGGTACCAGAAATTTGCCTACATTCACACAGGCAATTGTGACAATACCAGAAACAGAATTTTAAAATCTTGGTTACAACACACCATGTGATAGTTGTATGTAGCTTTGCTTTCCATGACAAAAGTTATTCTAACACCACCTCTCACATTTTTACCATTTCCTAAAAGTCTATTGCCCAGAATGGCATTTGAGATGCTAGTAACACTTAATAAAACTTCTTTTTGAAATGTAAGTATATATAGTCATACCAATGGAACCATAGAATGAATGAATTTATGGCATCTATTAAACACGGTTGTTTTCTACTCTTAAACAACATAATACCCAGCAATATAAACCCAGTAAAAATTCAATACAGTTGTGTACTATATAAATCCTTGCCATAAAAATGAAGTGGTACTCAAAAGTTTGCATATGTCAGAATATAACTAGCTTTATGATTTGTCTGCAATATAATCAAACTGATCAAAATATAAATATTGTAATAGAAGGCAGATCTAAAAGCACTATTTACTTTAAAAGGCTCTTTCCAAAAGTGTTTATGGATTTAATTACACATGGATACAATCTTAAACTACTTTGAAGACAGCAGACTACAATTATAAAGAAGCTGTAGCAGCAGATATTCAGCAAACCACTTTGAAAACTAACTTCAATACATGAGCAAACATTTTCAACTTTTAGGTGAGAAGAAAAACTTAAAACACTACGGATAGACATATAGTGATGGTGAGAATTAGAAGTGTCTTTCCACAAAAAAAAAAAAAAAAGCTAACTCATGAACAGATTAAATTTTGAGGCATTTGATGCACCTACTTTTTTTTTAACTTACTATCCACTTGTATGACTTCTTTCCTTAATGGACACCTATTCTTGAACAAATGCCTTCAGAAAACAGAGTTGAACTATTTGCAGCAGCAATTATAGTAGTAACTTATCATTGATGCCCTCAGGATACAGTGCATACATGTTCACAGAAAAAAACAACCTTCTCTCACTCTAGCACAAACAGACAACTTTTGAGCTCACAGTACAAACATTTAAGACCCACAGAACAAACTTTTCCCACTTCTGGTGTAAAATGACATCTTGTGAAATATGCAATTATTCTGCAAGAAGCATAATTTCTAGTGCTCTGTGGTTGTCCAACTGCTGTTAAAGGCAAACACAGACTAACAACAAACTGTTTATAATTCATACTCAAAAGCAACACAATTTTTGGCAAGACTATGACTAAAAAAAAACCCCAGAACAATAAAAAAACCTGCAACTGCATGCAAAATACTATGAGTGGTATATATTACTGTTACTCCTTATTTCCACTTGCAGATCACCTATTAGATTCTTACTTATCCAACTGTACTAGGTAGAGGATGTGACTGCGTGCACACAGACAGCAGGGCATGCAACTTTGACCATAATAACAGGGAGTCTTTCATCACGACTTAAGAGCTGCCCAGTCAGGAATCCTTGCAAATCAATTTGCTTTTTTTGCATGGTTTCATTGCTATGCACAGTCCCAACCTCTAGATTACAGAACATGGAAGAAAAAATTCATTGTCACTTCAGTTTTTTCACTCTCTCAATAATTCAAATGATATAGTGAGCTACTGGATTTGCAATTTGCCACTAAGTCAACATGTTTCCCTGCTATCTTTCAAAGTTCACCATCTCAGGGCACCTCAGATTTCAAACAGGTCATTTTTTTCATAGGAGATTGTCAGAGTTTTTAATATCTTTGCAATGTACTTACAAATTACATTTTAAACCTACTATATTCAATTAAAATAATAATTTTTTAAATTCTTATAATTCAAGAGGCTACTTTGCAAACTACACCAAAAAAAGGATGCCCAGCAGAGGCCACCAGAAAAATTCCGTGCTCATACCATTACCCCTTGCATCACTCGAGCCTAACAAGAATAGTTTATTTTCCATGTGGAGCACCATGAAGGCAAAATACAACATTTTGACAACACATTACACAACCATTTTCTGGACAGACAGCAAGACTGAGGATTAGGAATCCTAACTTCCAAGGCCAAAAAGCAAAACAGCACTTATGTACAAGACAACTAACCCCACAGCTTTGATAAAGGCAAATTGAATATCCCCTTGTCTGAACAGAAAAAACTGGAGACTTTTGTAATGATGATCTGGGTTCTTCCTCTGGTCCATAAATCTAGTGGCCTGTAGAACAACACTGCTGTTCTCTAGAGCAGGAAAGAGCCTTGGACAGCAGAGACAAATCAGATGGAACAAAACCTATACTCATAAAGTCCCTAGTCCACGACAAAGTTCTATACCAACCTTAAAGTTTGTCCAACAGAGATTCTGACAAAAATTAACAGGCTAATTTGGCAAACCATCCCTTTTCCAGTGAAATCAATTACTAATTGTCAGAGGTTCTCAAAGAGCTGGAAATACAGTGTATCTAGCTGAGTAGCCGAGGGAAGCACTGCTTTTGCAGCAGCATTGGCTGCACCAAGATGCTGAGCTCTTTGAGCAGGGAACATGAGCTCTGGCCACCAGGAGAGGCTGCTCAGCAGTGTCAGCACAGTTTGCTTTAACCAACAAAATCTATAGAGAGAAAGGGAAGAGAATTATATTCTGATCCTCACGCCTGGCCCAGCCTTGATGTTCTTCCCCTTCACCTGTCTTTACTTTGCTCATTTGAAAAAATGTTACAACTGTTCCTTTATTTCAGAAAAAGGAGAAAGGAAAGTCTCATAGCTCACAGTAAAAGACCCACAGTATATCTAATATTCACATGCACAGAGTGACATATGCATCAGGACAGTCTGCCCCTCTTTCTCCTGTTTAGGTTGGTAGCAACACAAATCACAACTAGCACAGTTCAAGCAGCTTGACTATAGATTTGCAATAACAAAGCAGGCATAGTCCCACCCAATGCAAGTCACTGCCAAAACTGGCGTGATAGCAAGAACCTTTTATTTAAGGCTGGAAGTTAAAAACATTTACACCTTTCCTTTCCAACAGTCTATCCACAGAATATCAGCAGTGACTGTGAATGGAATTATCCACATTTCCCCAAGGGCAGCACATAAAAGGACTTTTTCCTGCTGCACTTCTGTGCTTTTGTTTTGCTGCTCATGTCAAGGACACGACATGGGAAAGGGAGGAGTAGACAGGATACGCTATATGAACACTGTTATTGCTTTAACTTAGTATTTTCCAAAGGGAAACCATGTCAGGGAGAGGAAGAGTCTCATAGGAAGCTTTCCATACTCTAAGTCACAGGCTGGCTCCAGAAACCTCCCAGACATGTTCCCATGATTACCTCCTATTTCATGGCTGCCTTTAGTTGTTGCGTCAGTTGATTTCTCTTCTTTTAAGAGCTTCCTCTCCACCACTTCATAAGTAAATGTTATTTCTATTTTGTTCTAACATCAGACAAATTCCTTTGCACAACAGCTGTTTCCAGTCAAACCATTTCAAGACATGAATTTATTATTATAAACAAAGACAAATGTAAGTAAGTCCAAAGTAAACCAGAAAACTAAAAGCACATTTGCATCATTTACTATACTTACCATATATAAACTATAGCAAGCAAAGCTGTAAAAATGCATCATTTATTTCCACTTCTGATTGCACAAATTCAAGCCAAGCGGATACTAAAACTAAAATATCAATTACTCATGATTTTCAGGAAGAGGATGCCAAAATTGATGCAATGTTGCTACAGTGTATTGATTTTGCCATACCCAGCATCTGAAAGCAGAAAGATCTACAGAGAGCTTTTATTATCCTTGTTTTGCTTTGAAACAAAACTATTTATTTATTGATGCCGTATTTTAAAACCAAACAAAGCTTGCTTTCTAATTTCATGAAAAAGAAAAATGCATTTTCCAGTACTTTTTCTTCTAATACACACTAATAAAAGACCACACTTCCACTAGGCCTCCTCAGATATTGTTGCATGGTTCTCACCCCTGTAGAGGCTTCTGTCCTTGTTTTGCTATCCAAAACAACAAGTGATGTGAAAATTACATTTTGCATGTTCCTGCAGTCACATTTAAGGGTTAGGGACAGAAAGAATACCTTATTATCCCCATTCAAAAAAGCTTAAAATTATATGCGAATTGATGAAAAGAAAAAAGTCTCATAGCCTAGTACAGAGTATCAGAGAACTTTCAGAGTATATGTGTAGGCACACCATCATGGCACACTGTTTCCAAGATGGAGTCCAAAATATGTATAAAGGTGGCAAGTGTCCTATCATAAACATTCTTTTACAAGACAAAAAAATGTGGATTATTTTCCCTCTGAGGTTCACGTAGGTACATTTCTCCATCATTATTTTAAAACGATCATTACCTGGCTAAGAAAATTAAATCAGAAACAGAAAGGACATAAATGATAACCTTTGTTACAAGCTGCTATATGATTACAATCTCCACAGTCACATAGATTCACAAATTTATCTGCCTGTTCCCACACATCCAATTGACACATCTGATGCAGACACTAGTGTGGTGGAAGAAGCAGAAACATGCACCTGAAAAAGTGATACTTCTGCCAGAAGCTACTAGCTGTGTGAAATAAATTGAGTTTTATTTTCGTTTGTTGGTTGATTTCTTAATCTCAAAAGTTTTCATTTGTGTTTATGATAATGTTTTCCTTTTAGAATACACATCTATCCATTTCAGATTTCTACAAGTATCTATACATTTTTTTATTAACCACCTCTGCTTTTCTCCTCCTCCTTTCAAGGTTATACACTTTAATCTCATCTAGTTAATTCACCCAAAATAGGCATCCCATCTCCTCCTGTAGTCTTGCAGAGATGTAGGTTTTATCCTAGCTCAAGACAGTTTTGACTTCTTAGTCATGGTAGCTGAAGGCAGCACAGGCTGTTTTGCCATAGATCACTATATAAACTCTTCCTCCATCTCATAATCTGTACACGCCATAAAAACAGGAAGCCTACTTAATGGTGTAGTACAGTTGATGTAATGGGTGCTTTAGCATATTACTGATAAGCAGCTTGATAACAGACTAACAGTTGATATGTCTGTAGTCCAAAGGACTACGAGCCTTACTTGCAGCACTGCACCATGACGACATGCAGAACAGGAAGTGTCCAAGTAACACAGTACAAGCTGAACACGTGGTGTTGCTAAGGACTGGCATCTGAGAGACTGCTTAGATTTTGGATAAAAATCGATCTACTAGCAACCAGAAAATCTATCGAATCTGCAAAACAGCATGCAGCAGAAAGCACAAGACCCAATGAATTAATTAAAAGGGAAATATGAATGGAAGTTTTGTGGTGTGCTTCTTGACATCGGTATGGAGCACACAATACTTGATAGCTGCCGGACTGCTGATAAACCTGAGCAACAAATCCAGTGACAGAGTTACAACCACGAGCAGGATGTGGTACAGAGGCAGAAACTATCACACTGTGTTTCTGCACAGCTCTGACTTCAGCAGGTCTCTCTGTTTACTCTGATACCAAAGCTGTCCAAACCCACCCTCCAGTCAGATCACCTGAAACTCACCTTTCCAATGACAGGCATTTTTATGTAAGCAAGTACTCTCTGCATCTAGTATTTTCCTAAAGGAACTACTTTAGCCTTCAAAGGCACTTTACATGGCACCCATGTGCTGCCCTGTACAACTGTGGCCACTACAGTGCATCTCCAGATGCTCTGAAGCCTAGTCATCATCCTCCTCACTATTCTCCCTTAAGTAGCAGCAGACAATTACATCAATTTCTTTCAGCATTTGAATAAATGAAGCTAGTTCTTTTTATTTTGCAATTTAAAACATTTGATAAAATTAAGTATTTTGCTGCCCAACAGGTCAGAGTGAGATACCAGTTATACAACTATTGCTTTAACTGCAGCTACCACAGCTTAGCAGGGCACTCTAGTATATAGACAACACTTAACCTATTTTAAACTAAAACAGAACTGATTACTGTCAGAGGATGCACTTTGCTGTACATTGTACCTGCTTATACCCAGGTCTGCAATACAGACACATTAATACTTGGACATTCCCTCAAATTCATTTGAACAGCTTACTGCAGCCTTCTAAAGAACTGGCAGACCGTTTGAGTACCTTGCAGCCATTGAAAGCTCATACTGTAACCCTCTCTGATCATTCAAGATAGTATACTCTTATCACACAGGAATTTTTAGAGAGAAAGTCTTCCCAAGAAATTTAAATACCATAAGGAAATATGCCTTTGACTCTTCTACCATTTAGAAGACTTTTAGATGTTGAAAACAAGAAAGCAGGCAAATGTAATGGGAAAAAAAACCTCAAGCAGATATGAAACACTACTTGAAGCCAAATTCTACAATCAAAAGGAAATGTTAAGCTTTGAGATTCTGTCCTCGAGTAAGACTTACTGATGGCACATAGCCCTCATCACTGTTTTTCAAAACTCACCTATACTTTTGACTATATGAAGTGGTATGTTCAGGCTACCTCCTGAAAAGTGTTAACAGAAGGAGAAGCATTCCCACTCCAAAAGCTCCAGGATATTAAGCAACAGAGTCTTATACATTGTGTAAGCTTTGTTTACACTACACTATTGTAATGTGTTCATTACAATTAATTTCTACAAAACCCCATTCATCTACTGTTCTCATCATTAATTAGAACAACTGGGAGCAGAAAAAAAAATGCTAGCATATTTGGGACATATGCCTGAAGTTTTTATTTCTTTTATATAAAGTTTGAGAAGTTTAACTTAACAGCAGTTCCAAAATGTTAAGGCTCTCCAGACAAAGCTTACAATATGTGTATTTAGCTAACATGTTTTAATATGTGACATCACTCAAATATTACAGATATTTAATGAAAAATGTACATAAACCCTTCAGCAATTACACTACAGAAGAATCTTCAGCAACTGATGCACATGAATTCTAAATTTTCTTACACCTCAAGAGGTTGGCTGAATTTTTCTTTACCTTTTTTAACTAAAGTGGAAGATACTTGTTCTCTTCTGGTTTTAGTAAGTCTTTGACAGGACAAAAACCTACTGTAGTCTGTTTACGCAAACTAGTATGACAAATCCCTTTTGCCATCTGCATTACTTAAATCCAACCCTAAAAAACTTAAGTAACTTCTTTACACTCAAATGGCATTAACACTAACAAAAAATACTTAGTTAGAACATTGCCTTACCGTGTAAATGCCAATTCTACAAACAGCAAATGAGAGCTGGATACATTCAGACATAGTCTAAAGGAATTAAAATAAAGACATTATCAAGAATGCTATTTATTAAGAACTACTTTTCTTCCCATCTCTCCCCTCTCCCCTTCTTCAAGGCTGTATTAAACAACCTGACAAAAATGCCATATAAATTCAGGTTATACAGATAGATACTACCTTTCATACAGAAGCAGCAGTCAACACCTTTACACATACTAGTTCAGTATTTCATTATAGGCCTCAAATCACCTAATGCTCCCCAAAATGCCTGTACACAACATTAACAATTTGCATGTAAGCTTTCAGTCTCACTTATTTGTATCTACTCTGGCTTAAAAACAATCTGCAAGAAACATTTTAATGGAGTGCTTTTTAGTCTCTTAGTGGACTGTAAAGAGCTTCTGTGCTTATATGTTACAGTTCTCTCCCTGTACCATCGCTGAAACTTTCTTACTCTATATATCAAAATAATGCAAATAATTTAAAGTTTGCACATTTCTGGAGTCTTATTCCTTTAGTTTTCTGATATTTTCATGTTCACAGTAGAACACGAAAACAGAACATTTTATTTTATCTGTTCTTACAGCTGGGAATAATCATATTAAAAGTTTTTACCCTCAACTTGCTCAACTTCCAATCTGCTGTGATGTCACAATTCTACGTCTTCTGCAGTCACCCAGAAAGGCTGAGGATGGACTACGAATTTCTGATGAAACAGATGAAAAACACCTTCTTTAATTAGCATAACAAAGCCAGGAAATAAATGCAGCTTTCCAACATCAAAATAAAAATTATTGAAGGTTTGCTATGTTTCCTAAACAATTAAGTAAAATAAACTAAGCTTACAATGATTTATTCAGAAGAGTAATTGAGCAATTACATTATATAGGGTATTTGGAAGGAAAAACCTAAAGCCATCATGTGGAACATTTTTATTACATGTGTAACAAGTTCGCACATTATCTAAGATAAAGTGCTGGATGATACAGACTTCAAACATACCAGTCAAAACATCTTTTCAGCATTTGCTTTCTAATTTTGCCCTCCCTCCAAGAAAAAGAAAACCCTTTAATGGAAATACCCATTTAATTAGAATTGAAGTTTTTTAAAAATCAAAATAACAGATCTTATTAATTTTAAGTAATTAAAAAACGTGCAGCAACATTTTTCTTTTGCTGTAACTGTTACATTTAAATTTTAAACAGTATTTCACTGAACTGTCTGAAAGTCAAAAAGCATGGCACAAAAACCTGAAAGCAAACTTCAACAGCAGAGTGGATTTTCCTTTCTTACTAGAAGTAATCTAATAATTAATGACATAATCTATTATTAATGACAAGGTATTGCTGATTCAAAGCATGATTCCAACTTAAGGAATTTTTTTTCAGCTTTAAGAACAAACATCCAAGTCTATCACTTGTGCTCTGAAGTTCTCCCAGAAAGAAAAAAGTGACCAGAGAAATAGGAACTGACTTCAAGAAATCCTACAGTTACACAAAGTGGTGGAGCAGGGTCATAAACCATACCCCTCCTGACAGTTATTTGCAGACCTTGTTCCAAAGGTTCCAGCGATGGATGACTTCCCCAAGCAATTTAGTCCAGTGCTTCATTACCCCTCTACTAGAAAGTTTCCTAATGTTTAACCTGGGTCTATGGCAATTTTAGCCCATACTTAAACACCAGATAATACATTGAGTGATTTGCATTTTCAGTATCCTTGCAGATTCTATGTTGCTGGCAGACACAACTTTGTATATAAAGTAAATTAATTTCAACTTGCAAGAGAAGTAAACATGCAGCAGCAGCAGCAAACCATTACAACTTCTCCATGTATACAGTTTGCTTTTATTCTAGACAAGTATAGCATTATAAATTGTTTTCTTTTTTAAATTTTTATTCAGCACTTTGAGGCTATACATTAGTGGAAGAACTAAGCTGCAGTTCAAATTCCCCAGCAAGCCCCTGTTGATCCTTGCTTCAGTAGAATAAAACAACCTACATCCTGTGTTACCTTATGCATCTGTTGTTGGGTTTGCTACTGTAAATGTTCTGAAACCACAGGCTATTATAAGGCATGAATTTTGTCACATACAGAATCGATGAATGTTTCCCTTATGCATTTCCCAGAGAAATATTAAGATAATCCCTTCTTCAAGCCCCCAAGATAATGCTTGTCAACTATATTTTATTGTGGTAAAAAGGGTCATTGAACCCAACACTACTATTAATATCTATTATATTCACCTATCTTTCCTTCTGAAAATTTACATTCACTCCCCAGTAGTATTTCAGTTTAATACTTGAAAAAGTGACAGGAATTGATTTAAGTAATTACAAGTGTAGTGAATCTATCCTTCAGACTATCACTCCAACCACTGAATTAAGATATACTTGATAATCTGTTGCTGTAATGGGGAGTTTATTCTTGATACTTGTAATCTTTCATTACTTTGGTTGTGCAACTCACTTGGGACCATACAATTGGGCAACAAAACAATTGTTGGAAAATTTGCACTTAATTTACTTACAGTTTATTGTTGCTTTCTCAAAGGATTTTACACGGTAAGCATGAAAATAAAAGAAAAAAAAGTAAAAATATGCCTACAAATACTATGAAAGAAAGATACCTTGTTTGACACAATTCCACAAAGACTAATTCTTCACAGAAGTGACTTCACATGTCTGAAGTGAAAAACGGAGTTATCAGGTCAAATATGTCAAACAATATATGCATGCATCTCTGCCAAATGGCACCCTTCTGCTTAGGCAAAGGGTCATCTCACAAGCATTAAATAATTTCTCCCACTGGAAAGTAAACTCACGGCTAACTTTCCTATTCATCCAAGACTTATTTTAATTGTACCTTGTAAAAAAATGGCTGTTCATAATGGTTTAGAAAGATGTCTGACCTGCAGCTGTCCAACATTCAGTTCACAACAAGAATCCGTTCTGTCCATTTTTTCAAGTATTCAGCTATCAGGACAAGTATCAGTACAAAACAATGTCAGTATTTGGTGTTTAAAAAAAACCAATCTCATTCAGCTCTGACACAGGCACATAGTCTGCAACTCATAAAGTCATTGTTTTAAATAATATCTATATCGTCAGCAAATACAAGGTTAAATTTCTATTCATAATATTTACAAGAGACCAGATTTTGAAAAGATTAATTAGAGCATGTTCTGCAACTGATGACTTCAAAGCTGCAAGCACCGAGTTGAAAGTATTAGCCTCAAGAACGTTGGTGGGCAAAAGGGGAGAGGAATCCTAATCAGTTTTCCTAAAAGAAACAAAAGGCTCAATACCTGATAGAACTGCAGGAGCCAGTATCCTCAATTTTACCACAATGTGCAGAAATACTCACCTGAACCTCAACTCACTGTGACATAATCCTAAATAAATCACAGCAGTGAATATAGCTCCAAGACCACAAAAACAGAAAGCAACATAAGAAAAGGAAGATGTTAGAAGGTTTTTTCTGGTGATATGTTTCTTTAATAAACTAAAGATCAAGGCACACTTCACCTCATTTATAATGAAGTGCTACAACCCAGTAACCACGTGGAATTGCTGGATCTTCCAGGCAAAAGCTTTTCCCCCTTTATTCTTATCTGCATCTTTTTCAGTGTATAAAATTGCAAAAATCAGCAATGCAAATGTATAAAATATGCAGGTTTTAAGGTACCTTTATGTATGGAGCCTCAAAGAAATTTGCAGTGGTTATGTGTTTTAAGGAACATGTGGGTACCCAAAAGCACACACAACTACACTACAGTAAAGGTAGCAGGAACTTTGACCAGAACTGCTGTTTGCTAACCTCGTGTACTGAACTCCAGGTAGTAACTCCAAGGCTCCCCTTTCTGCACAAGATGTCACAGCCCTCTAGCACATTCCATCAATAACATTTCTAATTTAAACTCCCTGAATTTTTTTAATACTGTTCTCAGGGATAAAAGACACAGAAAATATTTTCATATTCTCCTTTAATGCTGAATAATTAGATTTCTAAAATACCAATCTTCTTGTACATAATCATTAGAAAAATAAATCTTAGTTTAGAGACTAGAAGAAACTTGATGTTGATGGAAAAGCAGTAATACATGAACAGGAAATAGGAATGGATCCAAGAACTCTCTTGTCATTATAAAAAGTAATCAAGTGGATGCACCAGAGAACAATGCTCTCCTCTCTTTTAAAGCAATATTCTCAGTAGAACAGTTTTCCAAGACTGTTTCCAGAACTGCAATGGCTCAGGCAGGGAAAGATGCAGATTAGCCAGCAAAAAATTAATAGCTGCAAGAACAGCATAGGTATTTCTCAAGAATTCTGGACCTTTTCTCCAGTCTTGCTGAAACCTGAAATTATGCAACTTTCTAGGCAAGAAGAGAGCACTGAGAGAAGAGATCAGTCATTGTACAGTGCATCATCTCTCTACATCGGCTGTCTATACAGTTTCAGGTTCACTTAGTGTTGTGGGCCTTACATACAAAGTCATAAATTCATTAAAACACAGATGTCAGAAAGTAAATAGCCTCTCCTCGTACGTCAAGGCAGCACTTCCAAGCAGAAGGAATCTGTTAGCTACATGCTCCTGGAGTAGATTAAGTATCTTCAGAAATCCCTCTGAATCAAAAAGTCTCACCTCCTGTACAATCAATGCAATTCTGATTACACCAGGGAGCACTCCTGGACACTACCCAGAATATCTCAATTTTCTAATGGCAATTTCCTGTTCCAGAACTAGTTCTAGCTGTCCTCTCAATGAGGAGGAATGGATGTCTTTAGCCCACAGCAAACCATCAGGACATCCAGGGAATTCTATCCTTTTGCTCCAGCAAACACAACTTTAGGATCTCCTACCATCACATCTGAACATCATGTTTAATACCCACCCACAATGGACCTGTCTTTGAAGACACTGTACAAATTCCTGGTCTACTAATCTTGACCTCCCTAACATTACTGCCAATTGAGAATTCAACTACACTCACAGGAAAACACAGTTCCTGGTTTATAACTGTCAATGAGTTTTTCTATTGGGAAAAAATTACTTATTGCCTAGTTACCTTCTCTTTCTGATTTCAAAGATGTCTGGAATATTACCTCCTCATACCAGTCAGCTGTCTCTTCTTCAGACTGAAGGACTATAACTATTTAATCCCTGCTTGTATGGAAGCAATTGCTTTCCTTCAATTACTACATCATCCTTCTCTGTATCTTCTTCGGTTTTTCAATACTCTTCCCAAGATGATGCAACCAGAAATGTAGAATGTAAGACAAGAGCAAACCTTACATTTAAGCAGTGCAAAAATGAGATCTTTCCTTCTTTTTCCTTCTTAATACTCTAAACTTGTTGACAGATGTCTGGGTTGCAATGACATTTTAAAGAAGGATCCTCATTCCCTTTCCTGAGCACTGATGATATTTTAGGGTCTATCCATGCATCTCTACTGCCATGTGACTTCTTCTATAAATATATGCAACTTTGCATTTATCAACACTGAATTTCATCTGCCATTTTATTATGAATATCAAAAGAGGTACTATGATTTTTTTCCTGGGTTTCACATGCATTCTTAATATTTGTCTCTGCACAGGCCCACGCAAAGCATATGCAGTTTATACAACTAAACATAAATATGAAATTCCCTTGTAATCTCTGCATTCACTTCTCCCTCTTATTCACTCCCAGAGCTGTGCTCTCAATGCTCATTTGTATTTCTCATGAAACTTGTATTACAGATTAAAAAATTATTACTTCATTTTTAATTGCTTCTAAGTTTTTCGCCTCTATTAGAGTCAAAATCATTACAGGAAGACCAGGCAGTAGTTGTTGTAAAAGCTAATAAAAGGTAGAAAAGAGATGTTTCTTCCATACGAAAGCTCCAAGTCATAAGAAAAAAAGAAATCTGCAAACTTACTTCCCCCATATCAACAGTTTCTAGTGGATCTTGGATGCCATCTTGTTTACTCAGACTCTCCAATGCCAAAAGCTTATGTGGGTCCTGTGAACAAATTCTTCTGTTGCTCCACTGAAACACACAGCAGAGCATCGTACAAAGATTCATGTTCTTCCTACTGTTTGTTCTTACAAGCAACAAAGCTCTAGGGCAGGACTGCATCTAGCATAAGAGAACTTGTCAGCTATGCTTCCTGCTTTGTGTCTCTTCCTCAGATAGCAGGAAGCTACTTACACACTCATTGGCAATTAATTTAGTCACCTTACGAGGGTGCCAGTGAGAAAAAAGAAATTCTGTACGCTTAAGAGCTCCAGCATGAGATGAGCCATCTTTTATTCAATTGCAAATATCCTACTTATGTCCACAAGGACTTTTATACAGTCAGACAGCTTGTACTTCAGAAAGTTATGCTGCACACACAGTGAAAAACAGCAAAACCAACATACTGCAGAGCACTATGAGCCAAAACACAAAGAAGCAGAAGATTTTAAATACTGTTGTGGTTTTATTCGTATGGCTTTACAGCTCTTTGGGCCCACATTTGTGGTTTTAAACTGAACTAAAAATCCTTCTTTTATTAATGGAGAGCTAATATCCTCACACAATCACAAAACTTCAGAACTCCATTTAAGCGAATAAACATCACAAGCTGGCAGTATTAAAAAGCATGAGCTGATGATACTGACAACAAGCCAAAAATGTTAATCAGCATGTGGTATTAGAAGGAATATTCTGTCCTTACTAAATGCAGATATTCTCACTTATTAAAAGCTTGCATTTCTAACCTTTTGTGAAATTCATTACCATGTTGCCTCAAGCTTGGAGGTCTGACTGAAGAATTCAGGAGCAGCATACTGCAGTACATAGCAAGAGCTGACATTGAAGACGAAGTATTCATACCACATACTTCAGACACCAGTTCTGATCTAGGCCTGTGGTGCAAAAACCTATTAGTGAAGTATGTCTTTCCATCTGAAAGATATTTGAAGAAATACTAAGTTCATGTCATATGTGATCACTCTGCAATGCAAACCTACAACCATAAACATTATCTTCTTCAATTCAAAGATCACATCTGATTCAAACACTAACATAGTTGCATGCACCCTGTACACTAGCTGATCTTACAGCTGTTGTTTTCTTTTCTGCATTCAGCTGTATCTTTATTTTGAAACAACTGTCAGACCCCTCATTCTTGTGTCTAATCAACTTCCCAAACTGAAGGGAGGATAATTTAAAAAAAGCCCTTGTGATCTACAGAAAGTGGAAATTTTCAAGGATGTTATAGCTGACAAATGAGCCAACACAGAGCCCAAGTAATTTGTATTGTTACATGACAAAAAATAAAATTCATATGAGAGAGGTGTTCAGCAAACACTAAGAGGACAAAGCCCTATGTATAGACCACTGCTGCTTACGTTGCAGGCAATGTATCAAAAACATACATGTGCCTTAGACGGATACCCATTTTTCCTTATTCAAAGGATAGCATCTACTGGTTTACAAAGTTTCAGTGAAGTAAAACTCTTACCTTCAAACTTATGCCTCTATAACGCGTTTGTAACATAAGAAAGAATGTTTTCCATGACCTGCAGATACCAAACAATGGAACTGCAGCAATGGAAGCAATGGAAAGACAGGATCTGAAGTAGACCAGAATCACTAAGTGATCTTGATCTATCCCATATTGTCACTTTCTCAATCTAACCGGTCCAATTACATTAAAGAGTCTAACTATTTAAAAGAAAGGTCTTAAAAGTAAGCTGCCCAAGCAAGCAAAGTTGCTCAGAAACATTTTAATTTTTTTTAGTATCACCTAATATTTTTAAGAACACCAGTTTGGTACATGCAGCTTACCCCAACCAAGAAAGACTTTGTCTGAACCTTAATTATCTAGAACATGAAGTCAAGACTATTCAGAAACCAAGCAGAAATTCTAAAGTCACTTCACAGCCTATTCATATATTCACCTAAAATTTGGAAATTTAGTTAAATTTACTCAAAAATTTTCCAAATTTTAGGTTTTGTGTGCATGCATACACATGTAGAGTAGTTTGTATCAGCTAATAAATGTACAAAGAACAAAAAAAAACCAAAAAAAACCAAAATGTGTTTTAGTTAAAAGAAACCAATCCCCAACAAAGCAACAAGGATTCTAGCACACTAGAATGCACTCTCTTGACATTGCAGAACCCATGTTCCTATCTACCTTCTCAGAAAAGGGACAAAAATTGGAAAAAAAAAATCACTAGAGCTGAAGTGGTTGATCATGCAAAAAGTGTTATCTTCGATTTCAGGTCAGAATATGCTCTTCAATACTTGCCCAAGAAATATTTTTATATACAACTAAGATAGTACATAATATCTTGGGATATAATTTAGGGATAAGCTATCATAATAAAAATGCTAAAAATACAAAATTAAACAGGTTATCAATTTTTTTTTATAAACCTCTTAGGCCAATATAACACCTTAATTTTATGAAGAGATGCATTCAAATTTCTACACCCCTCTCTCAAGTGGCTTTTAAAAATTCTACACAGATCAAGCTGATATATTGAACAGATGCATGTAAGAACTTTACCTAGCGGAGGGGATGCCACTGAAGAAGTGTATTGTGGAAGTCTACTCAGGAGCTTAAAATTTGCATTGTAATTGTAGCACATAAGAAAAACAAAAGCATTTTTACTGATTCCCCACAAGTTCTCCAAGCAAAAACTGTAAGACTGGTCATATGCCATGCTTTTCACAAGATGCATCATGCCGTAACTTCTTAAATTAAGCATAGTCTACTGAACAGAGGCCAACCAACACAAGTCTCTGAATACGCTAAAATCCTTCCAGACACAATGTAGCAAGAATGAAGCTGAAGAAGGTTGCAGATAGTACACTGGATTATGTAGTTACAAAAACTTACAAATCTACATTGAAACAAACTGTGTTCACACAGTATGTTTTAAAAGAGTTAACTAAATATAAGAAGAACAACAGGTATAAGTAAAACGTGCGTCTGAGTGAAGATGTATTCTTTTTTAGATGTTGAACCTGGTTTAGCCATGTTGATTAAAAAAACCACCACACCACTCCTCACATCGTAACTGTATCAACACAAAAATAAAAGAGGCACCAGGCTGAGGAGCCTCTTCTAGCTACTAAAGATACAGAGGCCAGTGATACTTTCGTGTTACAATGCAAAACCGCAAAAACAGACCAGAGTACCACAAAAGATACTCTTTTAGTACCAATTTATTATAAAATGGCATTAGCCATAAATCAAAGATCACACTGTAAGCAGGGGAGGCCCTACTCAGGTTCTGGGTATCTGCCCATAAAAGCTTCAGGCCATAGTCCAAGCTGGCTCCAACTGACTTCACTTTGAGCAGGTTCTGAATGCTTTCAATAACCTGATGATACTGGAATGTGATTCAGATGTTCAGTATTTCTTGGGATCTGTCTCTTAAGGGAGAAAAGAAGTCTCCATCAATGTAGGTCATATCCCGCTAAAATCAGGAAAAAAACCTTCCTATGCAAGTCTGGGAAGAGCTGGCTGAGCGTAGACTCCTTGTGGAGATGGACCGACTCCTGAGTCCATGCTGCAGCAAACCTGACCTCATCTGTCCTCACCTCCTTCCACTGATTTCCCTCACTCAGCCCCACTGATAACCAAAACTTTGTCAAATACTCTGTCACAGCACTACTGCAAGCAGAAACAACTTCATCCTTTGCTCTGCTCTCTGCCTCACACTGCAAGCACAGGAGCAAACCTCACTGCCTGTGGGCTGCAACACAGGTGCCCAACGTAAGGAACCAGCAAAGGGACCTTCTGTTTGTGTTTTGAGGCACATGCATGTGCAAGAACCCAACATAAATGCACAAAACACAAAATTCCTTAACATATACAGCTCTTTTTGCTATGGAAATAATGAGACAATTGTTCTACAGCCATAGGTTAACATTCACACTCTTGCATAGATAAAGAGTAGGCCCATCTTTACACCAAGGTAGATTGTTACAACAAGCTGAAAATACGTGTACACAACTAGCTGCCTAACTCACCAGCTTTTTTTTCTTTTTTTTTTTTTTTGTTAGAGCAGACTTTCTCGGGTGCCTGACCCTCATGTTCAATGATTTTTTTTTTTAGAGTTGACACCAAAGAAGGCCACAGAACAAAAAAGAGGAAAAGGATCAGCTAGAGAAAAAGAGGAGAAGAAAAAAACAAAATACAGCTATTTAATCCCCTCCCCCCTTTAGTTAATACAAAAACATGCTCTCAGTTTCCAAGGCTTATTAAATTTATTGTTCTCAGAGTGGCTGGCCTTCCACACAACAGCCTGTAGCAGTCACAAAGGTTAACGCAAGCATTTCAAAAAGTACAGAATGGCCAGTTTCATCTGGACATAAGTTTATAAAGGAAAAAAATCTAAGAAACAGCTCCAGGCTCTCAAGGAGCTATGAGACTGCACTTGATACCCAGCAAGTTTATTATCAGTATTTCATTAACTAGGTTCTTAAAGAGAAGTCTGCCTACCATTTCTGCCACACAGAACTCATTTTCTAGTGTCTCTCTGTAGTATTCAAATTCAGAAAGGCAAGCCTAAAACATTTCAGGGGGGTGTGAGACTCAATAAACAAAAATAAATCTTAGCTACATGGACACAAGAACAGTAAAGTATGAATTTAATGTATTTCTGGTTTGGTTAGCCATCAGAAAAGAAAAAGCCAGACACTGCATGCAGTTTTCATCTCAATATGGCAAATGCTCAGTTCATTAACAAGAGCATCACCAGAGATTCTCTTGCATTTGATGAGCCTCTCTTGAAAGCCTACACCCTTGAGCATCCCGTGTGAAAACATGTGAATGACAGAGTCACGATTCTGACTCCAAATACTTCCTGGTCGCACTTGACACCCACAACGAACAGGGATGGCCAGAAGATGCCTGCTCTTCATTGCCCCAGCTGACGCTTCGCAGCACTTCCCGGTGAAGGAGCGGACACCAGTTCACAGCACGGCGCTCAAAGCAACAAGACTGGAGCAATGGGATGCCAACAGGACCGCAGCGATGGGATGTGCTCGTTACGCCCTCCCACTGTTAGGCTGAAAAGACCAGGTAAGCAGGTACCATACTAAAACAAAGCCACCTGCTCATTAGCCAGCCGTGCCACGGGGTTTTTGCTAGCCGAGGGTGCGCGGGTGAATGCAAACACCAGCCACGACCCCAGCTGAGGTGCGCGCCCGCGATACGATCTCTCGCAGTCCAATGAACCCAATATTCATTAAAGAGCAATAAACACTACCCCCGAATACCAGCTGCCCGGGCGCTCGGCTGATCCCGCCCGCGGTAGCAATTTAGTTCATTCAAGCGTGCCCTAAGCTCCAGCATTTAGGAAAAAAACAGCGACCCGGGTCACGGCTTTAGCAACCTAATAGCGGCCAAATGAGCGGGGCCCGGCCGCTTTATCGCCCGTTAACAGCCCGGCGGGCCGGGTGCGGCTGCGCGGCCAGACCCGGCTGCCCCCCGGCCCCGAGCTGCCCCCCGCACGCCGCCCCGGCCGCTCGGTAAGATGTCCGGCGGTCCGCTCCCGCCGGGAACCTACCAGGTAATCCATGTACCGGGGTGGCGCCGGGCGCCGCGCTGCCGAGCTCTCCGGAGGGGCCGCGGGCGCCCGCCC